>VBSM01000272.1:99900442-99914090 GCA_008086735.1 Cheirogaleus medius | reverse complement strand
GGTGGCACATGCCTGTAGTCCCAGCTACTCGGGAGGCTGAGGCGGGAGGATTGCGTGAGCCTAGGAGTTTGAGGTTGCTATGAGTTAGCCTGAAGCCACAGCACTCTAGCCAGGGGAACACAGTGAGACTCTGTCTCAAAAAAAAAAAAATAATCATCATCTTAGAATGCTGTTAAATATAATAAAATCTTTATTCTACTATATTTTATCTTTCAATTATTTCTTTGCCTCTCTGATCTTATACATGCATCAAAAGCACCAATTATCTTACAAAGATCAGTTTGATGGCATTTAGGGAACTGTCTAGCACTTAACTTCTCAAACAACTATCCAGCAACAAGCTCTAGGGGATTTTAACTATTGGAAGGAGTCCACACATCTGACAAGCCTTTATGAGACGGTTATAAGGTCTGTGAATCTTACCAGGTGGCTTCTCTTTGAAAGTAACTATCATGGTCTCGTAAATAATTAGAATTCCAAGACTAGAAATATCTAAGACTTTATAACAAAATCAGCTCCTTTTACAGCATACTTTGCAATGCAATTTGTGCTTGTAAATCTTTCTGGGATATCTTGAGAATAAAAGACAAATTATAAAACAGTACTGTTCCACTCTATATTCCAGTAAATCCCAGAGTTCCATAGTCTACAATGAAAAACTAGTTTAATAAGAGTTGAGGCATTTTATTCGTGGAAAAATGTGACCTAATTTAAGAGGGAATAAACACAATATAGATCTTTGAAACCTGACAGCTGTTTATTTCATCCCGAGAAAACCCAGTTCTTCTTTAAATAAACCTAACGACCCAAATTTCTTAAAAAATATATACGTATTCATTCTTTTTATAAATTAATTTAAAATTTATGGCAAGCACTTCAACAAATCAATTTTAATATTTATAAGGTCCTAGGTAGATTCTCTATAAGCTGCTAGCTGCATGTAAACAATAACTATTTTAATTCCTTACAATTCAACGAAAAATACAGTTTTCAGTTGTTCTAGCCACGTTCAAGTGCTCAGTGGCCACATGTAGCTAATAATGGCTGTTGCTGGAGTATGTTATTGAGTGGGTTTCAAAATATTTTCCTGTTACACCATCTCACAATCTTCCTTCATTTTTGAGACCTTCCGTTTACGCTAAATGGTGCTTTTTATGTGCTGAGTAAATCAAATAACGCCACGAGACTTTTAATATTTACTAAAACATTTAATATTATTAAGAAGCAATGTTCCTGGAATATTTTGCTACCGAACCTATTTTAATATCGCCGCTTTTAAGGGCATGTGTTCTTCGAATCAACAGCTGACAGGGAAAGATACATCTGGCAAGGCAAGTAGGCAGGGAGCTCATGAGACGAGAGCAACACCTTGGCAAAAGGAGCTAGACTCCTGCCACAGTCATTACTTGTGCCTACAGGAAAAATCTCATTTACTGCGTTCTGTTGTCAATCATCGAAAAGTGGGCCGATACCGCCTCCTTGCGCTAAGAGCGGCGAACGTCATCCATCCCCCTGGCACCCTGCCGCCGTTTCTCCAGAACCCCCAAGCCCTCTCCCGCCGGTGCCCTTGCCCTCCTCGCACCCGGCCAGCTCGGCCGCCGCTGCCTCGAGCGCGTCCAGCAGCAGGAACGTGTCCTCCGCGGGCTCGTACACGTCGCTAAAGCGGCCGCGGCCCACGTGCCCGTGCATCGGCGTGGGTAAGCTGGGCGCCGCCATCTTCTCCGCTCCATCCCACGCGCATGCGCCAGAAACGCGTACGCGCTCGCACTGGTGCGCAGGCCCGGAAGTGGGGCCCGGACGTCGGGGGCGGAGCGTCAACCACGGGTTCTTAATTCAAAATATGGGCGTGGACGCTCTTAGAATTTCTAAGTAGTCCGTTATATAGCCTGCAACTGATGACACTCGCTTTCTTGTTTTGAACATTTAAATTTATTTCATTTTATAGACTAGCACCTGATAGTGAACATCATGAATTGTTTTTGAGTAAGGTGACTGTTTCTACATTCTAATGTATTTGTGGAAATTTTCTTCTATTCCTAGTTTGCAAAGACTTGAAAAAATACATAATAATAAATTTTACTATGTTCTTCTTTTTACATCAGCTGAACTTTAAGCTTTGCGATTAAGATTTTTTTCTCATTTTTTTTTTACTGTAGTTTATTACAAAATTGCCTTCCTGATGTTGAGTCATAAATGCACTCTTTATAAACCTTACTCAAGAAGGATGATGCAGTTTTTTTTTTCTTTCAGCATATTATGGGGGTACAAATGTTTAGGTTACGTATATTGCGCTTTTCCCCTCTTCCCCCCTGGAGTCAGAATTTCAAGCGTGTCCATCCCCCAGAGTGTGCTCATCACACTCATTATGTATGTATATACCCATCCCCTCCTCCCCCCCATGTTGCAGTTTTAATACACTGTTGAATTTGGTATGCTAATAATCTGGCCCCTCCTCTGTGTTCCTGAAAAGAAAGCTTATTTTCTGGTCTGAAAGTATAGACTGTACTCTATTAATTGGATCTATCATATTAATTAGGTTTTTAGGTCTTCTAGAATCTTATATTTACTTGATCTTTATGGCCTGAATGAAGTGAATTAATTTTTTATAATAATTGTAATAAAGTCTTTTATTATTAGAGTACTTCTGTCTATTTATTGTATTTCCTGATAGTTTTGGTTTTGAATTTTGATGCTATGCCAGTTGGAGCATTGGTATTCATAACTGATACCTCTTGATTGAGGATTATGCCTACTATTAAGTATCTGCCTTTGTGTTCCTTATTGCTTTCTATTGTAAATTCAACCTTGCCTGAAAATAAGAACACAATCCTGCATTATTTTTGTTTCTTTTTGTTTCCTAATATGCTCTTCTCCTTCTTTCATTGCTAATCTGTCACACTTAAACTTTGAAACACGTACAAACACTTGCACACACGTTTTTGTCAGTGTTGCCTTTGGTCAGCATCATGTCCTTTTCAAATAAAGATGAAAACTCTGGCATGCTTTCACTTCTCTCTTTTCCAGTGTCCCCCAACCCTACCTTCCATGTTGAGATCACCAGAGAATTTTGAAGATGCTTAGTTTTTAAAAACAGCTAATAGCGATTTTAAATTAAATACATATTTTAATAGTTCTCTGATCTACACTTTTATAGTATCCCATATTTTTTCTACGACTATATGTTTAGTTGGAATACATCCTCTACTCTTATTTCTGAAAGTAATATCCCAAATGTCTTTATTTTACTCCCCAACCTAAAAAAATAGTTTTTGTGTGTAAAAAATTCTAGGTTGACAATCATTTTCCACCAGAACTTTGAAGATATTTCTCCAGTGTCTTAACATTCGGTGTTGCTGATAAGGTGTAATGCCAATTTGATCTTGTCCCTTTGTAGATAATTTGCTTTTTGACCTAGTCAGTGTTTATTTTTGGTTTTCTGAAAGTCTCAAAATAGAATATGTATATGTATATTTGTATGTATATGTATATGTGTTCAATCTACAGTCCTCCGCTCTACCAGCTGAGCTATCGAAGGGTGCACTGTATATGTATGTGTGTGATGGTTAATTTTATGTGTCAACTGGATTGGGCCACATCACCCAGATATGTGATTAAACATTAATCTGAATGTTTCTGTGAGGGTGTTTTTGGATGAGGGTAACATTTAAATTAGTGGACTTTAAAGCAGATTC
The DNA here is from genome assembly GCA_008086735.1 of Cheirogaleus medius. Lineage (NCBI taxonomy): Eukaryota > Metazoa > Chordata > Mammalia > Primates > Cheirogaleidae > Cheirogaleus > Cheirogaleus medius. Next base: position 99,910,398 of record VBSM01000272.1, on the reverse strand, counting down.
CTGGGTCTCCAGCCTGCCGGCCCACCCTCCATATCTTGGGACTTGTCTGTCAGTTTTCATAATCACAGAAGCCAATTCCTTAAAATACATTTTTAAAAAATATATACCCACATCCTGTTGGTTCTGTTTCTCTGGAGAACCCTAATACAATATGTGTGTGTGTATATATATATATATATTTTTTTTTTTTCTTTTTACCTTGTTAAATAATTGGTGGACTCTTTCAATCTGATCAGTCTCTTTCACCGATATTGGGAAATCTACTTTGATGTTTTTCTTTGATTTTTCACTCCCCTCCATTTTCTATTCTCATCTCCTGGAAATCCAGTCAGATAGATGGAGAACATTTAGATGTCTTCAGGTCTTTTTGTTTTTGTTCTTTCTGTCTGTCTTAGATTGGGCTACTGGGAATCAACTCAGGGATGGAGATCTTCATACAAGTGGTAGTGAGACCCTCAGGGCTAGCTTCTTTAGCTTCTTGGGTATTGAGAGGCAGGGCATAGTGTTTTGAGAGCCGCCAGCCAAACTGGGGTTCCAAGAAGGGAGTGGCTGGCAACCCTGCCCTAACAGGAAATGAAGGGGAGCCAGATGTGGTGTTTATGGTGTGCCTTTCTGGGGATACTTCTTTTACTTGGTGTATGGCCTAATGCCTCGTTGTCCGACCCGTGACCACACAGGAAACTTGTTTATACTGGCAGATGCTCATGTGGCTCGCGTTTGACCCATGTTCAGTTTATGCCTACCTGACCATGGCTCTGGTGCTGGGAACCTGACCTTGTGTTCTCCCTGGTGTTCCAGGGAAAACCCAGCCTGGGGCAGCCCCTAGTTCTTAGATGAAGGGTGAAAATTCAATACACACACCACCACAATAGAAAACAAGTTCAAAGATTTTTACTTACAGATACTAGGCAAGGAGGGAGTAGTAAATTAGGAGGGCAGTTCTGCATCCCCAGGCGATATAAAGCAGGAATGAAGAGTCAGGCCAAGAGACAGAAACACACGGTAACTAGGAGTATGTATAGGGAATAGGGTATGGGCCACTTTAAGTTCACAGGCAAATGCCTGAATGGTCCATTTAAAGGAAGCTGCGGGGGGAGCCCAGTCTGCTAGCCAGGGAAAGATGCCTCTAAGTTGTTAACACTGGCCACCAGCCTGGGCCATTTGGGTGTGGTGTAGAACTGGAAACTGTGTCAGGAGTGACTGAGGCCAGCTTCTGGTATGAGAAAGTTAAACTTGTATTCAAAATGGATACCAAGGCAACATAAAATTATAACAATTTGCGACACACGGCTCCTTCGTTTTGCTGCCGTAGATGATGACATAGGTGGATCTGGAGCTCACAGCTGTAGTAGCTGATTCCTGATTCCACAGTTTCCTGACTCTGGCAGAGTCAGAAGCTCAGATATGCAATGTGGCTTGAAGAGATGTTCTTGAAAGCTTATCCCAAAACTTGCCTTATTTAGACCTTCCTGTGACTATGCTGTAATAAATTCCTTTTAGCTTAAACTAACTAGAGCGGATTCTATTGTAGGCAGTAGAATCCTTAATTGATACATGCAGATTCTCCACGTTTTCTAGTATGTTGCAGTCATGCCTTCTTTTATCAGAGACTTTTGTTTTTTTTTTTGAGACAGAGTCTTACTCTGTTGCCCGGGCTAGAGTGCCGTGGCGTCAGCCTACCTCACAGCAACCTTAAACTCCTGGGCTCAAACGATCCTCCTGCCTCAGCCTCCTGAGTAGCTGGGACTACAGGCATGCCCCAGCATGCCCGACTAATTTTTTTTCTATATTTTTAGATGTCCACCTAATTTCTTTCCATTTTTAGTAGAGACGGGGTCTCGCTCTTGCTCAGGCTAGTTTCGAACTCCTGAGCTCAAACGATCTGCCCGCCTTGGCCTCCCAAAGTGCTAGGATTATAGGCGTGAGCCACCACGCCCGGCCTATCAGAGACATTTTAAATGGATTATTTCAAGGGTATTTGGTTGTATCATTGTTAGTGGGTTTTGGTGGCACAGTGGTAGGATTATGTGCTTAGTCATTCTGATTTCATCTTCCTAGTGAGAATGAATTTTTCTCAGAGGCAACAGAGTCTAATAACATGCTGTAATAAGGGATATTTCTACTCTTAAGAAGGCTTTGGTCCAAGCCTCTTTCAGCTTGAGAGATAATACCCCTCTTTTTTCCAGTAAGAAACATTTAGCACATTTTTATCCCACCTAAGCCTGGCATGCATTTCAATAGGAACCACATGTTGCAGCTGGCTCCCTTCATGATAGCCAGGAGGCATCATCTTTGACTAGATTCCAAGTCTCTCCTAATATAAAGGGATTCTGTAAGAATTCCAGTTAATTCCGCCATGGTTTCATAGTACCAATGTAAATAACAAACAGAGAGAGGCTCTCTAAAAGAAAATAATATTTATTCAGGAATAGAGCATTCCAATGGGAAGATGGGTATCATGGTAAACTATGTGCATACTGGAGTGGAGGGTAAAGGAAAAAAAAGATTTTTAAAGGAAAAATGAAGAGGATTATATAATTGTTTTGAAATGATTATCCTTGGCTACAAAGATCAATAATAAGGGTGACACCAGTGCAAGGTTGGACAGGCAGTTGCTGGGCCAAAGAAACCGACTTGTAGAAGTATTTTTTGTGTAAGGTTGCAATGGCCTTTGTGTAAGGTTGTGGTTTTGGCAGAGGCTTTTCTGATAGTTTTTGTTATCATGAGAACTTTCTCTTCATGACTTTCCCTGGTTCTATTTGTCAGGTTTTGTTGTTGTTGTTGTTGTTGTTGTTTTTAACATTAGTAATTCCATTTTGATTCTGACAACTTTCACAGTAGTTAATGCAATAATGTATGAATGTAAAATAGATCATTTTAATAATGCAGCTTCAAGAGTGGTTTTAAATCTTTACAACCATAGAATTCTTTTAAAATGTTTTTTTCTCTCCACAAAGCTTCACCCCCTCAAAGGTTGATCATTACACTTAAAACACTGTTTCTTAGATGGGGAAAAATATTTGCAAAAGACAGTCGATAAAGGACTGCTACCCAAAATATACAAAGAATTCGTAAAACTCAATAATAAGAAAAGGAACAACCTGATTAAAAAATGAGCAAAAGAACTGAACAGATAGATCATCAAAGAAGAGATACAGATGGCAAATAAGCATATGAAAAGATGCTCAAAAGCATATGTAAGTAGGAAATTTCAAATTAAAACAACAATGAAATACCATTGCACACTTATTATAATAGCTGAATTCCAGAACACTGACAACAAATGCTGGTGAGTATGTGATCCTCATTCATTGCTCCTGGGAATGCAAGCTGGTACAGCCACCTTGGAAAACCGTTTGGAAGTTTCCTACAAAACTAAACATTCTTTTATTGTGTGACCTACTACTGGTACTCCTTGGCACTTACCCAAACGAGTGGAAAACTTATGTCTACACAAAAACCTGCACACAGACATTGATAGCAGCTTTATTCATAATTGCCAAACTTGGAAGCGGTGAAGATGCTCTTCACTAGGTGAATGGATAAATACACTGTGGCATATCAGTACAATGGAATGTTATTCAGCACTAAAAACAAATGAGCTATCAAGTCATGAAAAAACATGGAGGAAACGTAAATGCTAAGTGAAAGAAGTCGATTTGGAAAGGCTTTATATGGTACAATTCCAACTATACAACATTTGGAAAAGGCAAAACTATAGAGTAGTTGTTACCAGGGGTTAAGGAAGAGGGAGCAATGAATAGGTGGAGCACAGAGGACTTTTAGGGCAGTGAAACTATTTTTTTAAATGATACTATAATGGTGAATACAGGTCATTATACATTTGTCTAAAGTAATAGATGTATAATACCAAGCGTGAACCTTAATGCAAACTATGGAGTTGGTGTGATAAAGACATGTAAATGTAGGTTTGTTGCTTTTAACAAAAGTAATGTGTGTAATGGTGTGTAATGCTGATAGTGGGGGAGGCTGTGTGTGTGGGGAACAGGATATACATTAAAATTCTCTGTATTCTTCTCTCAGTTTTGCTGTGAATCTAAAACTGCTCGAAAAAATAAAGTTTATTTTAAAAAAACACTATGAAATACTAAAACAAAAAAATTTTGTTATTTGGTCATACTTAGAAATGTAATTTTATTAAAATTGTATTTTAAAGTATGTGAAAAGATACACATATTTTAGTTAATGTTTTTATTACTTGACTTTAAAATCTTAGTAGCACTTATGAATTTAGAAATCAGTGATGTTCATATTTTAAAAAACAGTGTACATATATGCACACACTTGATAAAATTACTTCTTCTGATGTTGCTGTAGTTTATATTCTCATGCTATCATGATCTCAGTTAAGAATAGTGAAAAGAAGCTAGGCGTAGTGGTTCACACTTGTATTCCAAGCACTTTGGGAGCCGGAGGTGGGAGGATCCCTTGATGCCAGGAGTTCGATACCAGCCTGGACAACATAGCCAGACCCCCTCTCTACAAAAGAATAGAAAAATTAGCCGAATGTGGTGGTGCACGCCTGTAGTCTCAGCTACTCTGGAGGCTGAGGCAGGAGGATCGCTTGAGCCCAGGAGTTTCAGGTTGCAGCGAGCTATGATGACAGCACTGCACTCTACTTCAGGCAAGAGAGCAAGAGCCTGACTCAAAAAAAAGAGTAAAAAGATCATCTCCAATATTGCAGTGGATTCTGCACAGCTAATGCAGCAAAAAGCATGGTTACCTATCTATACAGCTTTGCTTGTATCAGCCAGGGGAATAGTCAAGAGGATTCCTCATCCACTGGATAATTTCACAATTCTCCTCTTAATTTGGTTGCTCTGGACACATTCTATCCTGGAAACAAAATCTAGGCTCCATAATCCATTCAAAAAATAGTAGACTCATGTTCTTTTTTTCCAGCTTGTACTGGTGGAATTTACACATTTATTCCTGCACCACAGGAACAGCTGCTTAAAAAGCTGAAGTGTGCATTTCATTCCATTACTTTGGCACAATAGAAAATCACATAAAAGAGGGAGACTCTCTCAGCCTGTCCGTATTTGGAAAATTAATTTTTAAAGTGCTTTTAAAAAATCTCTACAGGTGGTCAGATCTTATGGACTTAGGACCAGAAATGACCTCATCACCTTCAGCTGGTCTAAAAGTTGTCTTTGGCTGCTGCACAGTTCACGAAATCTTGTTAATTATGATTGTTTTTCCTAGTTATAAGTCCTTCTGGATAAATTTTTGTAAAACATTTATTTTTATCGCTTACATAACTACATAAAATATTTTCATTGGTGTCAAAATGTCATGTTATTGCCAAACAGATTTCATTTCAATTTCTAGAAATTATTGGAAAGTTAATACCCACATTTTTAATGGCACCCTTGCTGTAGTATTAAATCATGCTTTCCTGAAATTTACAAGATTCATAATTACACTGCATTTACCCAGAATAAAGCACTAGAACAGTTACTTTTTGACAATCTTTCCAGTTATCACTATGATAAAGGATTGCACTTTCTCTTTAGACAAATGATGAATGAAATTAAATCTCTTTCTGAAATTGAGTTTTTATGAAAATGATTGTCATGGGTAGTCATCATCCACCTCTCTTTTCAGCACAGTGATATTTTAGTTCAGGAATCAGTAAGTGAATCTTTCTCCTGGCTTATAAAACTTCACCCTACTTATTTCTATTTCATGGAAAGTCAAAATATTTTAAAAAGTAAGAGTAGGCAAGAAAGTGATCTTCCTAACTAGGCATTTTGTTTCTCCTTAGAGATGTCATTCAGGAAAACTCAATCTCGCTACATATCATTTCAAGAATGTAATTGCTTAGATGCAAAGCTACAGTTTGGGTAGAAAATGCCCTTTGGGGGTTGCATATTGAAGCCACATTTAGAAAACCTGAGAAATGAGCTTTCAGGGGTAATCACATTTATTCTTTGTCCCCAGCCTGGGACATCTGGAAGAAGCCACTTGGAGAGCCGGAGGATGACTGTATGATTAAGTTTGCCAGATTAGGTACATCACCCTGAGGCTCTTCTTTGCCTGGATCTTGCATATTCCCTGCTATGGACTGAACTGTGTCCCTGCAATATTCATATTTTGAAGCCTTAACATCTAATGTCATAGTATTTGGAGATGGGGCCTTCGGGAGATAATTAAGTTTAGATGAGGTCATGAGGTGCGGCCCTCAGGATGGGCTTAGTGCCCTTATTATAAGAGACACCAGAGAGCTTGTGCCCTCTCCACATCCCCCTTCTCTCTCTCTCTCTCTCTGCCATGTGAGGACACAGTGAGAAGGTGGCCCTCTCCGCAAGCCAGGAAGAGGGCCCCCACCAGAACCCGGACCACGCTGGCACCCTGATCTCAGATTTCCAGCCTCCAAAACAGTGAGAAATAAATGTCTGTTGCTTAAGCCACCCAGTCTGTGGCATTTTGTTGCGGCAGGATGAGCTGACTAACAGACAGTTCCCACTTAAAATGGCTTCACTATAGGAATAGCTGCTTAACAATGGTGAGACAGCAATACACATTCAGTAGAAATTGTACTTGAGTATCCAGACAACCATTCTGTTTTCACTTTCAGTGCAGTATTCAATAAATTACATGAGATACTCAACACTTTGTTATAAAGTAGGCTTTGTGTTAGGTGACTTTGCCAAACTGTCGATTAATGTATTAATAAGTGTCCTGAGCACATTTAAGGAAGGTTAGGCTAAGCTACAATGTTCTATAGGTTAGGTATATTAAATGCATTTTTGACTTAAGATATTTTCAGTTGTGATTGGTTTACCAGAATGTAACCCCATCATCAGTCGAGGTGCATGTGTGCAATCTCCCATGGACAACAGACTTGGAACCTGAGCACATGTGAAAGGTACAAATTCAGATGTTGATCCAGGCAGTTCAGGAACACGTGTTTTCAAATTGGAATTATTGCCTCAATTTTCTCTTTTAGCATATAGGTAGAACTTCAGAATAAGGTTAAATTGAAGAGACAGCATTAAAATGGTGGCATTATAGTGGAATCAATGAACAGTTTGTAAGTCAAATTACAGTTTGCCTCTACTAATTTGCTAATGAAGGGAAATTTTAAAAGTAGTTGTTATTCTTAAGAAAGTTAAATTTGTAATTTAAGTTATAGAATATTCTGAACTGGGCACTGTTGTTCCTCATTATAGTCTTGTTAAATATTTGTTGATTTGATTTAAGATGGTTTTTACTTCATGAAATGTATTTAGCAAAGAGTAAGATTCCCATTAAAGCCTTGATTACATCCTGTGAGAATGTATACTCCATGCTAGATGTGACACTAATCACTTGGAGTGAGGGTGAAGATTTGTCCTGGCAAATTTGGAAAAGCAGCTTAAAGAATAGGTAAGATACACTTGAAGAGTCTTTTTTTCCAGCCTCAACCCATATACCTATTATCTTGACTTTCCCTAGGTCATCAGAGCATATATTCATATATTTAAATTACTTCTAGAAACTGCCAAATCCACTTACTAAAAACAAATGCTGAGTATGTCTAATATTTATTGCACAACATTTTTATTTTCATGAAATACTGCTTGAAACAAGTATAAAGGTTCATCTAAAACATAGTTTTTGTCACATGTGGATCTATGTCATAACTAGATGTGTTGTGACAGAACTTCACCTGCAGATCTGAGCTGGGCATATTTAATTGTGGTAGACAGAATAAATGATTCTCCAAAGACAGCCACATCCTAATCCCCAGAACCTGTGAATATGTTTACCCTACATGGCAGAAGGGAGTTTGCGTGTATGATTAAGTTGAGGATCTTGATATGGGGAGATTACCCTGGATTACCCAAGTGGGTTCAATGTCATAACAAGGGTCCTTCCAAGAAGGAGACAAGAGAGTCAGAGTAAGGTTAGGAGATATGATGATGGAAGCAGAGGTCAGAGAGCAAGAGAGAGATTTACTAGGCTGCTAGTTTTGTCTTGAAAATGGAGGAAGGGGCCTTGAGCCAAGGAATGCAGGCCACCCCTAGAAGCTGGAAAAGGCAAGGAAATGCATTCTCCCCTCTACGGAGAATCCAGAAGGAATATAGCTCTGATCTCCTGAATTGTAAGATAATAAGTATATGTTGCTTTAAGCCAATAATTTTGTGGCAATTTGTTATAGTAGCAATAGGAAAAGAATATGGCAAATCGACCCTGATTTTATTTTCTAAATATTGTACAACTAATTCCAACTTAAAAGCAATTTAAACTTCACACACTAGTTTTCAGATCTTTAACAAAACAAACATGGTAGATATAAAAGACTGGCTAGTTTAAACTTCTGACATGTACTGGCACATCCAAAGCTGGGAGAGCAGGTAGTAATCACAAAAGTACTTGTCCAGTCAATACCCAGCACCCTCTAGATCTGCACTGTCCACCCCACCTGCAGCTACTGAACACTGGAAACATATCTAGAGTGTAATGAGATTTGCTGCAAATGTAAGATACACCATGGATTTTGTAAAGAAGAGTGCAAAATATCTCACTGATACTTTAAAAATATTGATCACATGCTGAAATGATACTAGCTTGGATGTATTGGGTTAAATAAAAAATATTATTAAATCTAATTTCAGCTTCTTTTTACTTTTTGAATGTGGTTATGAGAAAATTTAAATTACCATCCGAATCATATTATATTTCTATTGGATGGTGCTGCTCTAAACAGATGAATTCTATATAATGATGTAATTAATATGATAATAGCTTACTTACCATGACAATTAATATATTATTAACTAATGATTAGACAGTGAAGTTGACAGAGTTAATGGGTTTATTTATTTTTAAAACTAATATCTTCATTTTTGTAGTCATATTCTCCTAGAGTCTGACCTCCACAAATCTCAAGTTAAATTGTGGTGAGTTAAGTCAACTTTGAATAACGATCCAAGGAAAGCCTAAGGGATTGTGAGAAATACTGTTGGCAGCTCAAAGGTGGCAATTTTGGATGGGGGAAGGTAGGGTTTTCTGCGATGGATGAAAGTGATCTTGATGTATGTTTTGTTGTGTTTTTCCCAAGGGAAGGAAAGGTGGTCTATAACTATGAAGACATTGTTACCATAAAAATCTTAATTTAGGTAATTTCTTATAAAATGAAAAGCATATTTTTTTCTGGCATAAGAATACTTCCAAGGAAGGCATAGGATTAAAGAGAGGAGGCAGCTTGCTTGCCTGAATAAAGTCACCCACTTGAAGCCATTAGGAAAAATCTAAAACTTCCAGATTCATTAACACGTATGTGTCTGGATGGGAATAGAATATGCTATCAAATGAATGGTTAGGTTAGAGCTTCCTAGACCACTGGTGAACTTCTCTATGGCTTAGGAACATGAGTAGGATAAAACGATGGCTTCCACATTTGGGATACATTCGCCTTTTTACTTGCAGGCCATAAAAGGTAGTTTTGAATCATTTAAATAATTTTTTCTTCTCACAAAGGCTTCATAAACATCACATCTTTCTCTTCCAGAGGAAACACGAATTTCTTTTGAAATCCAGTTAGTGTTTTGTGGAGGCATCTAGCCAGTGTAATTTCCTGGACCAGATTAATGTTTGTGTGGTCAAGAAATCTTACAAAACTAAGCAGGATCTGAAAGCAATTATATTTTGGGTGGTGATTACCTTAGAATTAAGTGTGGAAAAAACTATACATGTGTATATTTACACACACATACACATGCAAAAGCAAAATGATGAATATTTGGTAAAAGACAAAGAATTTTCTTTCTGGGCACCCCATGCCATTTTGGGCATAGTAGATATCACCTAGGGCATAGGCTGATGGCTTGACATCCATCATGAGCAAGTATATATGTATTAAGAAAATTTGTACAAACTTTACAATTTCTTTTTTTTTCCAATTAATTGTTCTTTTATTTTTTTCTTTTTTTATTTTTTTTTTGAGG
>VBSM01000272.1:99865645-99890265 GCA_008086735.1 Cheirogaleus medius | reverse complement strand
CTTGAAGCTCTGACTCGTGTGGGGCAAAGGCAATATATGTAACCTAAACATTTGACCCCTCGTAATATGCTGAAATAAAAAAAGAAAAGAAAATGTAAGCTATAATTTTAATTTACATGACAAACTTCTTTTAAAATAATTTTTATTTTCTTCCTTTGTGCAGAACGTGTGCCAGTTTGTTGATGTTACTGCTTCTCAAGCTAAGCTGTCATCTGTGTGTCACCCCGTGGTTCCTAATAAAGGTGCTGACCTTATCCATTGGTGACCAGGGAATGGGTGCTTTTTTCTGCCTCTTCTGACACCATACCATCTGCTTTTTCCCCAAGGCTTGTGATGGCACTTGTGATGGCAGGAGGTTTAAAGCCAAATGCAGATGAGTGAAAAAAGAAAAACTGCTGCAAAGGGAAAAAACAGCCACCCTGGGGGGTGCTCTGAAAAGCTCCATATTGTCAGCCACCTGAATAAAGGAATGACCAGTGGGCTTTAGGATCGGGGCTGTCAGATATCCATTTTTTTGGTTTGTTTTTAAGGAACAGGGTATCTTTATGTTGCCCAGGCTGGAGTGCAGTGGCTGTTCTCAGGCATGATCATAATTCACTGCAGCCATGAACTCCTGAGCTCAAGCAATCTCCTTGCCTCAGCCTCCTGAGTAGCTGTCACTAAGGTATGGACCACTGCGCCTGGCCAGATATCCATTTTAAGTATATATTTGTACTACATTGTAGCATTCCTCTATTGTCCTTTGTAAGCTGTGCTTTTAAGTATCAAAGGAAATGCAGAGTGTAGAGAGATGAAGCTCCAGAGAAGTGGTTGCAAGTTGGCCAGAGTGGTCTGAGGAGAAGCTCTGAGCAGCTGACCAGAGGAAGGTCAACGAGCCACCACTTTGTAAATCCTGGGAACTGGGACTGTTCTTACTGGCTAATAAAGAAAAGGGCAACTTCAGAAGCCTGGAACACTTGGGGACACATGTCTACAGCTCCATGGTAGATGATGCACAGAGAGTTTTGGAGACTGTGAAGTCAAGACTTCCTAGGATTGAATCTAGAAAGAAGAGTGGGACTTAGCCAAGTGCACAAGGGGGGAGATGGCATTCAGCAGAGGGAAGATCACGTGGAAAGGCAGAGAGGCTTCAGAGAGCTCAGCCTTTGGGGGGACTCTAAGTAGCTCAGTCTGACTAGGTCCAGGGTTAGGTGGTGCAATGGTCAAAGATGTGTCTAGGCTAGAGCAGGGGACACAGCATTCAGTGCTCACGAACCATGGGAAAGGGTGTAGACTTTACTCTGAAGACACGCTTCTAAGCAAGGAGCCAACAAGATCAAAGTTGCTTTCAGAAAATCTCTCTGGCTATGAGAAATGTACCAGAGGCAGGTGAACCAGGAGATAGGAAGTCCCACGTGAAAATGTTGTGATTCAATAAAGAGGAGATAGTGGTCTGAACTGAGGCCAAGGCTGTGCGAATGGGAAGGGCAGACATATTTAGACATGTTAAAGAAGGGATAGCGCACGAACATGTGAACTGGTTGAATATCTATATCTACGTGTATACATATATGTCTATCTATCTAGCCTCTCTCCGTGGTATGAGTCAAGGTGACTCATGAGTTTTTAATGTAGGCAGCTGAGAGAATAATAGTGCCATTCCCAGAAATGAAAATCAGAGGTAAGAGGATTACAGGAAGGAGAGTGTATGGGGGTAGGGGGAAAATGACAAGTCACTATGGGACAAGTTAAGACTGAAGTGAAACTTCTAAATGGAGACGTCCAAATATTTATGCATATGGGTCTGGAGTTGAGGAGAAGAAATGACTGGAGTTGTTGAAATGGGAGCTGTTATCATATGAGGAGTGTTTGGAATATGCTCATCAAAGGAGAGTCTTCATGGGTCAACAGTTTTTAGGAAGGATTAAGCTGATGCAATGTGTTCTTGTAAGACCTAATCTTCAATGCTGACGTAAGACCTGGAGGAGTCAAATTAATACATTCCTTTTTAAAGTGCCTAGTATTCTAAGCTGTAGCAGTCTTCTTTGGTCATCTACTAAAGGTGTCCTTTATTATGGAAGACCTTTGGTGGGTGGAGATCTAGCTTGTGGTGTTGGCCCTTCTGTTGCCTTAGCCTGTAACCCCTTCATCCAGCCAAGGAGGATTCTGTTCAATAGGAAGTTGAAGACTGTTTACCGGGACAGAGTAGCAAGTATTCAATGAGGCCAAACATTGAGAGCAGTTACAATGGTCCTGATATTCTCACTCTGAAAAACAGATAAATGACACGACTGTCCTTCCTGGGTGGTCTCTTACCCAGAAGTTCATGGACTTCCAGAGACCTGGCAACCCTCTGAGTACATAGAGCTTTTTTCTTCTAGTGAGAACATGTCTAGCTTTGTTTATTTTTCTCACTAATGTCTGTGATTCCTCAGAAGTTAAGAACCACTTACCATTTCCCTAAAGCCTGGTAGTAGAATAACGTAGAACCTCAGTATACCTTGTTTCGACAGATAAAGATCAGTTTATTTATTCATTCATTAAAAACAAACAAACATTGAAGAAAAGGATGGCTATCAGTAGGGTTTTGGGGGAACTTTGACCTGAATTTGGTTCCTTTTCTCTCTGTATGGAGAACCTGACAGTCTGATGTTTCCACACTGAGGCCTGAAGTTTGGGGTTGGGGAATGGGGAGAAGTTGTTTCTCCTTCCAGCACCCAGCACCCGAGAGTCCAGCCATTCAGAATTTTCCACAGTATGCTTGGGGTCCCAATGAACATGCAAAGATAATTAACAACAAATCTAAGGGTCCTATTGGTGAGAGAAAAAAAATATCAGGCAGAAAAATTATAACACAAACCCAGTGCAAGAGAATTGTTAAAAGAGTAGAACGATTGAATTGAAAAAAAAAAATCAGCTGCACATAAGGCAGCAGAGAAAAGACATCTTTGAATTTAACAACATGATTTCTCAATTAAACAACTCAGTAGATGAATTGAAGATGAGGATGGTCATTGTTGACATTGGAGTTGGTCTCCTGAATAATCAGGTGCAAGGACTATCTCAAAGCACAAATGGAAAACCCTAATTGAAAATGTAGGCAATTCGGATGCAAGATTTGAGAATTCCCTACCATGGAAATAATTGGAGTTTCTAAAGAGGAAAAAACAGACCATGTGGAGGAGAGGCAATCATTAAACAAATACTGAAAAACAATTTATCTGAAGTAAATAAAGTCCCGAGACTGTAGATTGTAAGAGCTCTCTAAGTTATAGGCTTTACTGATGAGAGACACATACCCAGGCATGTCCTGATGAAATCCTGGAACTTTAATAATGAAAAGGATATTTTTAACTTCGAGGCAGGAAGAATAAACAACCAGCAGAGGAAAATATCAGTGAAGTATTGGACAATGACATCTTTTGTTATTTTTTAATTAATTTACTGCAAACTGGCAGTTAGTGGGGTAGCATCAATTAAAGAGTTGCAACACAAGGTATTTTCAAGTAAGATATCATTGACCTGTTGGAGTGAAAGAGAGATATGTGAGGATAAGTAAGAATTCAGAGAGTAATCAGCCATGCACCATTTAAAAAAAATCTTGAGAAAATACTCTAACTGAATAATACATGAACCACAATAGAAATCTTATGATGGAGAAAATAAGGCGGCGAAGCAACAAGGTAGCAGTGGTGAGCAACAGTAACTCCTTCCTTCCTCCCTCCCTTCTGTCTTTCCTCCCTTCCAGTTTCCATCTATACATTTATCTGAATAAGCACATAGTATCTCAAAATGTGATCCATAAACAAGTCTCTTAAAACAGGAAGGATATGCTGTGAGGAAATTTCTAAAATATAACACACTAACTTAGAAAACTGAGGAGTTGGTGATTGTGAGAACAATGAGGAGTGGAAGCTCCCAAGGTTCTCACTAGGGTAGGGGGTGAAGGGGAGAAGGAGAGAGGGACGAGAAGGCATTTGATGCTTATTGGGTTAAGGAAGAAGCGGAGGTGAAGTCGGGCATCATGGTGGGGGAGAGGGTGGTTAGGGATATAGTTGACAGAGACTGTAGACTAGGGTACAAATAAAACATAGCCATACACTATTTACAAGAGGACAAAACCTCATTTAGGCAGTGTTAAAAGCTGAAATTGAAGATGGAACAAAGAGATAGGAGATAAATTCAAATAAAAAGAAAGAAGGAGCATGAGGTGGAACTTTGCAGCTGTTTTGTGGTCCAGTCACATAAAGATAAGACTAAGGATAGAAGGTCTTTATAGTGGGATTATAGGCTAGATGGGTCAGCATGACCTGTGAACCAAGAGGTCAGAAGTCAAAACCAACCAGAATACCTGATACAATCTGGATAGTGTTTATATGAACAGCTGACCACTCAAGAACCCTGTTCTTAGAACATAATAGCTTTGTGACTTAAATGTATGCCAAACAGTGTAAAGAATTAAATAGAGTAGCTCACAGAATCCCTTTCCCCCAAAGAGGGCATTCTTTGGCCATTTTTAATAAGAAAGACCCAGAACATCTATGTTCTGACAGGAGTGCAATTTGCTTTATGCGACAAATGGCAGTGTTAATAACAGACAAATTTAAAATTAAATGCACTGGAAGAGGTATGTTATATGATAACGAAAGGAACTGTTTATGAAGAGTACATTACATTTATAAATCTGTTTGCATTAAATAACACAGCAACTAACCAGGTGAAGCAAACATTTTTAGGAATGGAGGCAAACTTTGAGAAAATAAAGTTATCATGGGAGACAAAATATTCCTTTTCCAGAACTAGACAGGTCTAATTAAAAAGAAACAAACAAAAAAAAGTCATAAAAGAAAGAGTGATACAATTAATTAACTTTATTTAATAGATGTATATTAAACCTTATATCTTCTAGGGAAGGAATTTTTTCACATGTGTTCATAGAGCATTTACAAAATAAGTTTTGTATTTGTACTGTGCTTGGTTTCTGAAAATCTCAACAATTTTTTATTTTTTTTATTTTGAGACAGAGTCTCACTGTGTTGCCCAGGCTAGAGTGCTGTGGCATCGGCCTAGCTCACAGCAACCTCAAACTCCTGGGCTCAAGCAATCTTTTTGTCTCGGTCTCTGGAGTAGCTGGGACTACAGGCATACACCACCATGCACGGCTAATTTTTTCTATATATATTTTTAGTTGGCCAATTAATTTCCTTCTATTTTTAGTAGAGATGGGGTCTCGCTCTTGCTCAGGCTGGTTTCGAACTCCTGATCTTGAGCGATCTGCCTGCCTCGGCCTCCCAGAGTGCTAGGATTACAGGTGTGAGCCACCACGCCCGGCCCTCAACAATTTTTGAAAGTAAAAATTTGTAGTTTACATTTTTTGATCAAATTCAATAAAATTAAAGAACAATAATAAAAAGTTGGTCAAAAATTTTAATGCCTTTGGAAATTAATATGCATGCTTCTAGATAATCCTTGGGCCAAAGAATTTATTAAAAGGGAAATTATAAACACACATACTGTCTCTCTCTATATATGTATATTTGCTTTTTCATATTTATTTCCATATTCACTTTCTTCTCTGGTTTGAGTCAGGGGGTAATTTAATTTTTTGTTTATTTCTCCATTTATTTTTTATTTGTATATATTCATGGTGGTACAAGTACAATTGTGCTACACTGATATACTGCAATGTGGTGAAGTCAGGGACTTCAGTGCATCCATCACTGAAGCAACACCCACAGTACCCACCTAGCATTTCCCATCATCCACCCTATAAACTATGTTAAAAACAGTGAAAAGGAGGATACTTCACACCTAAAGCTTTGAAGCTGTTAAAAGCTGTACTCAGAGGAAAAGTTTGGCTTTTATGCCATCATTACTAAAAATAATGACTCCACTTAAGAAATTAGAAAAGGAAAAACAAAATAAACCAGAAGAGATGAGTTATAAGAAGCAAAATATGAAATTAATGAATAACAAACAAAAATTAGGAAAAAGGATAAACATATCTAAAGTTCATTTTTTAAATATCCATAAAATAGATGTGCCTTACAGTTCTGATTAAGAAAAAAGGTGAGAAAAAGAATAGAGATTAAGAATGAGAAAGAAACAGAATTACAGATAGAGAAAGCCTTAAAATAATCGTAAGATATTGTAAGATTGTAAAATAATTGTAAGATGAGGTGCATGCAACTCTAGGGCAACAGATTTGAAATCCTAGGAAAAAATGATTTCTTTACAAAACATAAGTTACCAAAACTGACTTAAGAGTAGAGTAATTCATAGAGGTACAGGAAAGGTGATTATAAATTTAACATTGAGAAATGCAACACAGTCAGACATTTTCACAGATGAGATTTAGCTAATCTTTAAAGAGTTTATAACTGCAACATTATTTGAACTGAAATAGAAGATATAAAGCCACTCAGCAAATACTTTAAATTTTTAAGCACTAAAACTATTTCAATTAAATTAGTTACTAGATAGGGATACCCATTATCATCATTATATTCAACATTGTCTTGGAAGTGCTAGCAAATGCAGTAAAGTAAGACAATAAAAGGACTGCTATAAACTTTGAAAAAAGAGATCAAATTATCTCTTTTTGATGATGATATTATTATATATCTAGAAAATTTAAGAACCTAGTGAATATCACTAGATTTAAAAAGGAGAATTTGGTAATGAGATAGATATGGGATAAATGTTAAAAAAGCAATAGTTTTTCTCTATTTTTACAAAATACTTAGAAATATAAGTGAAAAAATTCCATTTACAATCATCGGAAAAATATAAAATACTTAGAAATAAATTGAGTAAGAAGGGAAAATACCTATATAAAGAAAACTAAATCTTACTGAAAGAACTTACATAAGCTTCGAACAAATGGAAAGGCATACCATGTTGAATAAGAATACTTCATAACACAAACATGACATACATACACCTAATAAATGTATAAACATAATGCACTAAAATTAGAATTAGCACTTTTTGGAGACCCCACTTTTTGGGGTCTAAGAAGACTAAAGTTCATACTGAAGAATAAATACTTCAGAATAGCTAAGAAAATATACAAAGGGAGAGGTCTTGTCTTACTGGATATTAGTATATATAATAAAATGACTGCACCTTAATCGTGTGGTATTGGCAAAGATATAAAATAAAGAACATAGAAATAGATCCCAGTATAGATGAGTTTAATATATTTCCAAAGCAGTAGTTCATTTTAGTGGGAAATGAATAAATTATTTAATAAATAATGTTTGCACAATTGATTATCCATCTGAAAAAAAAAAGTGGATCCCCATCTTATTCTACCTTTAAATATAAATTCCAGATGGCCAAAAAGCATACATGGTCAAAATAGAATTGTAAAAGTTGTGTAAGAAGATTTAGAAAACTAAATGTGTAAAATGTATAAACTAAGAACATCTTTTCCAGAAGCCATAAAAGATAGACATATTTGAATTTATAAGAACTAAGAACCCTGATATAACAAAAAATAACGTAGAATAAACAATAGACAAACATTCAATCTAGAACAAAATATTTGTAATTAATTTGTCCAAATAGCTAAACCTTGGACAAAAAGAGAAACAACTCAGTTGAAAACTGGGCAAAGGATAGTGAATCCTAATAGCCAACAAATATATAAAAAGATTCTCAAATTCATTACCAGTAAGGAAAATGCAAATTGAAATAGAAACAAAATATAATTTTATACCGATCAGACTGACAAAAATTGAAAAGAGCTATGATAACTATTACCAATGGTGATTTAGGGAAAGCATTACATTCATGGCTGGTAGAAATATGAGGTGTTGTAGGTTTTGGGAAAGCCATCTGCCAACATATATTAAATTTTTTAAAAAAATATGTATACTTTTTGGCCCAGCAATTCCAGTCCTTGGACTCTATTCCATAGAAAGAAAGGCATTGGCATGTAAGGCCATGTGTTTGTAGTGGCAAAAATCTCATTAAAAATAATGAATTAATGTTATACCTGTTGACTTATAATGATTTCCACAAGGTATTTTTGTGTAAGGAGAGAAAGATGTAGAAATTGTAAGATCCCCTTTTGTAAAATAAATAGTAATACTTATATAAGTAGATATATTTATATGTACATAGGATTACATGGTCAGGAAGAGAAATATGGAACAGGCTAATGTGAACAGTGAAGAAAAAAGCAGATAGATAGCTTCTTCACTTTCAAAGGATGAATACTAGCCACTGTTGAGGATATTTAAAATCATACGATATTGACTATGAATAAAATTCCCAATGAAGAATTCGAACAATTAAAGTTTGCCAAATTGACCACTTTGGAGGATACAGATGCTCAATAATTTTGTATGTATATTTATCATGTATATGTGTGAATCTATATGTACAATTTTTTGTCATTTTTCTTATGGCCACACATATTTGGAAATAGGTATTATATAATCCATAAATGTGCAATAGATTTTTAAAATCTTTTTTAAAAACAGTCACACCTATAATATTCTATAACAGTGCATACAAGTATACATTTTATGTTTTATTTTTAGCATTTTAAAATTCAGATTCCCTTAAAGTTCCTTAAAAACACTCACTTCACATTATATGGGTTCCCAGTCCTAAATTACACATTTTAACACTATGTGAAGCAGGAGGTCCTTCAGAGAAATTGGCAAAGGGTAGTGACGTGTGAAATAATGTTCATTTCTCATTTCTCAATCATGAATAGTAATATTCACCATATAAACATAAAACACACTCCTCAGAGTTCACACGAACAAAATCTTCTTGCACGGAAGATTTTATGCTTAATCAAGAAGATCTTTGACCTGCAAGGAGACCATGAGACTCTTTAAAGAAGCAAAAAATTTTTTAGTTCTAACTCTCTACCTTTTTTCATAAAAATAATTGGGTCCTATTTGAAGTTTGTTATTATTGAGTCTGTCTCTTTTGGAAGAGCATCATTAAATTCTAATTGTACATGTGCTACTTTTTTTGAATTTCCAGATAAGGGCTGTGTGTGATTTGTGTTTACAAAGCACATGTTGAAACCAGTATATCAGGATACTATTAGTCACGAGTAAGAGAAGACTCAGCCAATAGTGACTAAACAAAATGAACATTTATTTTTCTTATTTAAAGGAAGTCTGAAGATAAGTTGTTCCAGGGTTGGTTTTATAGCTCAACAATTTTATCAAGAATCCAAACTCTCTTCTATCTCCAGTAATTTGATGTCTCTGTCGTAAACAGGGGATGACAGCTGCACACCAAGCAGCAGGTCTTCACATACCCATCTCCAAAGTTGGGCAACAAGGGGAACTAAGGGCCTGCCCATTTGAGTCTCTTTATATAATCAGAGGGGAAAAATCTTTCCCAGTCTCTTACTGGGATATTTTATCTTTGTCTCATCACTCATGACCAGGTCACATGGCCACTTAAAATCAATCACTGGTTTAAAAAAAATGCAACTACTAGCACTAGCTTAGACCAATCAAGATTTATCCCCTGGGACTGGGCACATTGTTGCTGAACAAATCTCAGATTCTGTTAGGTAGGTAGAAGGGGTGATGCCTTTGAGTGGGCAATCAACAGTGGCTATGCCACATGAGCAAATATTTTCCAGATGTCATCTTTTTCCATCCTCTACAAGGCATCAGGAGGGAGCAGTAGGAAGCACAATCAAATACTATCTATCCAATTGCTAACAAGAATCCAATTATTTCATGACATCTGTTGATAGCCCCAGAAGTTAGGATAATTAGTTCATGTGTTCAGTAGAAATGTAGCTAAACCAGCAAAGGATGACAGAGGGAAATAAATGTTTAAGGAACAATAAGATAAGAAAGAATTATCTCAATCTTTTAGGAATGTATAGAACACGACTATATAGTTATATATGCTATATAATAAGGTATAATTTTATATGAATATATACTATAATATATAATAAGGATATCACTAATACCCACTGAACACTTTGGGCTAGACATTATGTCAAGTGTTTGATGTGCATGTTGTTATTTAATCTTCACCATCATTCTTTGAAATAGTATGTCAGGCATCCCTGACATCACCCCCAAGTAGAGAGATTTGCTAGAAGGATTTACAGGACTCAGTAGTTGTAATACAGTTACAATTTATTGTAGTGAAAGGATACAAAATAAAAGCAAAGGAAAAAGGTGTATGGGACTAAGTCCAAAAGAAACCAGGCTCAAGCTTCCAAAAGTCCTCTTCCAGTAGAGTCGCACAGGATGTGCTTAATTCCTCCAGCAATGAGCTGAGACAACATGTATGAAATGTCTGTCAGTGAAATTCACCTGAGCCTAGGAGTCAAGGGATTTTATTAGGGATTTTTCATGTAGGCACATTGAAGCCCCAGATCCCCAGAAGGCAAGCAAAGACCACACTGTTTGCACAACTGTCTAGACACACCGCTACAGTGTAGCCTATGGACTTAAGTGTGCAAGACACTCTTAGTTCTTGGGACATTTGGCTCAATTCCCAGGGGCTGGCCAAGGGCCAGTCATGAAAGCAAGCATCTCTTGGGGAATGTGTGAGGTTTGAACAACTCAGGCCTGCTGAGTTAACTCTTTCCTGCACAGGTAGATACTATTGTTATGCCCATTCTACAAATAAGGAAGCAGAGGCTTAAAAGAAGTTTAGTGACGTATTGCAAACGTAGTGAGAAAATGATAGAAGGAGAATTCAAACCTTGCCTGTCCTTGTCCAAGCCTGAGCTTGTAACTACTATGAAACTGTGTCATTTACAAAGATATTTAGCACAACCCATACAGCTGAATGTGAATAGCAGAATAGTTAATCTGAAATATTCTGTTTTACACAATAGAGCATTTAGTGAGAAAAGAAATATTTTTCTGGGTTTTGAGGCTGTGAACTAAAATAAAATTTTAAGGCTCATCCCCCCAGCGGCTGACTGAATGGACGCCCTCGTGGCCAAAGAAATATCCTAAAACTAAATTGTCTGCCAGGAGGAGGGAGGTCAGAAATGCCTCATTATGCCCCCCTCCCTTCTTGGAGACATCCTTTATAACCCATTAACCGGCCTAAGGGTATGCAAGACAAACCTACAGGTCCTCAATTTACACAACAAATCTATGTCAGGTGGCTTATCTCTGATGGCAGCTCCTTATGTTAAAACATTCCAAACCTTTAGACAAAGCTTCATGTCTTTAACCAATTACAAGCCAAAGAATCTTTAAACCCACCTATGACCTGTAAGCCCCCTCCCCTTCAAGATGGCCCACCTTTTTGGGCCAAACCAATGTATGCCTCCCACGTATTGATTTATGACTTTTACCCTTAACCCCTCTCTGTCTCCCTGAAATGTAAAAAACTAAACTGTATCCTAGCCACAGCAAGTCCACTTGCTCAAGGCCTCTTGGGAGTGGCTCCAGGTCATGGTCCTCGAATTTGGCTCAGAATAAATCTCTTTAAAATTATTTTACAGAGTTTGGCTTTTTTCCGTTGACAAGATTCATGTTCCTAATTTATGGTGGTCCAAGAAAAGTTGTTTTATATTTTTAATAGTACCAAAACAGACAAGTAGGCAAACAAGAAGCAATGAAAAATGTCAGCTCCCCTCCCCTAGTGCCTGTCACTATGTCAAATATATTGACAGAAAGTGTATTTTCAGAATAAAATTATAATAAAATAGGAACACACGTGTGTCTTAGTTTGCCTTTTCAGATGGCTTGAGAAGTGGGAAAGGGAAAGAGAGGATACAATAGAGTAAAAATGATTGAAATCTGACACACTACCTTGAAAACAGTTGTGAAATATATCTTAGAATCTATGAACCAAAACAAGATTAAAACCAGATTTTATTAGTTGTAGAACTCAGAAAAGATGAAAACTGCAGTTTAAAGACCATGCTAAGTATTAGCCACTTTAGTAGCTGATGGAGAAATAAAAGAGAAATAAGGGATTTACTTTTGATATTAGAAGACACTCTGTTTCAGACTGATGAAATAAAATAAAAAAAAAATTTTTTTTTTTACATTTACACTGTGATTGTTTGGTTCATGTTTTTAGACTTCCCAAGCTTGGAAAATCTTCTGTTGAAAATTAAAACTGGACAATAGAATGCTTTTCAAGGAATGTGGAGAACAAAAGTCAGGCATTTCCTAGGGCACAATAGTCCTGCCAGCATCAACCTCAGAAGACCTTCTTATAGAAGAAAAATTAGGGATGTTCTTTGTCTCTCGTCTCCACTAATTATCTCAGGCATTTGAGAAATTAATAATGTTCAAAGGGGTTTCAACATTTAGATCTGGCAGTCCTTAAATCCATATTCGGATTTCAAAGGTATTTTTAACTCAAGTCTTAGACCAAGACATAGGATGTAAAATTTCTCTTTGTGCTCGTATAGCATCAAGTCAAAATATTTTCAGACCTCGTTGGAGGTAGTGTGACATAGTGTGAACTTTTTCCTCCTCACCCTCAACCCTGCACAGCAGTAATTAAAAAACGTAGACACTGATACATTTTTTTTCCTTGGTAAATGCCACGAATTCTGTGCTCAGCAGCATTGGATTTCAAAGAAGTTCGTATTGCCAATTTCAACTAATGAAGAGTAATCTACAGGAAGAACCAGCAAAAATATTCAGAAATAGAATTTGAATATCAATAGCCATCTTTGAAGCAGATGACCTAAACTGATTTTGAAAAGGAAATTCAAATATTTAAATTTTGGAAAAATAATCCACTCATAGGATAAATGAAAATTCAAATTACATTAAGATGCTATATTCTCCTATTAGATTGGCAATGATCAAAAAGTGCATCTTGACAAAGATATGGAAAAACAAAGACTCATGCTTTGCTGGTGGGAATATAAACTGTTTAACTTTTTTGGAAAGCAGTTGGTAATAACCTAGACAATTAAAAATGTATAGAATCTTAAACCCACAATTCATTCTTCTGGGATTTTTCTACAGATAAACTCTCACATGTATGCACAAAGGTGTCCATTGCAAAAGTTTTTTGAAGTAGCAAAATATTGGAAGCAACCTAAATATCTGTCAATAGGGGCCTGGTTACATAAATTATAGTATATCCATAAAATGGAAAATTATGCATTATTTATAGAAAAATATGGCAGATCTATGCATGTCAATAT
Source organism: Cheirogaleus medius (assembly GCA_008086735.1). Taxonomy (NCBI): domain Eukaryota; kingdom Metazoa; phylum Chordata; class Mammalia; order Primates; family Cheirogaleidae; genus Cheirogaleus; species Cheirogaleus medius. The sequence goes on along the minus strand of VBSM01000272.1, from coordinate 99,877,145 downwards.
GGAAATATCTCCAAAATATTATGAAGGAGAAAAGCAAGGTGTGTGGTGTATTTATATTCGTGAAAAAAGAAAACATGCATACATAATATATAAATGTGTGTACATAAGTGTGTGTGTGTATACATAGAATATCTACATATACAAGGAATATACAACAAATTGATATTAGGGATTATTCCCAGGAAGGAGAACAGGAAAACTGAAGACTCATATGTATTTAATTGCATGCTCTTTTATTCTATTTGAATTTTTTTTCTATTCAAATTTTTAATAATAGCAAATATTCATTTAGCATTTAGTATATTTAAGATTTTTCTCTAAGCACTTTTTGCCCATTTTGTGGATACGGAAACTGAAGTCCAGTGAAGTAAGATGTTTGCATTTCCATAGCTATTGAGTAACGTTGGACCCAAGCAGTCTAACCCCAGAGCCTGTGCTCTTATCTAAGCATGTGCTTGTATGGCCTCTTTCCACAAATTAAAAAAAAATTCAGTTAAAAATCCCAGTTTAGAAATTTCAAAATGGTAAAGCCAAGGAAGAGTCCTAATTTAATATACCCTGTTCAGTTGGGAAGGGATTTCTTTTTAGTTAAAGTGCTGGGATGAGCCGGCCTGGCAAGTCATTCTTGATCTTGAATGTGTTCTAAGAATCATTTAGAAAGATCTTGAAATTATGTAACTGCCATTGCTGGGATATGTCACATCCATATGCTTATGTGTCTCTGCTGTAAGATTCGTAGTAGTAGACTTTTGGTACAAGGCTCCCAGGACTGAAAATATGTGATGTCACCTGCCAAGTCTGGAGCTTGTGGTTGCTTGACCTGGTGTGAATGAAGCTGTCACCCTGTAGGCAAAGCTGGCTCAAACTGTACGTGGTTTCACTTTTTCCTAATCAAACTACAAATGGCTTTGTTTCTTTCTGATCAGATACTCTTTTACATAGAGCAGGAAATTAAGACATGAACATAAGACAAAAAATATTACCAATTGGAAAGAGCCAGAGGACTCAGGGCCAAAAGACTGGTTTTAAATCTTGGCTGATTGTATGAGTCTCAGTTTTCTATCTGTAAAATAAAAATGCTAATGCCTGCTTACAAGGTTATTAAGACCGAATGAAATCATATGTTAAAGTAACTAGCTCAATACCTAACACCCTGTAGGTACCCACATAAGTTAAAGTGTTTGGTTCAGTACCTAGTACATGGTTGTTACTCAAAAACATAAGCCCAATCTGAATTGAGGTTCCTTGAGAGCAGGCACTCAAATTCATAGTTTCCACCTGAGTGTATGAATCAATACATGAATGATTATGGTCAATATAGTAGTCTGTATGTAGTGCAAAATCCGTATGTTGCACTATATCTAATAATGGATACATGAGAGAGGCCAAAGACCCAGAGTGTGAATAGTTGTCATCCAGATTGTGAGAATGGGCAAATTAATGGTTCTTAGGTGAAACATGATGTTTTGAGAAGTTCAGGACAATTTTCTCAATTTATGTCATAACACAAGTTCTTTGGTGCAAAAGAATTTGTCCCCAATTCAGTGACCCATTTGTTAGCTTACTACTATTATTAAATTCGTGTTCAAAAGAGCTCAAGTATTCCAATGCTTTTGCATCGGCTCTTATTACTAATTCTTCACATCAATGGTAACTGAGACTCTTGGAGAGTTAGAGGAAAAGAACAGGAAGACTCCAGGTAACGGGGACACACTCAAGACAACTGACGATTGTCATTTCCTCTTTCAACCCAACCTCAAGATTCTATCGCCTTTGACTGAAACCACATCCTGAAACATTACTGTGCCTCTTTGTACCGGCTCAAGAATGTTTGCCCTACAATGTGAGATCTTGTGCCCTTTCCAGGGAGGGATACTTAAGTCCAGCTCTGATAAGGCAGAGTGACTCCAGGGAAAAATGCCCAGTGTCTGGCCCCTGCTATGTGGGGTTTATGAATGAAAAACTGAAAATCAGAAGCCTTACATGTACAGTAATGGTGCTTTTAAAAGTCTGAGAGTGCTACATAAATACGTTATCTCTCTTAAAAATAGAAAAGTCCCTTTAGCAGCTTGCTAATAAATTAAGCCCTGTACCCCCTGCAAATATGATTTTTTGAGTAAACAATTATACTATGCACATTACGTTTTTTTAAAAAAAATCTGAACTAAGCAGTGTTTTTTGTTTTCTATCTTGTGCACATATAGTGAAAAATGACACAGAATACAGACAGCTATGGAACATGAGTCTAACAATTCTCGACATATGGATGTTGGGGAACAATCACTGAAAGATGAGACTGTTCTTTTATGTAATTTTTAATCACCAATTTTCTGCTCTTTGTGTAGCTATGACATCATATTGTATCTCTCCTGCCCCCATAAATTGATTTCTACCCTACTGAATACCAGTGTCATGGGTTCACAAATCTATAAAGCTGAATCCAAAATAAGTCAAGTTCAAAGACAATACGTATTTTTTAAAGTTTTTTTTCCCCACTGATGGATAGAATATCAGTTTTTCCTTTCCTTTCTGCCTTCTTCCTTCAATATATATATTGAACCTGTGTGAGATAACTCACAGCCTGGAGGATCAGTCTCTGGCAAAATTTCGGGGAGGCACAGTGTGGCTATGATCTTGGTGTAGAAAAAGCCCACTCTCTGCCTAGGGCCAGGCAGGTCCTCTGCTCCTTACGATTTCATACTGGGAGGTGGAACCTCTGCCTATCACCTTTCCAGGGATTTCTTCCAAATGAGCGGAAGATTTTATGTCAGTTGGCCAGAGTAACACATGTTCATTATAATGTTATCAATGAAACTTTTGCTTTGATGGGAACCACATCTCTGTTTTTCAATGTTTTAGGAATAAGTAGAGGGTATAGGTTCTTAAGGTTCTTATTCTTGTAAGACCTAAGGAAAATACCTCTTTAAGAGGACATAATTAACTTTCCCTATCCTCTGACTTAACATCCATGGAGATTTGTCTTAAAAATAATAAACACAGGCCGGGTGTGGTGGCTCACACCTGTAATCCTAGCACTCTGGGAGGCTGAGGCGGGAGGATCGTGTGAGCTCAGGAGTTCGAGACCAGCCTGAGCAAGAGCGAGACCCCGTCTTTACTAAAAAAAATAGAAAGAAATTAGCTGGACAACTAAAAACTATATATATATATATGCCAGACATGGTGGTGTATGCCTGTAGTCCCAGCTACTCGGGAGGCTGAGGCAGAAGGACTATTTGAGCCCAGGAGTTTGAGGTTGCTGTGAGCTAGGCTGACGCCACGACATTCTAGCCTGGGCAACAGAATGAGACTCTGTCACAAAAAAAGAAAAAAATAATAATAATAAGCACCATTTATTAAAGAGAAGCAATTATTTTTTAACACAAGGCTCTATGGATTTTAAGTCAGCCAGAGAGGGAAAGTTTAAGGCTTAATGAATTTAAAAAAAATCAGAACAGGTTGTCACAGCTGAGTGGGGCTCTTTATAGAGATAAATTTTTGTAAAATGTTAGGTAGCTATTTTGGTGGACGATCAATGAGCCCAATGGAAACTTTTAGAAGGTAAGCAGGTGCGGGTTTCTGGAATAAAAGGGAACATTTTCTGACAGTGTTTGGTCAATGCCGAACTTTTCTCCGTGGCTTCCAGATTATGGAGGATTGGCAGTCCGAGGCTGTCTAAACTAAGTGCCCTAGAGTCAGCCTCTAGTCTGTTTGACCTGTTTAGTGTCCAGTATCTTCTCAATTTGAAAAAAACTTGAGGCTTCAATTATTTTTTAAATGTATTGCCTAGAATTGGCACCAGTATTGTGCATGTTTACCTAGTAGGTCTTAGAGCCTAGTGGGTGTTGGAGTCATCTACATTCTTTACTTCTCAGTGGTACATTAAGCATTAAAATGAGGGCTTCAAAGTCACTTTAGAGGAGAGAATCAAGTCCCTCAAATCAACTTTCCTTGCCCCTTAGCTTGAAATCTCTGATGATGAGCCCAACGTGTACATCTGAATTCTGTTGCTCCACCCTTCCTCTTTACTTACTGTGTCATGGGGCTTAAACCCTTAGTTTTTGGAGTTGAGCACACCTGCACCCAAATCCTGTTCTATCACATGTGGTCTGCAGGTGTAGATCAAGCTTTGTGGGTCTTAAGCTTAAACAAGTCTTGAGATCCTCTTTGAAAATTGGATGTGAAAATGTATGACCCTGAAAACATGTTTCTAAAGGCTCTTTCTGGGGTCTTGGAAAAGCCTATGCTAGTGAGGCACCTGCAGATTAAGCTTCAATATGTGTACATGTGACCGTTGGTAAGTTACCTGATAATCTACATCATATATGCATATAAGTAAATATATGTGTATACACACACCTATATACCCCCCTTCAGGGAATTGAGAAAGATCGTGTATACTGGCTTATACTAAGTTTTTAATAATTGTAGCTATTGTGGTTAAGGCCCACAGAAATTGGTTTCAATAAGATGGTTGCAAATTATCAACTCAAATAAGGGAGAATTAAAAGCAGCATGCAATACCTTGCAAGAGCTCATCAAAGCAAAAATTAGATGCATGTAATTGTAACAATAGAATATAAATAATCAATACATAATTTCTAAAATTCACTACATAAGTGATTCTAACATAGTGGTTAAGATCTTGGATTTGAAATGGATTGTCTGGGTTCACTTCCTGGTTCTATCATTGACTGACCCAGGGTAAACTAGTGAACCCCACTATGATTCATTTCCTTTTGATTTATAAAGTGAGAAGAGCACACCCCCTGTTACACGGGGTTGAGGATTGAGTGGGGTAATATGTGTAAACATACCGTATCTGGTATGTAGTAAATACTGACTAAATGGTAGTTGTTGACAGTCTTAGAAACAGTCATATTTGATCAGCCTCTGATCCCTCAGAAAAGCAGTAATTACTTTTTCCCACAAGTGACTCAAATAATAAGCATTTGAGATGGAAGGGCTTAACTCTTAGGTGCCAAAACAATTGCAGTTGGGGAAAATTCTCCTTCTGTGCTTGTTTGGAGTTGCCTGTAGCCTTCTATCGTAAAATATTTTTTTAGAGGTCCTGCAACTATTTGTAAATTTGTCTGTTTGCCCCATTTGATTATGAATGCCTAGAACTGGTTCCATTAAGTTTTGTAGCCCTTCTACCTACCATGGATTCTGACACTGAGAGGGCACATAACTGTTAGTTGAATGAAGGATTGAACGGATGAGCAAGTTCGTGTTTCTTCTGGTGTTTCCTCCCAGATTATCTGGAAGATTTTCAATCTTCTTCACTCTGCTCTGAACCCCTACTTTGGTTCTGAGAGAGTCTCCTGGTCAAATCCCTCTGTTTCAGCTTCCTGGATGATATGGCTCATTCAGGAAGGACAAATGGTACTGGTTGTGCTGAATTCTCCTCAATCACAAAGACTCAGCATATTGAAACACTCAATCCACATAGGCTGAAGTTCATCATCATAGTGAATATTTTAAGTGTGATTGAGGAGATGGTTTCTACATAATCAGCATCTTGCAAAATTTACTTGGTAGGAGGATGGGTTAGTTCAGTGTTTGCTTTCAGATTCTTTGTGATGATTTAGGTACTTTCTTTGATGATGAGCCTTGTTACTGTTGGAACATTTTCTATTATTAATTTATTTTAATGCACTCTGTGGATGACCTTAGTGAAGAATGTCTTAAAGAGTTATCATTATTAGTAGGCTGTGATGTTGTTCATAGTGGCCTTCATGCTCCCCATTCTGGTGCAATGTTAGTTGATATTTGGTCGTGGAAGAGATGTGAAATGGCTCTGGCACGCTAGCGGATGGCACTAAAGATCTTCGGTGAAATCTACTTCCAACCAAAGAGATTCTTTCCCCAGATTTAAATGTTCTTTAGTGTTTTAATCATTTTCAACTGCGCGTTCATTCCATTTAGCTTACTTTTTTTAAATGAAGGAAACCAAAAAACATGGGTTGCTTTGCTAATATTTACAAGTTTTTTTTTCTTCCTACTGGTGTATGCATATCAGGGCCCTTTAAGGCTATCCTTGCAATGAGAACTTAAGTGTGTGTGATGATTGTCAAAAGGCAGTGAGGGTGAATTCCATCTACGGGGTGTCTGGATTGCTCTGTCTGTGTTGAACTTTTCCACTTTCATAAGTTTAGAAAAACTGCTGGACTGTGGAGTCATTGAACGTGTTTTGCCTATTTAAAGCAAATGCATTTCAGCATTTATAGATCATATTTCTGGGTGCCCTTTTTTCCTCTCTTGGAGGCCATAGGTTGCAATGAGCATCCTGGCTTGCTGCCTCTCTCTCCAACTGGTTCTTCCCACTGTGCCTTCTTCTTTCATGGCTGGAGCTGATTGACCAGGAGATGCAGGTGGATCTAGGCTCTAGTCTCCTGAGATCACAATTAGGGTGATCAGTTGTCTCTCAACTGTGGAGTTTTCTAGGCCCTAGACTTCCAGTACTAAAATCAGGAAAGTCCTAAGAAAACCAGGGTGGTTGGTCACCCTACTCTTATCATGGTCACAGAATCTTTAAAAATTACTAATTCAGTAGCTTTAGTGACTGGACACTAAGTCTGTGCCTTTGGGTGATTGCTCTAGCACTGAATTTTGTCTTGTTTCTAAGGCCAAGACCCCACCTTGTACGTACAGCCAGTAGAAACGTCTTGGTCATACTTCTTTAAGGTGGAGGTTCTGTTCTGTTTATTTGCCTAGTACTCTAGCTCCTCTTTGCCTGAGTCATACTGTGTTAGATACACTCAGGGCCTTGAGTCCAGTCTTTGGTCTCTAGCTTGCTTCTCTGCTTAAGGTGGCCTGCTTCTAGCTCTCTGGTGCCAAGATACCACCTGCACACCTATTACTTATACTCAACTGAAAGTCCACCTAGCATCCTGAGCAGTAGTTCTCCAGGTGTGATCCTGGGCCCAGCAGCAACAGAATCACATGGGAATGTGTTAGAAATGCAAATTCTCAGGTCCATCACCAGACCTACTGAATTGGGGACTCTGGAGGTGGGGCCCAGTGGTCTATGTTTCAACAAGCCCTCCAGGGGATTCTAATGCACACTCAAATTTGAGAGCCACTTCCCTAGGTCATGCATTGTCCCTCCTCAGCTAGACCTCGAGGCCTAATGCCAAGTCTACCCACCTTGGTGGATCTTGTCTTTCTCCCTGCCCATTGCTGGCATGGCTGATCTCCTTCCTGACCAACTTTGAGCTCCCGTTCCTACATAGATTTTCAAAGTGCTGTTTACTTTCATTTCTGAGAGGGTCTATCCAGGTTTGCCCAAGACAGTGGTTTACTGGGCATGGGACTTTCAGCACTAAAACTGGGAAAGTTCTTGGCAAACTTGGATGGATGAAAACTCTAACTGAGCAAGCCCATGATTTCATTCAATGCTCTTGACTTAATGGAGACAGAGAAATGGAGAAATCGAAGGAGGATTGTAGATCTTTTAGGATATCCCCTCCTTTACACCCAAAAGAAAGAAAAGCCAAAAGGAAGACAGCCTGTTATGGAGTGTTGGTGTACTCTAACTGTATACTTGAATAATTTCAGCATTGAATGAGTTACGCTTCAATCAGTACTGTTCAAAGAATCTTTTTTTTTTTCTCCCGGGAAGCAAATCCAGTGGAGTCAGGATTTTAGAATGAACTTGTGTGATCTCAGGAGAAGTACTGATCTTTTGCTTTATTTGTAATTGGGAGGCTAATAAATTTTTCTTCTAATTACATTACAGGGGATGAACTGAGGATAAATGAGATTAAGTGGTGTCTATAAAAATACTCTATTTCTTGGATGGTTGTTATAGAAATATGTCATTTTATTAACAATAACAAACTCATACACAGACACTTTCCAAAGGGAAGATAATGTCTTTTGCAAGACACGAAAGGACATCAAAGTCAGTATCTGATCACCTCAGATGGAAATGATTTCTTCCTGTGGTGAATTCCTGTAGGGATTACAGTCTAGGACTGTGGTTCTCAGTTTTGGCTGTCCATTAGAGTCACCTGGGGACTTAAAACCACCACCACCACCACCATGAATGCCCAGGCTCTGCTTTACCCCAATGATCTGATGTAATTGGTCTGCTGTGGTAGGAGGTGTTGGTGGTCTTAAATTTGTCAGGTGATTTAAATGTGCAGCCAGGTTTGAGAATCATGAGTATAGAATGGTTCTCAAACAATAGTCATAAGTATCATTAGGGAGGAGCTTATAAGAAATGCAAAACTAACCCCGCCTCTAATGAAAGTAGATCTGGGGTGGGATTCAAGAATCTGCTTAATACACAAGCTTACCTAAGAGTTCTGATGAAGATGGTTGTCAGATGGGCTCACTTTTAGAAATCTTCATCTCTGACATTTTTTTTTTTTGCACAGTATGTAACACAAGGTTAGTAGAAGGTTTAACATATAGCAGGTGGTTAATAAATGTGTGCTAAATGAGGTTTGCTGATTTGTGTCCAAATGACAATGATTTCTCAGCTCTTAGATAGTAGGGCACTAGGCCCTAGGATTTGGGGACTACTTTTTAAATGTTCTGGGTCTCAGTTAAGCCTGACATAGATGAGGTAATGTAAGAGTTCCATATATATCTCTATATTGTGTTCAGATCCTTACTCAGTTGGAAAATGCCCCAGCAGTAGTAAGAGATAACCCCACACTGTGGATTAGTTTGTAACACAGTTTTGTGTTTCAGTTTCTGAGATGGTTCAGTCAAAACAGAAATCCCATGCACATTTTTAAAAAGTACCAGCCAAAAGAAATTAGCATAAGCTCACTGTGATATCCAAATTGATGATTTTATTCAATTATTATTTTTTTTCTCTTAGAACCTAATCTCTAGGCTTGGATTCAGCAAACAATGGTCCATTGAATTTGCTGAGTGTTATCATGGCCTCAGAAATGAAAGCCCCCAGAGCACGCTGAGCTTTCCTGTTGAAAAATCACAACAGAAAAGCAAAGCCTTTGGATATAAAATTGTCAAAAGTCTTTGGATATAATAAAATTGTTGACTTGGCAGTTTAACAAGGCCCACCCTGTTTGCTGCAAAAGGCTAAAAGTCCAAGACAAGCAAAGGTCTATAGCAATCACTTAACAGAATTAGCCCCGCTGCCCTGTTCACATTACAGTCCATTTGTCAAGCTTGATAGCCATCTCTCTCTTCCTGGAGGAACCAGCTTTTTTTTTTTTTTAAGTTGACTTTTGTTTTCTGAGCCATGCCAACATTCCAGCCACATGAGAGAGGCTGAACAGATTTAAACCCCAAATTCAAAGTACTATTTGTACTACAAACATGTTACAGTTGTCAGCGAGCAGTACATAAACACATTAGGTTGGGGGGGGGGAATGGAAATTGAATGGACATTAATTTCTGGGGTTAGCTGCCAGGTGGAATGCTATATTTCAGAAAGTCCATCCAAATCGTAATAGGCTTCCCAAAAGTTTGTACATCAAGTCATTGTGGGGCAGAGCTTTGTTGATGCTAATTACAGCAGCTCAGCTAGATAATTAAATATAATCTTCAGTAACAACTGGGGAAAGGAAAGGCTCCAGCCGGAGTTCCTCAGCTTTTTCACAGCAAAGCTTGTCTAGCAATTCAACAATTATGAGGGCCTAGGGATGTTTATATACATATAAGTGCGTTTTAACCACTTTTATGGTGTGGCTCATTTTAAAGATATAAACTAGAGAAATTCCTCACATATTTTGTTCCACAAATGTTCTATAAAATTTTTGCTGCAATTGGTTCCGTATGATATCTTTTTAGAACATGGGCCAAGAAATCCAGCATTTTGAAAGCAAACTACTATTTCATATGATTTGTGATTTAAATTGTGGGTATTGTGATATTATAATGGGACTCAGAATACAATTGGCAAATGATTAAAATAATTTTGACCTTATTTTTTGCTTAATTTGGAATGATATCATTAGGTAAATTTGTAACTGCTAAGGAAATGAAAAAATACTTTATTTTCTTTGTCCCAGATGGTATATAAGATACCTCCCCAAGTGCTTCTAAGCCCATTGGCTCCACTATAATGTCAAGTAGGAAAATGACTTTTCGGAGTGTAGCTAAACTGGTGATTGGAATTCTGCAGTAGGATGAAATGTCCATAAAAGGGGAAAGAAAATGTGATATTCTACAAGACAGAACAACTCTGTTCTTTGTAGTTTTTTGCCCATATTCCCTTGTTCAGTTATGCTAATATGTGTGTTTATCTCACTTTTTGATCCTCCAGTAAACTTCCAGAATCCAGCTCCAAAGAGGCGAACAGTGAAAATAACCAGAATAAATTACTAATGGATGTTTCCATCAGAAAACAGTGATAGGGCATCTTCAAATATCTTCTGATGTGTAACCCACCCCCTGATTATGCTTTAATTTGAATATATCTGATTATATTAAAATTTTTTGAAGATTGAGCCACCAGTATATTCTAGCAGCAACCAAATGTCAGGACTATTGGTCTTATCATTAGCGATTGGGGGAGGGGCAGTAGAAATGTTTGGGAAAAGTATTCTTGGGTTTTCTGAGACTGTGGAAACTTGATAGATGACTCTACCGACTTTTTCAGATAGACATTTTAGACTCTTTTCTTTAGTGGTCTGCCATTAAACTTTCATTTAGATTGTTAAGATAAAAGGCATGTGGTGGAAAAGTGGCATGAGTTTTTAGACAAATCATTGTTATTTTTCCCTCCAAATCCCTCAAACTAGGGAAGAGAGATTAGTATTTATTGAGCATCTATTATGGGCCAGTTTCTTTCACACAGGTCAACTCCTTTAAACATTTCAAGATGACTCAGTGGGTGGTGTTATCTTCACTTTTACAGATGAAGAAAGAGAGCATCAGAAAAATTAAGAATCTTGCCTGATATCACAGCCCTACCGAGTGGGGCAGCAGAGATTCAGACTAAGGTTGCTGGTTCTGGAGCCCACACCCTTTGCCCCTGCAGTGCAGAATAATTAATGCTAGATGTTAGAGTAGGTCTTGGAAGATGTCGGTGAAACAAATGGAAGGAGGTCGTGGTGGGTTGGTGGGATTGGTGGGGAGGGATCTTGAAAGAAAAGAGTACAACTGAATGAATGCCAAGTCAGACAAAAACTACATTTCAGGCATTTACTGTGTGGCTTTACTATCTTGTTTAAGAGTTATAGCTTTTTTCAACTTGCCTGTCAACTAAATTAAAAAAAAAGAGTTATAGCTTTATAAATATAAGAAATAAAAATATGTGATTTGTGGAAAAGGAAAAAGAGGAAAGGAACACACTTCTTGGGAGTGGAGAGTGCTCAGATAACTGGGATGCCTTTGGAATTCAGCCCATGAGGTATGTGTTTGAGAAGAAGCCACTTTACTTGGGTATATCACATATGAGATAAAACAAAAACACATAGGATTGCTTCAGATTCCCTGCATGTCAGCTTTCCTACATTTTTTTTTCAGATATGAGAATATTTTTACTTTCAGTAATAATTTTCTGTTCATTTTGTTT
>VBSM01000272.1:99835899-99863102 GCA_008086735.1 Cheirogaleus medius | reverse complement strand
TTCGAACTCCTGACCTTGAGTGATCCTCCCCCCTCGGCCTCCCAGAGTGCTAGGTTTACAGGCTTGAGCCACCATGCCCAGCCTGAAAATGTTTTATTTTATTTTATTTTGTGCTTGAATTTTTTCTGGGAATAAGATTCTAGGTTCAGTGTTAATTTTTCTTTAGGATTCTGAACATATACTCCTACGTTTTCCAGCACCCAATGTTGCTGTTGAGATTACAGATATTAATCTAATTCTCATTCATTAGTTGATAGTCCTTCCTACTGCCACCCCAGAAGTGTTTAGCATTTTCTTTTTCATTGGATTTTTAAAGTTTCATGTGAATGTGTTTTGCTGTGATTCTTTTATTCACTTTGCCTGACATTTGATGGTTCATTTGAATGAAAAGATACATGTATTTCTTCAGCACTGGGGAAGTTTCTTCAGTGACTTCTAAGTTATCTCCTCTTTTCTATTATCTCGTTTTCACTCTGGAACACCTACCAGACAGATGCTGAACCTTTTGGATATTTCCTCTATCTCTTTCATGTCTTCCTTTATGCTTTCTATCTCACTTTTCTTTTACACAGCATTTTGGGAGAATTGCTTAACTTGATCTTCCAGCTCACCAACTTGTTCTTCAGCTATTGTCTGCTCTATTCAGATAATATTTTAAAAATAAATTTCAACAATCTCATTTTAAATTTCCAAACTCTTTCATTTGTTTTTCCTTGTGGCAATAGCCTCCTGACTTCTTTCTGAGAATATTACTATTGTATTGATATTAGTTTGCTAGGGGTACCTTAATAAAATACCACAAACTGGATGACTTGAACAACAGAAATTTATTTTTTCACAGTTCTGGAGACTGGAAGTCCAAGATCAAGGTGCCAGCAGGATTAATTTCCTCTGAGGCCTCTCTCCTTGGCTAACAGATGGCCATCCTGTTGCTATTTCCTCACATGGTCTTCACTCTATGTGTGCACATGCCTGGCATCCCTTTGCATATGCTAATCTTCAGTCAGATGGGACTAGAGTCTATTCTAATGGCCTCATTTTACCTTAATTACTTTGTTAAAGGCCCTATTTCAAAATACAATCACGTTCTGAGATACTGGGGATTAGAGCGTCCATATATAAATTTTGAGGGTGGGCACAATTCAGTCCATAACAACTGTATGGAAATTTTACTTGAAAGATCTTCTCCCCTCAATTGTTCTATTAATTTTGTTTCCTCAGATGTTAGTTATTTAGTTGGTTGGATTTGGGGTCATTCTTTGATGATGTTGCTTTTACTCAAATGTTTGGTAATTTTTAGTGCTTGCTCATCTTTGTCACCTGCCTGAAGATGCTGATTGTGGTGACTGTAGCTCACCTTCAGTGATTGGAGGGATGGTGTGCCCTGTTGGTGAGAGGTGCTTTGTAAGGTGGCTCCCTGACTGACCAAAGGGAAACAACTGCTGCTTGAACTTGGAAAGGTGTGTGTGCCATCTGGGTGACCTACTCTAGCACTTTGCCAGAGATACTTTCCCTAAGAATTAGTGGTATGGATACTGTTGAATGGAGAGGAGCACATTACTGGCAGGACAGAGCATTGGCACTAGGCTCTATGATCACAGTGACTCCAGGCATTCAGACTTGTAGGGCTTTGTTATATACCATTTCAGTAGCCTTGTAGACCATTAAATTATGTAGGAGATTAAGATAATGAGGGAATGCAAGGAAATTTATACCCAGACATTGATAATCCTACAAGGTTCAGATCAACTGCTACTCATTCCTTGAAGCATTTCCCTGAGTATTTCAAAGATGAAACTCCCCTTGGATAGCACTCAAGATAGATTCAACATTTTATGAATTCTACTCTGTAATTAATACCTATATACTGAGTTTGCAGCATAATATATCAAAGCATTTAAAAAAAAATTAGAGTGCAAGATTCCACCCAAAACAATTTCATCCACATAGCAGAAATTGCTTCCTCATTTCAGATTATTAAATGTACATCAGCCTTGTATTAAATCATTCTTATAGGTTCTGACATGGTGACTTCCAGCTATGGCATTTTAAATGAAGTTATCAGCATGTCTTCAATAACATGAATGATGTATTTGGCTTTGCAAAAACATGGATATAGGAAAACTGTGCCCAGCCCTTAGGTGGACTGTCTGCTGTAGCAGTATTTATACCTATTATCTCCTGTCAAAACTTGGCTTTCTCTGACTATGGTCTTGTTAGAAGATTTCCTCTTTTCATACTTCATTACTTAGAAACCTTTAAGTGAGTAGGGCATAAAATCCAAACTCAGTAGCTTGTCATTTGAGACCCTCTGGTACTAGGTGTTAGTATTCCTTATAATGATCTGATTTGATCAGTGCTTTTGTATTTGGAATATGTTTTGTTCATCTCCTCTTCTGTACCTTTGCTTACTCTATGCCTATATCTTTCCTAGTATTAATCTAAATGCTAAACTTTCTTCAAAGGCTAGTTTAGATACTTTGTTCTCCAAGAAATTTTCTTCAGTTGATACTACCAATCAGCAATCCCTCCCATCTTTTGAAGTCACAATGTATATATAACCTCTGTAATGAATTCCTCTAGGACAATTCATCAAGAGTAGAATCTTATTCTGCTTTACGACCACACAGTTTATGCAAAAACTTGCAAGAGAGTACATAAAATCTGATGAATGAAATGACAGTTTTGATCTGTTTTTCTTAAGTTCTTTGAAAATGAGTTATCTTGATTGACATTAATACTACAATTCTCTTTTTTTTTGAGACAGGGTCTCACTCTGTCACCCAGGCTAGAGTGTCGTGGCATCTGCCTAGCTCACAGCAACCTCAAACTCCTGGGCTCAGGTGATCCTCCTGCATCAGACTCCTGAGTAGCTGGGACTACAGGCATGCGCTACCATGCCCAGCTAATTTTTTCTATATATTTTTATTTGGCCAATTAATTTCTTTCTATTTTTAGTAGAGACAGGGTCTCACTCTTGCTCAGGCTGGTTTTGAACTCCTGACCTTGAGCGATCTGCCCGCCTTGGCCTCCCAGAGTGCTAGGATCACAGGTGTGAACCACCACGCCCGGCCCATTCTCTTAATTAAAACTATTACATTCAAATTAGTTAAATTAATTTTGTTAAAATATTATACAAAGATCAGAAAGAAAGAAGTAAACTGTCACTATTTGCAAATGATATAGTTGTTTACATAAATAATCCTAAAAGATATACAAATCAACCACTAGAAATTGTAAGTGAATCTAGCAATGTCCTAGTATTCAAGGCTAATATTAAAAATCAACTTTATTTCATCTACTAGCAATAAATAATTAGAAAGTGAAATAAAAACAATTACATTTATAATAACATAAGAGCATAACATATTTAGAAATATATTTATAAGATCTCTACATTGAAAACCACAAACCATTGCTGAGGGGAATTAAGGCCTAAATAAATGGAAAGACATACCATGTTCATGGATGGGAACATGCAATATTGTTGAGATGTCAATTCTTACAAATTGATCTACTGATTCAATGCAATCCTCATAATTCCAGCAGGATTTTTCTGGGAGTAGAATTTGACAATCTAATTAAAAAGTATACATGGAAATGCAAGGGACCTAGATTATTCAAACAATATTGGAAAAGAAGAACAAAGTTTGATGACTGACACTACCTAACTTCAAGAATTACTATAAAGTTATAGTAAACAAAGTAATGTGACACTGGAATAAAGTTTGAAAAATAAATAGTATGGGAACAGTACTCCTCACAGGGATTTTTGTTGAGATGTCTGCCCTCTTCCCTGTCCATGCAGCCCACTTTAGATTTTGCCTTATTTTTTTTTTCTTTTTGGAGCCATGACCTTTCTGCTCTCCCCATCTTCCCTTTTCCTCCTTTTTCTTCATCTTGGGTCAATCTTGTTTCTGGGGTGAGTGGAGCCGTACTCTCCTCAAGTCCTCTACTTTAATTCCCTGTTTCTCTCAAACTTTCTGTCTAGACATGAAGTTCCTTTAGCATCCCAGAAAGCCTCAGTTGATGGAGATGCAGCCCTGGAAGACTCTTTCGCATCCATCTCCTGAAGCTAAGAACACAGGAAGATTGGGTATTTGAGTGGGAACAGGGAGGGGAAGGACAGGAAAAAAGTAAACTACCAGAAGGAAATTAACCATTAGCTGTAAATTACTGTCTTGCCCCATTTGTAATAGCCAGTCATTGCATTCTTTCCTGAAGTTTTATAGGCATTTAGTTTCATAGGATTTAGCTGGGTTAAGACAGTTCTTCTTCTTTCCCTTCAAGTGTAGTAGATGCCATGGTATGCTCCTCAGATCTTCTTTTTGAACCAAGGTACTTATTTCCCTAGCTGTTGGGAATTTTGGAGGCTGATAGCTCTCTACTAAGGCCCCTCTCTAGAAGTTGTTCTTTGCCAAAAAGAACCACCTTAGTCAAGTTTACACCTCCTCAGGGATGACCTGCATTTACTGACTGGTAAGTTGAGTGGGGGTAAAGATGTCTCAAGATGGAATGTCTTTGAAGGGCCCTCACAGCTCTAGAGCTCTCCATATGATGAACTGAGGTCTTTGTGATGATGCATCACAGTTCAGCTTCTCCCTCTATCTACAGGTTTTGATTCTGAGCGCAATCCCTAATAATAATCTTGCATGTTGCTCTCCATCTCAGAGTCTGTCACCCAGAGAACTGACCTGGAGGTAGAACTTAGACTCACAGATGGATTGGGTGTGGCGAGGAGGCAAGAAGCTATCAGGATGACTACCAGGTTTGGGCTTAAATAACTTAGTAGATGGGGATGCCATTTACTTAGATGGAGTAGACTAGGGCAAGTATGGGCAGGTAATGAACTCGAAGTCCTGCTTTAGTTATGGTAATTTTGACATGCTATTAGACAAGAGGAGCTATCCAGGGGGTGGTTGGAGATTTGATTCTGGAGCTCAGAAAGAGGTCATAACTCTAAATAATATCTTTGGAAGTCACATGATATAAATGACATTTAAATCTTGAGCTGGATAAGTTCACTTAAGCAGGAACTTCTGTTTAGTCCTGGTTCCCTCTGATACTTTCCAGCAGTCGCAGCTGAAAGTAGGTCTCTGCATTAGCTTCCAGGGCTGCCATAAAGAAGTACCACAAACTAAGTTGCTTAAGAACGGCACAAATTTACTATTTCACAATTCCGGAGGCTAGAAGTCTGAAATCAACAAGTTGGCAAGGCCATGCTCCCTTTTGAAGCATCTGGGGAGGATTCTTCCTCATCTCTTCCCAGCTCCTGGTGGATCCAGACATTCTTTGGCTTGTGGTAGGAGAATTTGAATCTCTGCTTCCATCACCATGTGGCCATCTTCTCCCTGTGTGTCTCTTCACATAATCTTTCCTCTGTGTGTGTCTATGTCTGTGTGCCAGTTTCCCCTTTTATAACCACACCAGTCATTTTGGACTAAGGTTCCACCCCTATTCCAATGTGGCCTCATCTGAACTAATTACACCTGCAATGACCTTATTTCTAAATAACGCTACATTCTGAATTACAGGGGACTGGGGATGGGGTTAGGATTTCAATGTATCTTTTTTGAAAAGACACAATTTAACCTGTAAAAGGCTCCTACAAGGATTTTCTACCAAGTTTACTGAGTTAAAAGGATATTCTTAAATGACATTTTACATGAACTAGGATATTAGTTCATTAAGCCATTGCATTTACATCCATTCTGAATAAATAAGAGCACATAATGATCTATCCTGACAACATTTCCCTTAGAAAATAAACACAGAACCCTTCAGAAGCATCACAGGAGGATCAGGACAGACAGTGTGGAGGCACTGGAGATGTAATTCCTGGAAAACACACTCGGATTCCATGAATACAGTACTTTACCAAATTTGTAGATAATAGTCGAACAGCTGACTCATGTTTCTGGATTTCTGGAAAACAGACACTGCGCCACAGGACATACTGATGTGTGTACTCAAAAACAAACGAGGGAAAAGAGCTCGCAAAACTGCTGAAGAATCAGAGTAGGAAGAAACACTATGTCCTGGCTGAGTTTTTGGACAAGCTTCCTTTCAACATTCTGTCAAGGGTTTGCTGGTTTCAGTGTCACCTCATTTTTCACAGTTGTATACTTTTAAAGCATGTAACACCGATAATTGCACTAGTTTCAGAAAAAAGAAAGCAGAACTTTAAAGTAAAACAACGTAAAATCAGAAGTGTCAGTGGAGGTATTGCCCAGCTGAAAGACTGAGCGACAGTCTCTAGTCTGAGGCTGTGTTCTGTTTGAGAAGCAACTCAGCTGATGGCAGCCTCCAAATTCCTGGCAAGTTGTGCCGATTAGAAATGGCTAGTTGTAATTTCTAAATGTTTTTATTTTAACCAGCTATTTTTAGTTTATGGAGGTATGGTTAGAGATAATTAAGAAACAGGATATAGTACTTAGTAGTTTATATTTTTGCTCAAGTTATCATGTAAAATATTATCATATGGTAGCCAGTACTATAATTCAAGAACCCATATGGTGCTGGGTTTTAAGTGCAGGTGGCAAAAGGGAAACTGACAATAGGGAGCTAGAGCTGCTATGGACTGGGCCCTGAAGCCACTATTTCAGGCACAGGGCGTAAATGGGGTTTTACTGGTCTGTGGCATGGCCCAGTCATAAGGTTGGTTATGGAGCCAACTTACTTGAAATTGAATACCCAACTCTACCCTGTATCATTTGGGTGCCTTGACAAATTGTTTAATTCTCAGTGCTTCAGTCTTGCTTTTGCAAGACAGGAACAATGAAAATCATTTTATAGCATTGCAATGAAGAGTATATTTGGTTAAAAACACAGATTCCTGGGCCCTGACCCAGCCTGACTGAATCAGAATTCTCAGGGATGAGGGCTTGGGAATCTTTGTATGTAATAACGCAGGTTTCTGTATATATAACAAGTTCTCAGGTTACTTTGAGAAACACAAATTACAAATGGCATGTAAAATGCTTAGAATAGGACATGTAGCATAATTGGCACTCAATGAATGCTAGTTTTCTTTCACCCCTTCCCTTATTGTATATGCAGGGATGAAAGAAATGTGCTCATGTAATGTGGTCAGACTTGAACGAGGTAGCAGGGTTGTTTTTCCAGTGTCTATCTAACTCCATATTATCAAGTGTACTGAGTGATACAACATTTGGATAGGATTATAGGTTTATGATCCATCAGCCTACCAACTTCTATGATCTCTTTACCAAAGGGTAGAACATTTTAGGGGAGTACATTTTACCTTTAAAAATGATTTCAACACTTAATTATATGGCATATTCAAACTGATTACTGGAATTTTTCTGTTGACAGCTAAAAAATAATCTGGCTGTTCTTATCTTTATTTTGAATTACAAAATGTTCAAGTCTTGTTTTGCACTTTTTTTTTTTTCAAATAGAGCACCTCTAGCTAAACTTAAGTGGTAACAGAGTACCATATGGTAACTCTTCTGCTAGTTTGAACTGCACAGAAAATCAAGTATATTTATCTGAGCGTTCTGATTATAAAGGGTATGGGAAAAAAACTGGTTCATAAAAGGGTAGCATTTATCTTCTGGAGACAAAGCTAATAAATACCATATGTTAATTTAACAAGATCATTTAGAATGCTGACTTCATTTTTTAGACACTGATAGAGTACTTGTGTTTCTTTTTATTTCTCCATTCCAAAACAATCTTCAGTGTGACTTTTCCTAAGGAATATGCTGTGGTCACTTTGGGAGAACTTCTATTAACAACACAATGTTGATAATTGCAACTGTAAGAGGGACAAAAATTATTATTTGTGAGGATGCATAACTTCTTGCTCTTTTCTTGTCCATGAAAGACAATTCTGGCATTGCCCTGCAGTTCCTATTCCCCCAGCCCAGCCCTATTATTCACACATATTACTTAGAAAATTACTGTAATTGGAATACCCAAGAAATGGGAATGGATGATTCACATTTAAACATGCGAGAGGAGGGAAGAGTAATGGAGGTAGAAAGAAATGGGGTAAGGAATGGAAATGCTGTGTGGGTGGAGGTGAGGAGCAATGGCCAAGGGGAGAGTTTGGGGAAGTAGTTATCATCTGTTTGGAGGAGTCTGTTAGAGACAGTAATGAGAGAGAATTTTAAAGATGTTTTCCTAGACATTAAGAATGTATTTCCTTCTTTGGCATTTCCTTAAGAGGCTGAAAAAAAGAAATCTTGGGAGTTCTTATCGTTACTTTTTGGCTGTTAAACTGTGATTTTTTTGACTGCAATGCTAGGCTGAGATTGGACCACATTGGGCTCCAGGATTTATTTGGGTTTCACAACTTAATTGAATGCAGTAAAATGAAAACTTTATTATTTCAAAAAAATTGACTATGTATACAAATACCATTTATAAAGATTCTATCATTTGGATGATGATGAATTTATGATCTAAAATGATTAGACTCCAAAGCAGAAGGTTTTAGGATGTGAATGTTAATCTCATGGATTAATATCACTACATATTCAGGTTGATGGCTTAGAACCAAGAGAACATAAAACATGTGAGAAATTGAGAGAAATGAATATGAATTTTTCCAAGACTTCTGCTGCCTGGATTTTTCAGAAGCAAGTTGCTTTCCATTGGGGACTACATTGGTATTTTGAATTGTACGTTCTCAGGAGTACTGTCATGTGTACAACGAAGGCCAACTTCACGAGTGTTTGACCCATGTTTAGAAGTGCCCTATGATTGGTTTAATACTCTGCTGCTGTCATCTTGAAATTCTTAAACATTTTTTAACAAGGGGCCCCATATTTTCATTTTCACTAGGTCCCCCAAATTATGTAGATGACCCTGTGTGGAAATGATATAAACAAATGTCTGTTCCAAATTCTTTATTAATTAGTCACAGAACTAATTTATTTATTTTTTAAGTTAAAATTTTTTTGAATAGATAGTGCTGGTTCAAAATTATGAAAAAGACGATAAGAAAATGTCTTTTTCATCTTTGTCCCCCATTCACCTAGTTCCAGCCCTCTCTCCATGTACCTGGTATTGTTAATATTAGTTTTTTATGTTGTATCCTTTTAGAGTTTCTTTATGCATAGAAAAGAAATATGAATGTAGAGTCTTTTTTCTCTTCCCTTTATTTTACACAAAAGTAACATATAGTACACACTGTTCTTCTACTTAATTTTTCCACTTAATATTTTTTGGAGATCTTACTGTATCTTTACATAAGAAACTTCCTCTTCTTTGCAAGTTGTATAGAAAGTTATTGTGTCAATGATTGACACAATATTGCTAGACATCTGGGTTATTCCCACTCTTTTGCTGTTATAATCAAGGCTGAAATAAATAACATTGTGTACTCATCATCTTGCTCATGTATCAGTATAGAATAAATTCTTCAAAGTGGAATTACTTAGCCAAAGGTTATGTATATTTGTAATTTCCATAGATATGCCAAATTAGCTCCAAAGATTAATTCATACTAATGATATGTGAAAGCCTCTGTTTCCCCACAGCCTCACCAGTACAGTGAATTTCCAAACTTTTTTTTCTACCAATCTAATAGTGATGTTTTAATTTGCATTTATCTTATGAGTATAATGGAATATCTTTTCATATATTTAATAGTTATTAGTTTGAACTATAGGAAATTGCCAATTTTCAAACATTTTTTGATATATAGAATCTACAATTTCATATGATTTAAACTAATATTATACTCTTGTCTAACTTGTCTGTTTATATCCTTTTCCTATATTGGTCTTTTTCTTATTGATTTCTAGGTTATCTTTATATATTAGAGAGATTAGCCTTTTGTGATATAAGTTTCAAATATTTTCCTCCCAAATTTGCCTTTTAATATTTCTGTCTATGCAGAAGTTTTATGTCACCAAATTATCATTTTTTATTTTATGGTTTATTGATTTTTGAATTATCATGAGAAAGATCTTTCCTACTCTAAAATTATAAAGGAATTTCTTTATAACTCCAAGATTATAAAGAAGTTATCTCTTTTTCAAAATGAGCATTTGTAGTTTTACTTTTTACTATAAAAATCTTTAATCCATTTATAATTTGTCTTGGTATAGTATGTGTGGTATGGATTCAATTTTATTTTATTCTTTCTAGTTGGCTAACCAGTTGCCACCTAACAATTTACTGAATAGGACTTTCCCGCCACTGGCTTGATATGCCACCTTCATCATATGCTAAATCCCTGTAAACATATAGGTTTATTTTGAGTCTTTCTACTTTCTTTAACTGGTGTGTCTCTTCATGTGCTGGTACCATACTGCTTTAATTATTGAGATCAGCCCCATATCCCATAACGACATCTAGCAAGAGAGAAATTTGTCTTAACAAGGACAGTTTTTCATTTTAATGTTGTTATAGCTTTAGTTTAGGACATAAAGCACTGTGGAAGCAGCTTTGGGTTAAAAAATTTTCTGGGCCAGGTGCGGTGGCTCATGCATGTAATCTTAGCGCTTTGGGAGGCTGAGGCAGGAGGATCACTTGAGGTCAGGACATTGAGGTTGCAGTGAGCTATGATGACAGCACTGCACGCTAGCCTGGGCAACAGAGTGAGACCTTGTCTCAAAAAATATATTTTTTTTCTGGAGGAAACTGATTTACAGCAGTAGAAAAGTGGGAAGAGTCTAGAGTATGATTGTATGTGCTATGTGTCAACTTGAGTAGGCTATGGTGCATAGCTGTTTGGTCAAATGCTAGTCTAGATGTTGCCGTGAAGGCATTTTTTAGATTTAATTAACATTTATAATCAGTTGACATTAAGTAAAGCAGATTACCCTCCATAATGTAGGTAGGCCTCATCCAATCAGTTGAGGACTTAAGAGCAAAGACTGACGTTTCCTGGAGAAGAAGGAATTCAGACTCAAGATTGTAATACAGAGGGCTGGGAGCAGTGGTTCACGTCTGTAATCCTAGTACTCTGGGGGTCCAAGGCCAGGAGTTTGAGGCCAGCCTGAGCAAGAGCAAGACACGTCTCTATTAAAAATAGAAAAAAATTAAATAGGCTGGCGTGGTGGTGTGCACCTGTAGTCCCAGCTACTTGGATGGCTGGGGAAGGAGGATCGCTTGAGCCCAAGAGTTTGAGGTTGCTGTGAGCTAGGCTGGCGCCATTGCATTCTAGCCCAGGCAACAGAGCAAGTGTCTTAAGAAAAAAAAAAAAAAAAAAAGATTGTAACATAGAAACCCTGAGTCCTGCTCTATGGATTTTAGACTTAGGACTGCAATATCAGCTTCTGCCTGAATTTCTAGCCTGCTGGTTAACCCTATCTATTTCAGATTTGCCAGCCCCCACAATCGCATGATCCTTGAAATAAGTATCTCGCTATATATACTCTATTTATTCTGTTTTTCTGGAGAATCCTGACTGATACACTGAGGGATTTAGGTCAAAACTGTGATCAGATTTTTTTTTTTAAACCAAGTATTTCCTACTAAGTATCAGACCATGCCCCTCTGTGCAGCTGATCAATGAATGTTTAGAGTGCACCTCGTGTGCTCGGAACACTGCCGACAGCTGGCCCTATACACAAATGCGAAGCTGGTGACCGTTTTTCTTCCACAGCATGTTCTATTCTCCTTTCCTGGTATCTGTCCCTGTCCTGGTACCCTATCCTGTGCACCCTTTCTCTCTACCATTCTCACCATGCTGCTGTGTTTTTATTGGAAAAGAGGCTGTATGAGATGAATAAAAAGGTTAATTTAGTCAACGATGGGCCCACAGGTCATTTTGCTTTTCTTTTAGCTACTTTTAAAGGCTGAGATTGTTACCAGATAAGTGCCTTGAAATAATTCAAAATTGGCCTTTTCTGAAGTAAAACTCAGCAGAAATCAAGCAAGGGGAATTGGGGCAGAAGGGGGCGGGCAAAAACTTACCTAACAGGTACAATGAACAGTATCTGAGTGATGGGCACACTCATAACCCTGGCTCAAGCATGACAAAATCGATACATGTAACCAAATACATTTGTACCCCTGTAATCTTTTGAAATAATAAAAAATTAAAATTAAAATTGGTCCGAGTATTTACTTGGGAATTAACAGTATCCCTCTATATGTTGAAAAAGAGCTCCTTTTTAAAAATATAGGGATTATCTGGCACTTAACCAATCTTTAGAGGTTTCACAATCTTCCACTACATATATATACATAGTATATATACATACACCTACACACACGTACATACTTACCGTAAAAATATATACAACGTAGGAGACATATATTGCATATACATAAACATATATATGTATATACACTTATGATTCTAGTTTTATTATAAAGAGGTTCATATCATGACCAAACAAATACAGAGACACATAGGGCATGGCCTGGGAGGGTCCTAAATACAGAGTTTTTGTGTCCTCTCTGTGCTTCCACAATAGTGAAAAAAAAAAAAGAGAGAGAGATTACATTAAGGCTTTGTTTTAACTGGAGTTTTTAGTGGTTGGGTTAGCTTTTTGTTACAACACTAAGCCACCCAACATTGTGCAGTCTGAGAATTTCACAGGTACGTAAGCATAAGATGAATCAGTCTGGTGTTTATATAAGCACCACTGCTTTAAAACGAAGGGGCCTGCTTGGAAGCAGGAGACAGAGAACTCATTCACGGTGACAATGTTTTGATTTCCCAAACAATTGTAGGTCTGGATCAGTGAGTACAAGCCATCAGGAGTTTCCCTGTCTTGGAAAGTACTATTGCAGGTAAACCACAGCATCATGTGCATAAAACAGGATTGGCAATGCTATAATGAGAGTCTCAGAGTGTATACTGCTAGACTTGAGTGTTCTTGGAAAATGCTATTATTTGGAGAAAGAAAAAATGGATATCTATTTGCTTGCAGTTGGGGCTTCTCATCACTAAACCATAAAAGAATATTTAAAAAAGGAAACCATAAAGGAATGTTCCAAATTTGGCCATACCAAACTTTATACCTTATCAAAATCAAGCCGTACGGACAGTTTTGTTTAAATAAAGATATGGACATAGGAATAAGACAATGAATAAAGAATAATCTTTTCTATTTGCATAGGGAGCATTTTTAAAAAGCTCATAGGGCTTTCTAAACCTTTAGTAACTAAATATTGATTTGGTTGCCAAAATACGGCAGAGGGTTTAGAATTGTTATTTTATATGGGGAAACCAAGTTTAGTGCATTGGCTTTCACAGTCTTTTGAAAACTGTGAGCCCTTTGTCTACAGAGTTTTCTGATGAGGTGATGATGTGGGGAGGTAGATGCAAAAACAGATAAAAGCACAAGTACCCTGGGTGAAGAGGGTTTGGGTCTTGGGACCGAAGTTCTTAATCATCTTTCCTGCCCTGCCAATCCTGGGTGTTGTGGAATTTGGAAATCTCTGTGGTGTGTGTAATGCACTTTGAAAACCACCAGTTCAGTGTTTGTTTACAATCTTAGGATAGAACTCAAATTAAGGTTCCAGTAGGCAGACAGAGTATCTTGAGAGATCCTCAGGGAGGCACAGACATCTCAACTTACTGGGTGAAGAGCAGAGATGCCTTCAAGAGTGAGGTAGTGAGGATTTGTGGACTTAACACAGTCCCTGGCACAAAACCATCAAGGAATATTAGCTATATTAGCTATTACTACAGCTTCTACTATTAGAGGCACAATTCCTGCTATGACCTCCACTACTATTTCCAATCTTTATTCATTGACAGCTCTGGTGCTACTATTTTTTTTCCTGCCTAGGCCCCCAAAGAACATAGGACGGGGGTCAAAAAGAAAAAATGAGTGGCCACACACCCCTTATTTTAGTTTCTACTTAGATTCTGGATTTTGGTCACATACCTGAACATTATAAAATCCTAAATCAAATTTCCTTCTCGATTAGCCTCTAAGTTAGCAAAATTATGCTCCAAGCTCACACTGCAAATAGTTTGCATTTGCTGAGCACTGGGCTAATTGTAATGTATTTTATGGATCAATATGATATTTATCCATGATTGATAATGACATATGGAAACAACAAATACTTCTGAAATGTTCTATATTGTTTTTCCCAAGCCCTTCCCCTTTTTCTGTATCCTTTATCTGTTCATTTAGTCAACACTTATTGAGTGCTTTATTGTAGGTGATCACCATGCTGGGTGTTTCAGATGAAAAGACAGAGGGACAAGGTCCCTGAACTTTTTGAACTTCCAGCAGAATCAATTGGAATTGGAGAGGGGAGGTACTTGGCCAGTGGGAAGCTGATTAGAAAGATTTTTATTTGAGTTCCTTATAGGCAGTGTTTTGCCATCAACCAGGAAGTAGTACAGGCTCTGGGAGAGAAAGACCTTATTTATTGGCTATGTGACCTTAGGGCAAGTTTCTCAACTGTTCTGAGCTTTTTATTTCTCATCTGTTAAGGGAGAAAAATCAATATTACTTTTCATGATTTATTATCAGAGTACCTCTCTTGCTTTCCTTCTTTCTCAGCGTATCTAAAACATTTTGAAAACAATATGAATGAAAAATAATGGACTCAATTCAGCAAGGACAGCACTTTCTCCTCATAGGGACATTGTTCATTCTCTGCCCAAACACTCATTTGACCCTACCAAGGTAATTTAAAACTTTATGTAGTATTATATTTGGATATTTTTGTTAAGAAAAATGGCAGAACCTAACCCTCTGACACATCAAAGTGCTACAGAGGCAGGTGTGGACTTCAATGGCACCCATTTGCAGACTCTTAGGCTCCAACACTCTATCAGCACATTTAATGGAACCATCTCGTGAGCATACCACAGAATCCACACTTCTTACTTGAGTCTCGTATTACATAGAACCCCTCATTCCCTAGTGGGGGTGGTGGGGGGTTGGGAACAGGCTTCTCAGAGTCAGACATGAGATAGAGGCTCCTGTTGGCCAATCCCATTGTTCTTCAGTGGTTTCTTGTCAATTCTGCAGTCAGTGAATAATCTAAAACAGATGTTTTCATGCATTATTCAGTAAAATCAAACCTGTGATACAACGTGGATACATTTCTTGAAGGGAATTTGCTGCCTTTGATTATTTGTACATTTCCTTCCCTCAAATTCTCAAATATTCAGTTACAAGATTATCTGCTGATCTGAACAACAGTTTTATTAATGTCTCCATTCAATTGTATTGGCATTGTTGTTTTCAGTGTTCACATATCTTCCAAATACCTCATATGAAGGGCAACCCATGAACATTCCTGTTGAATTAACTATGTTGTCCCAACTGGACCTGATATTTGAGTTATTCTGATTACACATATCCATATTTAGGCAAAAACTCTTGTTGCTTCATATCCTATCTTAGAAAGGAGAATTTTAGTTGACTAATTCTTTTAGTTTAGGTATTTTTGGTGAAAACTTTCTGAAATGAAAAGTTTGATATCCAAAATACCATTGAAAAAATAGTGGGTAGGCAGTGAAGTATTTATGCCGTTGATCAGATAGCATCCTGTAACACTGAAGAGCAATGAATTGACATGTATGCTTTTTTTAAAAATACTTTAAGTACCTGGGTCATTTCCAAATATGCTATTTTTGTATTTTGAAGGAGTCTACTGAAAAGGAAGGAAGAGCAAACTGTATTATAATAGTTTCCTAAGGCTTTTGTAACAAATTATTAATACCATAAAGTGAATATCTCAAAACAACGGAAATTTATTCTCTTAAAGTTGTGGAGGCCAGAAGTGTGAAATCAAGGTATCGGCAGGGCCACGTTCTCCCTGAAGGCTCTGGTGGAGATCCCTTCCTTACCTCATTCAGCCTCTAGTGGTTTCAGGTGTCCTCTTGGCTCCTGGCTGCATTAACTCCAATCTCTGCTGCTGTTTTCACCTGGCTTTTTCCTCCTCCCTGTGTCTTCACATTTTCTCTGTGTCTCTTAGAAGGACACTTGTCATTGGATTTAGGGGCCACCTGGATAATCCAAGATAATCTGGTTTCAAGATCCTTCACTAAATTACTTCCACAGAGACCCTTTTTCCAAATAAGGTCACATGCACAGGTTTCAGGAGTTAGGATGAGAACATGTCTTTTCAGGGGCCGCTTTCAAGCATACACTAAGGTTTTATTATAATACTAATCATTTCACTTTGGGTATATTAATAATAAACTATTTCATAACAAGCATTTACTTTTATCTTGTCAGTCACACAGCCTCTGAATTCACTAAAACAAACATATTTGACAGAACCAAGAAGTTAGTTTTTCCTTTATAAGTTAAATTTCATAACAGCAATTTATCCTGGTGATATTTGCACACACAGCTTGAAAGTGGCAAAGCTCTTTTTACAAACAGGTACATTTTGTTTTAGGCAGATGAGTTGTGGGAAGTGGCCAGCTACTTACCCAAGAGCTTTGTTAAAAGTTGAGAAACTGTGTATTTGCAATTCAGGGGTAGTCACCACTAGATGGGAGTCTTGGCTCACTAGAGAACACCAATCTCTGATTAGTCACCAATCTAGTGACTAGTGGTTTCTCCAGGAAGTGACTTCTCAGAGACCATCACTTCAGAAAGCAGTTTGTGCTTCTCTTTAAGTACAACACAATTAAAATACTAAAACATACGTGAATAAATGTAAACTCCATATAGAGAGAAGTAAGACACTAAATTAAAGCAAAAATGTGAGGAGAACAGAATTCCCAGGCATTATGAGATACCTTCTATAGTTTTCTTCCTTTTGAGCTAAGGCAGTAATTATAAATCCAGGTTGGCTTATCTGTATCCCCTGTTTTCTTGGTGCAGTGGGTCTCTGCCTTGGTTGTACATTGGAATTCTCTGGGGAGCCTTGAAAAGACACAGGTGCCTGGGTGCCCCACGAGAGAATCTGATTTGCCTGGGCATTGGGAGCAAATTCTGAAAACATCCAGACAGAGACAAAAAGCAGCAAGGTGCATAGGAAGGCATAGGAAGCTGTACTCTTGAGAAAACAGGCATAGTGAGGTAGAGAAGACACAGTGCACAGGGGAACGGGGTGGATAAGTTCAGCAGCTGTTGAGAAGGTAGAAGCTGAGATTGGCAGTATTGCCATGTCACATGGGGTCAGAGCTTCAATAAACAGCTATTTCTGGGTGGGACCATTCCACAACTCAGGGTTCTTGTGGTATTCACATTTTTATTATTGCCCTAAGTATCCACCCAGCAAGACATCATGACTTCAGACAGCCTGTGGGACTCTCCTTCTTGCAGCCACAGAGAAGGGCACAGAGGACCTTCCCCTGGATAGGTTGTGGAGCCACTGAGCTTCTCCCTCTTAGTCTCATCACTCCCACTTGTGGGGACTTTGGGGCTTTGAGCGCAGTGGATTTGGCCAATCTTCCTACTGCTGCCTAAAGCTACCGGTGACTGACTCATGGCCAACCCAGGCACTAATAAATCCAGAAGCAGAAAGCACTAGAGTAGTGGGTCTTAACTTTGACCTTGCTTGACACAAAATTCTGTTTCTATTGGAGATTTCTTAAAAGTATTTGTATGTTTCTTTTAAATACTAACTGTTAGAAAGTTATGTCAAATAGAGTACTCTAAGAGGAATCTCATGGGAAAAGGAAACATAGAAGACACTCAGCCTCCCTTAGTCTCCCTTCCTCCACCTGTTTTTTGAAATATATATATATATATATATATATATATATTTGTGACTGCTCATTCACCTCCCAGTTGGGAACACAATGTAGAAGGTGAATGGTTCTTAGCCATGGAGGGATAATGCCCCATTGTCTCATAAATGGAAAGTGGATTTTTATCCATTCCTTATCTAGAATGGAGCTATATGCACACTTTTCTATGGGAAAAAAGGAGGATTAAAGTCTACATCAGTCATTCTCAACCTTGGTTGTGTAATGACATCCCTTTTTAAAATACTGATGCCTGGATTCTAGCCACACAGATTTTGATTTAATGAGTTTGGGCTGTGGCCTGGGAATTGGGATTTTAAAAAAGCAACTGAGATAATATTAATGTGCAGCCAAGGTTGAGAACTCTTGGTCTATACACTCTCCCTAACCCAGCATTTTTATGTCCAACCATTGGCTTACAGTTGAAACACTATCAGACAGAGACATTTCTCAGAGACATCTGAGAAATTTCATCAGAGACATTTCTTTTTATTTTATTTTCAAAATATTTTTTAGAAAAGAGAAAATTGCATTTAGAATATGCACATCTACAATATCATTTAGATTATTTCCAAAATATTCTAAATGAATTCAGAATTCATTTGTTCCTTCATTAATGTTTCTTCTTAAAGTTAGAGGGACGCTATAGAAATATTTATTTATTCAGTGAGTATTTATCGACCCTCCCACTCTGTGCCTGGCACTGTTCCATCAGATACTCCTCTTTTGCTTTTTCACACCAGCCATGGAATAATCTTGTGCTCTGTCTTTCATGGTTGACGCCAAATGGAAACCGTTGTACTCAGAACAGTCGCACAATGTCCAAAACAAAGAATCAGTAGTAGAACACTTGAACTTTGGTACCCCCTGTGGCAGTCTGCAAAATGCTTGACCAGTGCAGGTTTTACAGATTTAAATCGTCTCTGAATAATATACAACATTTTTAATAAAGACAATACCCTTTTCCCCACCTCTAAGCCTAAGCAAATAGCACTTTGATGTGCAATGCACCTGGGAGAGTGATTTGGAAAAATGTTCTTAGTTTATTGCAGGTGTTTATCATCAAAATGGAATCACATTTCTGAGTTTTTGTTTTGAAAGCTCGCATTCAAACAGATTTCAGAGATGTTTGATGGTGTAGTTCATTTGCTTCAAATTACCAAAATTCATTTCATTTATGTAAATGTATTATATTTTAAAGTGATTAGCCACGGAGTGTTTGTAAAATGGCCAAATTTGTTGAGTTGTTAAAAATGGAACCACTGAGTTAAAGTTAACTCAGGAGGCAGTGAGTTAACAGTGCCATGTTGGTGTTTACACATTTTAGCATTAGACGAATGTTTAATAATAACTTAACAAATCTTCATATAGGTATTGTTTTAGTCTTCCATGGGTACGATATCACTGAAGCCCTGTCTGTGAGTGAGTGAATTAGTGATTTTAGCCTGGTCTGGGTCCAAACACTCTGTTTTTAGTTGCTCGGGAGCTGTCATTTCTTAGCCCCAAGTCGGGCCTTATCTACTTTGATTCACATTTATTCAGGGTGGTTTTGCGGAGCAGCCTATTAGAATTTGAAACAAATATATGTGGACTTATTGTGGCTTGCAAGACTTTCTCCCATTATTCATATAATCCATATGTTGGCTGTTTTGTGCCAAACTTTAAGTAGGCCTTGGCACCTTTTAGTGCCAAGAAAGAATCCACTCTAGAAAGAATCTACTTTCTCTTAAGTAGCTTTAGTGAGTAATGCAGATTTTACTGATGCATCTGTAGAGGATAAGGAAGATAATTTTACACATCAGGAAAATGGCATAAAACTTCATAACAGTTTCTTCCTGTGTCTCCTCTCCTACATCCCTCAGGCCTCTGCCCCTTACCTTGCTGGTGCTAATCTTCCCAGTGTTTGGTTGGGCATCCGTATCTCTCCCCTTCATATGAAGGGCAATTGAGCTTTGTCTCAGCACCTTATAGGCAAACTTGCATGCTCAAACCCTTAGAAAACAGTAGGGCATTAAAAATAAAAAAATAGTTCTCCCATCACTAGGGCTACCAGATTTCAAAAATAAACACTGCTAATATTGAATGAGACATCCTTACACTAAAAACTCATTTGATATTCACCTGAAATTCAAATTTAACCTGATATTTGTGTTTTACCTGGCAACCCTACCTGCCACTTTCAGAAGCATTTCTGACCTCTCACTACTCAATATTCTTTTGAATTTAGAAGTGAACAATTATCATCAAAATTCCCCCCAAGGTAAGGGTTTGCTTTTTAATAGTTTCATGCTTAGTATGCGTGAGTTATGACTTTATATGTTATTTGTCTGTCATTGAACTCTGGTGAAAATTGGCTGTGTACAGCCTGACCTAGCTCTTTTAAGAAGTAAGAACATGCCGCAAGGAATATTGCCCCTGTACATAGACTGAGTCTGGTCTCTGCTAAGCCCCCAACACTTGTGGTTCTTATCTTCCTTCTCTTTCTTGATCATATCCTTTTGACTCTGTGCATTTATTTAGATACATCCAAGGATACCAAACTATAAATTCTAAAATTTAGTTAGAAAACCCTGGATGCTTTATCTATATACATTCATGATCTGTATATTAGATATCCATTGTGAACTCACTTTTTTCAGTGTTTACCACAGAATATTTGGTAAAATGTAGAAAAATTTTAAACATGTTGTGGGGCCACATGTGTTTCCAGAACTGTCTGCTTCTGGAAATTATAACCATTAGCTATGGCAACTTATTTTTCAGACTTGTGTTCAGACATTTTGGCAGAGCTCCAAGAAAAAGCTTGAGTTTAAGATTTTCATAAATTTTTCTTGCAACAGAGGACTTTTGGTCCAGATCTCACTAAGTGATATTCTATAAAATTCTTATGAGGGCTTAACACAAATGTTCAAAATCACTAAGTATCAATTACCGTTCTATAAAGTGTTGATGTAAGAGGCACAGAAATCGCAATCTAGGCATGCTCTGAATTTGCGCAAGGATCCTATTGATTGGGTTTCGGAAGCAAAGAAACTTATGTTGATCAATTACAATATAAATTTTGGTTAAGGAGGCTATTTGGCCAATGTGCAAAATCCCAGATATTTAGATTTCTGCCAAAATGAATCAACAAATTGTCTTTAACAAATCAGCAAAAAGAATCTTTTTGTATATGTGCTGATAAGTTGTGACTAATCACAAAAAAAAAATCAAAACACGCTTTTAGAGCCATGTGGCTAAACCATAATATCATCTGGGGGTTAAAGGCTGGTGGGCTGTTTCCCATGAGGCCAAGAGGGTGGCATCGTTGCCTTGGTAGGTCTCATGGTTTGGCCTGGCCCTCTGTCTCCCAGGCTTTTAAATTGGATTTTGGCAGAACACTGAGAGTGGATCAATCTCATGAACAGGCTTGTTAAATCAGCTCACGAGGCCGAGAAATGAAATCAGAATGACGTTGCCTACTTTTCCAGCCTCTTCTGGCCTCTTCCCCATAGTTCGTTTTATTCCAATCACAAGAATTTTCTTTTAGTTCTTTTATGTTCCATGCTCCTTATTTCCTGTGCATGTAACTGAAATGCTGTTCCCTTTTTTAAGTATGTTCTTTGTCAACTCCCACCCCCCATTCCAGATACACACACACCCACCCCCCCACCCCCACGCACACACACACCATGAGCTTTGGTGATCTCTGCTCACCTTCCCTTTAAACATTACTTCCTCAGGGAAGCCTTGCAGACTGAGCTCTGACCATTTTTCTTTTGCCCAAATTCCTTTTAAGAGGCCCAATAAGTCATCCCTACAAATGATAAAATCTCAGTAAATGAGTTTTATTAATCTGGTATAATGTAGTTTACTTTCCAACCTGATTCCAGTATAGCATCACATGACAGATACAAGATTTTAACGCAAGCATCCTAGCAGACCCGTATCTTAACTCAAGCATTCCTTTCTACTGATGCCAGGTCCTAAGACCAAGCTTAACTCTTTGAACCAATTGCCAAATAAAGAATCCTGAAAACCCACATATGACTTGTAAGTGCCCTACTTTGAGATATCCCGCCTTTTCAGGCCAAACCAATGTATACAGCCCAGGTATTGATTTATGATTTTACCTGTAACTCCTGTCCCCATGAATGTATAACAGCAAACTGAAATCCAGCTGCCTCTGGCACACTTTCTCAAGACCTCGTGAGAACTTGTCCCCTGGGCCATGATTGCACACATTTGACTCAGAATAAACCTCTTCAAATTATTTTATAGAGTTTGGGTTTTTCTGTTGACAGCCTTTATGGATGCATTACCTGCCCGTGCCCCAGCACTGATTTATGTTGGGCCCCCATGCTTCATAATTCTTCTCATGCATGACATTTATCATTCTTATAATTACTTATTCAATGTCTACCTCCTCTGCTAGGTAACCTCTATGAGGGCAGACATGACCTACATTTGATGACTGCACTATGGCTATGGAACTAATTGTAGAATTCAGATCTCTGTTCTGTGAATATTCTTGTTTTACACAAATCATCAGTAAACATCTCTATCTCGATGATTCTCAAGAAAGACTGAAATTTTGCTTCTTGCTGTTTGAATGTGATTATTCAGTGATTTCTGCCTGTGTCCACACAGAGAAAGGAAATAGTGTTTGTTATTAGGACTTAGGTTTGTGATATCTGCTTAAGCCATGGCCTCTGGGAGTGAATAGTGTCTAACACTGGTAGCCTTCTGCCCTGGGCTGGCTCAGGTCTGGGCAGCTTGATGCATAATAGCTAAAATGATTGGACATTATACCATATACCAACCAGTCATTCAATTAATTTATTAGGAAAAAAAGGTCTTAGGAGCCTTTTTTAGTGACTTGCCTTGAGTGCCTCTCCTTTCCTTGCCTGGGTAAGTTTCCTCATCTATATGCTTTCTAAAGTTCATTATTATTTGAAATTTTCTATTTAGTATAGTGCAAAGAGCATGTGCTATGAAGGAGCCCAGGGCTCTTGAAATCCCAGTTGCTCTGTTAATGCATATGTAATCATAGACAAGTGACCTAGACATTCTGAGCCTCAGTGTCTGCTTCTATAAAATGGATAACATTTGCATTCACTTAATAGAAGTTGTGAGGCTCAAATGAATTAATCCGTGCCAGGACTTTGGTGTAGTACCTGGCACACAAGAATCACTGCCATTTTTGTAAAATGGGATCAATAATACCTACTACCAGGGTTGTTGTGAGGCTCTGGTAAAAGAACATATGCAGATGCCAAGCCCTGTGTCTGGCCCATTTAGCTGTCCAATCAAAGTAAGCTCTGTTCTCTTTCCAATTCCAATTCAGACAATGATGCATCTTACTGAAAACCAGAGCAGGCTTCTTTCTTGCTCAGACAGTTCTGAGAACACAGCACGTTTTCTTCTTTTTCAAATTATTTCTTTCCTTCCACTGGTGATCATTACTGCACTGATACTATAATGACCAGCCTGTAACCTATACCCTATTATTTTACCCCACTTCTTCCTCTTTTCCACTGTCATATATTCCTTGTAATGATCTTGGTCTTGAGTGATTCTGAGTTATTTTATTTGTGGATCTCATCTATGTTATTTAGATCTCTGCAATTCCAAGGACAACAAAGGATACTCTTTGAATTTTTCCTATATTTTCTATCATCTAATTATGTATATGCTCCTCAATTTTTAAACATGTTACACTTTGAAATTTCTCTTTGATTGTTTTTATAGAAAACAATTCACTTGTTTGTTAATTTGGTTCCCTTTAAGCAGAACGAATTTACATTCTGGGCCCTCTCGGAAAATTCCAGGTCAAACTCATCCTTATGTTTCATTAGTTAAAAAATCAAGAGCATTATAGCAGAGAGCATTCCTTTATTTCATGGGTTTTTTAAAATATAGAACTAGTACACTAGTACTGACATTATATATATTTGTGATGATAAAGATGTTACTTCCAAGTTATTTTTACTTACCTTAGTGTATTTGTTTTGATTGAATGTTCTTCATTAAGTTTTGTCCAATATGTTCCATTACCGAAAGCCATTGCCAGTTTTATAGTTCATTTTCCAGGAAAGGCTTTGTTTTCCCTTTTCCTAGATTTTATTTGAGTTTTTTATTTTCTAAAGTAAAGTTATAAAGAGCCATCCCTCACCCCTTCTTCATTTGCAGTTGTTTTCTTTCCTCTCCTTAAAGAGGTTTAGGGTCATGACATTGGGTTTCAGGAATTCTATTAAGATTGACCATGGGCTCAGAGGGAGTCGTTCCTTGGTTCTGTCACTGTATTTCCTTCACTTAGGGCAGTCTCATGTTGCAAACAGAAAGAAACTTTGACATCTTGTAACAAGATTGTAAATAATGGCTCTCTGAGCAGTTTTCTCTTCTTCTTTGCCTATGTAAGTCTGTATCCATGATTGCTCTTTTGTAAGGTTCAGTTTTTCTCAACTTCTTCATGACAGTAGTTTAAAGATCAGGTCATCAGCTTTTTCAAATTTCATCTGAGAAAAAAATTGTTTACCTAATTTTGTGTTGTCTCCCATCCTGAATTCAATGGATACAGCATGAAGAGATATCTACAGAGAGCATCAGTATTTCTAGGGACTCACAATTCCCTAATGAGGTATTAGATTAAATCTCTTTCTTCTTTTTTTCCCTTCTTTTTACATTTTAAAGTATTAAGGGGGTACAAATGTTTTTTGTTACATAGATCACTTTTGTGATGATTAAGTCATGGCTATCAGTGTGCCCATCACCCAAATAGTGTCCGTTGTACCCATTAGGTAGGTTTTTGCCTATGAATGTCGATACATTATAAGATAAATTCCCGGAAGTGGGGTTACTGGGTCAAAGGGTAGGTGCACTGTAATTAGTGGTATTTTGATAATTGCCCTCTTTAGGGGTTTGCCAGTTTGTACTTCTATCAGTAATAATGACAGGGCAGGTTCCCACAGCCTCACTGTGCTGAATGGTGTCCGTTTGCTCTTCCCAAACCACTCTGCAGTGTTCTTCATACGGATCTATAAACCCTGGGAAGCCAATCTTTTTCTTTTTTCCTTCAATATTTTAAACAACTTTCAATAGCAAAGCATGAAAAACTTTACTAGAAATAAATAATGTTTGGAAAATAACTGCTGTATCTAAATGAGTCCCCACTTTATATACTCTTTTAAAAAATTAATATTATTTTTAATTGACAAATTGCAATTGTGTATATTTATGGGGTACAATGTGATGTTTTGATGTATATTGTTAACTGAAATGAGCTACAGAGGCAAGAGTCTCAATCAACTGAGGTTTATTAATTCAGAGCTTGAGGGTGTTCCCCGGGGAAAAAAATAGTCACGGGCACATCCGTAGTCGGGTATTATCCAAAGAGGTTTCCAGGAGGTTTAGTATTTAGACAATTCTTTAAATGGGGGAAGGCATGTAGGAAAAGGAGAGGGTAGGTGGTGAGGTGAATGGTTACATTCTTTTTTGTTTTTTTGAGACAGAGTCTTACTCTGTTGCCCAGGCTAGAGTGCCATGGCGTCAGCCTAGCTCACAGCAACCTCAAACTCCTGGGCTCAAGCGATCCTTCTGCCTCAGCCTCCTGAATAGCTGGGACTACAGACATGTGCCACCATACCCAGCTAAGTTTTTCTATATATATTTTTAGTTTTCCAATTAATTTCTTTCTATTTTTAGTAGAGACGGGTCTCACTCTTGCTCAGGCTGGTTTCGAACTCCTGACCTTGTGCGATCTGCCCGCCTCGGCCTCCCAGAGTGATAGGATTACAGGCGTGAGCCACCGCGACCTACCACGAATGGTTACATTCTTATGAGAACTTAGTGCCCAGTAAATCTACATTTTACATAACATAAGATAAATATTTAAAGAAAAAAAGGGGGTAAAGGAAGAATCAATTAGGTAGAGTCTCAGTGTGGGTGGAGGAATGATTGATCTCATCTTGTGTTTGTTTTGTACCTGGGAAGATAAACTTGTAATGGACATTACCCATGTGGAATCAAACAGACTTTAGTTTTAGGAGCCAGACTTAGATGGCAGACCAAAAGTTACAATTGACATATTCTTGTTTATGGGGGAGATATACATCTCAAAAGGTTTCCAGGCCAGCAAAAAGTTTACTTATGAATGATTTGAGGGGGCAATCATCCGGAGATGCCTGAACCCTTTTGCTTTTCTGTGGATGTCTGGCTGATGTATAATGCTTTGACATAAGGTTGTGAACTAGTAGCTATTCATTCGGGAAGAGAGTGATTCAGCCTCTAGGAATGACTTTACCTTTTGGCATAAGGATTATGGGGATCCTGGGATTTCTAAATTTTCCTATATAATATATATAAAGTATTGTTTATATATATACATATATATATAATATGTATATAATGTAGCATGATTAAATAAAGTTAATTATAGTACCCATTACTTCACTTACCTACATCATTTTTTTGTGATGAGATATTTGAAATTTACTCTCTTAGCAATTTTGAAATATGCATTATTTTATATAATGACTGTGGACACACTACTGTGCACTAGATCTAACAACCAATTCCTTCTGTCCAACTGAATCTTTGTACCTTTTGACTAACATCTTCCTAATCCCTTCTTCCCTCAGCCTCTGATAACCTCCATTCTACTCTCTATTTCTATAAGTTTGACTTTTTTAGATCCTACATATACGAGACATTATGCAGTATTTACTGTTCTGTGCCTGGCTCATTTCGCTTAGCATAATATCCTCCAGATTCATCCATGTTGTTGAAGATGACAGAATTTCCTTTATAAATGTCTGAATAGTATTCCATTGTACTATATGCCACATTTTATTATCCATTGATCCATCGATGGGCACTTATCTTGGCTATTGTGAATAATGTTGTGATGAACGTGGGAGTGCAGATGTGTCTTCAACATACTGACTTCAGTTCATTTCAACATATACCCAGAAGTGAGAGTGCTGGATAGTATGGTAGTTCTATTTTCAGTTTTTTGAGGAACCAGGAACGCTAATCTTAATGTCCAACATCAAGAGACTACCTTGTCCTATGGCTTCCTGTCAGACTCATCCAATGAAAGGGACCAGCAGGAGATGGGGAAGAAGGAGAGTGAAGTCATGGCACTTATACCCACTGTTCTTTTCATGCCAGGTTGCTTTGGGTTGTCTAAATCCCTCTACCACAGACCCAGAATCTATCTTAAACTTCTGCTCCCTCTGGACTTTGGTAATCACTTCCTCTTCTTGCTCCTTGAGGTTATGGCTTTCAGTTTTTGCTAATTTTGCCTGTTGGTTTCCCTTAATCTGCATCTTTAAGTATTTCCTTTGTAAACAGTCACCCTGTTTGCATGTGCCATCTCTTTCTTTAAATGACCTTGACTGATACACTTACCAATGGAATGTGGGGCTAAACTTTAATATTGACAAGCTGGTATGAGGAGCTGATATTCCTGTGCAGTTTTAATTTGTCTTTATCTTATTTTTAAGGAGGCTGAACATCTTTTGTATGTCTTAGGGCCATTTGTATTTTTTTTTAAATTTATTTTTATTTTTTTTCTTTTATTTCATCATATAATGGGGGTACAGATATTGTTAGG
>VBSM01000272.1:99779522-99830676 GCA_008086735.1 Cheirogaleus medius | reverse complement strand
TGTGAGCTAGGCTGACACCACGGCACTCTAGCCCTGGCAACAGAGTGAGACTCTATCTCAAAAAAAACCAAAAAAACCAAAAAAACAACTTGAAAGAGTCGTGCACACTTATCTTCATTTTCTTCTCTTCCACTTACTTTTCCATAATCTGACTTGGGTACCCATCACTCCACTGAAACTACTCAGATTAATGTCAACAATGACCTTGTATGTTACTAAATTCAAACACCCTTTACAACCTTTCTTGTTGAACTTCTCAGAAGAATTGATATTGTTGAAAAAAAGTATCATTTCTTGACTAACATGGAACCTCATTCTCTGGATTTTCCTTCTGATGCTTGGGTTGTTCTCTCTCTGTCTCCTTTGCATTCTTTATATCGATCTTTCATACATGACTATAGCTAAAGTTTACTATTTACATTTTGATGATATTACACACATGTGTATATTTCAATATTTTATATACACACACAAAACATATTTCAAATTCTCCTGCGCTCAAGGCCTGTGTATCCATCTCTTTTCTGGACATCTCTCATTGAATGTTGTATAGGCATCTCAATCTCAATAAATTCAAGCCCT
Organism: Cheirogaleus medius; assembly: GCA_008086735.1. Classification (NCBI taxonomy): domain Eukaryota; kingdom Metazoa; phylum Chordata; class Mammalia; order Primates; family Cheirogaleidae; genus Cheirogaleus; species Cheirogaleus medius. The sequence continues at coordinate 99,830,094 of VBSM01000272.1, read as the reverse complement.
CAACTCATCATCTCTCCTCTTTCTGTACCCCACCCCTTGACCTGCACATCATCTTCTATAGCTTCCGATTTCGGTTAATGGTAATATTAGCCACCCATTTGCACTACCCATAAACCATGGCCTCAATTTCCTAATCTCCAAAATAAGAAGGTTGCATTAGATCATCTTTAATGTTACTTTCAGTTCTTTAAGTTTGTAAAATATTAAATAAAAATGAATAAAAGAGATTTGAGATGAGTTTTGTCTAAAGGTCCTCCTTCATTATGATATAAATTTTCCCATTATTGAAGATAAGCTCTTCCTTTCTGGAATATATCAGTTTCCATTTAATGGAATATATATTCTGCTTGGTTTTTCTCTTGACATCCTTTGTTAAAAAGAAGACATATCCAAATTTAGATGCATTTTGAAGATAAATTGAAGAGATATTCTTGTCAAAATTAAATGAATTATTACAAAGATGCTCATCTTTTAATTGCTACACACCACTCAGGAACAGATAATTTAGGTACAAAGGAGATAATTCTTACATATTAAAAAATAGATTTGAAGTAAGGAAATATTTCTACTCTTACTGACCTTGGTAATACCTGTGTGAGAACTTCATATTACTAGAAAAGAGGAATAACAAAATTTAATTTGTTAATTAAATTTACAAAATTTCAAAGGAAGTCTGAATGACTATGTATGTGGACATTTCTCAATATTGGCAACAGTTTTTAGTAGGTATGCGTGATTCTCCAGGTGTCTTGACAGCATACTCCAGAAGAAATCTGAGACACGTGGGCTTAACAACCAAGTCAGACCTCCAGATTTGGAGCAGATGTTAGAGATAACCTTGTCAGTCTCTTTTATTTTGAGGATGAGAAAGCTGGGTCTAAGAAGTTAAGTGATTTGCCCACACTTATACAACTTGTGAAAAGCCTGTACAGGACTAGAACCCAGGTCTCTGGATTTGTAGCTAGAGTTGCAGTTTAAGAATGCAAATGATAAAAAGAAACTTGGGGATCTACTCTTAAATTGTGTCTGATTTCCTCCTCTATGAAAATAAACTCACAGCCTCAGAAAGTTTGTACATTCTTGATATTTGCAAGCAGAATCCCAGCTACAGATTGCAGCTTGGGAGTAGTTCTCCTGCCACAAGACATTAGGTATCAGGTCATAAGTAAGCAGAATCAGCCTAGCGTGGTGGGGCCTTGGCTCTCAGGTAGAAGCTATTGAGAGTCCGGTGCAGAATACCAGAACAGCTTTGAGGCTGGGGTTTTCCCAGAGGTGTTTCTTGTTTTTGAATTAATCATTGTAGTGACTGTTCCCATGCATAGCCAGTGACCTTGGTCTGCATTATTTATGCGATCTCAGTGGCACATTGTGCATATTTAAAGGGCAGTCACTAGGATAGTTCCTGTCTTTCCTGGAAACAGACTCTTTTTGACCACCCACATCACAATTGGGCAAATATTTTCTGTTAAACAATCTTTTCAATCTTTTAGATTTTTAGATATTAAAAGGTAGAAACTTCTATTAATATGCTCCTGCATTTCTTTATAGCAGGTCAGTTGTATGTCCTTTCTGAACTCTGTGTTTCTAGTTGCTAAAGATGCCTAGTGGGTATTAGGTGTTTAAATGTCATTAGTTGATAATAAATGAAGGAGTTACTGAGTAAGGGAATGAGTGGGGGAATTTTGAAACAAAGTATTTATAGAAGAACCTACCTTAATTAATTATTAGCTGGCTTGCCTGCAAGCACCTAAATCAGGCCAAATATTTAGCGTATTATTCACCCAGATGAACTGTGGTACTTGGTGTGGTTTCAATCTGAGACGGTGTAAGCACCAGAAAATGTTTTGCTCATTTCCTGGCAGCAGCTGAAACACAAAATGAAATCTAGATTGGGGGGGCACTAGAACTACTTCTTCTAAGCGATTGAGGCTTGGGTCTCATGTCATTATTGAAATGAGCAAACTACTTCAAACAAACTGAGAGAATAAACTGAAAACTTCTATCTGATAAAACACACAATTTCATGTAATTTAATCACTCATTATTATTAATAGATGCTTACTAATTCCAGACACCCTATCAGTTTCCTGGAATGCAAAATGAATAAGTTGCTATCTTTTCCACTGATGGTGTTTTAATTCGGGAAGACAAACAAAGAAAAATAACTATAATTTAAAGCAAAATGATCATTATAAATCCTAGTGAAGATAGAAGCGATGGGGTTGGGAGCAGAGAGGCACATTTGGTTAATGATAATGGGGAATCAGAACAGGTTCATGGGGGAAGTGGTATCTGAGTTAGGCCTTCAGTGATAAGGAGAATTTTGAGAGACTGGGAGGGAATAAAAGACATCCCAGGCTCCAAGAAGTATATGAGCAAAATCTGCCAAAACAGTATCATATTAAAGGTTTAAAATGAGGTAAAAATTACAACTCATTCTATATTTTCCTTTAACATGAAGCAGTTAAGAACATTCTAAGGTATAAATAGCCTTTACCTAGAATTGGATAAAATCTGAAGGGCTTTCTAGAGATACTGACATAATGATTAATAAATCTTAAGACAGTATAATGATCTGCCAAAGCCAGAGACCAGCCAGAGAACACTTTAAACAAGTTGGTTTTGCTGCTATAAGAATAACTTAAAGGCCAATTAAAATATTTTCCTCACTTAGGACATGCTTTCAAAATCAATGTGTGAGTCCTGTAATGTCAACAGAGATGTTCTCCACTAAAGTTGCCTTACCATTCTTTGGCTTTTAGGGCTTGCTCAATATGGGCATCGTTGAGACATAGGTTGTATTACTGAAGCCCGTTGAGTTTACCTTCTGACTAATTAGGCTTTGATTTCTGAACCACAGAACAATGCATTTTCTCCATATTGTCTCTTCCGTTTCTGCAAACCCCAGAGAACATGCTGTGTGAATGTGATGGAAATCATTTTACTTTGTCTTGACTTATGGTTAGTGAAGAGTATTTAGGGCTGATATCAGGTTACAGGTTCTCTATTTTGATTCTGTTTTTCCTTTCAAGATTTCTCATTGCAATGGTATGTTCCAGGGTAACCACCCTCCCTACCCCCAGCCACTTTCTTGGGACAGGATTCCAGGAAGTGCCAGCTGTGAACGTGATGGTGATGGGTGTGTAAATAGCAGACAGTTCGCCTGCTGGGTCAGTGTTCCCAAAATAGTGCCCTCGGAGCAGCGTTTTTTTCCAAGCAGGGTGCCGTTTCTCAGGAGATTCTTTGGCAGTCAGGTTTTCCTTTAGCTATACTCTCCTTGCTTCCTAAAAAGTCTTGGGGTCCGTCACCATAAACGATTAACATAAAACAAGACAGTTAAAGAGGACATAGAGGATCAAAATCCACAGAGAAGAATGAGGTGGGGAGAGGGAAATATGCCAGTTAGACCAAACCCCTGCAGCTGGGGTCTGGACCACGACGCTATTGACATTTTGGGCTGGGTAATTCTTTGCCATGGCGGGTATCTTGTGCAGTGTGGGATTTTTAGCGGCATTTGTGACCTCTATCCACTAGATGCCAGTAGCATCCCCCAGCTGTGATGAAAAAATGTCTCCAGACACTGCCAAATGTTCTTGGGGTGGGGTTGGGGGGCCCAAATCACCTCTGGTTGAGAACATCTGCCCTAGACTAATAAGAAAATATCTGACTTTATACTTCCACACCATCTCTTCCTGAATCCTAACTCCAGAGAAGGCTCCAATATTGTATTAATAATAATAGTACTTGGCTGTCATCAGTCCTGTTCACAGAGCACAGTAGTGACCTCAAACTAGTATTCAAACCTCCGCTTGCCACTTACGAGTTGTGTGGTCCCTCAGTCTTAATATCCTTACTTATAAAATAGGAATAATAAATAGTGTTGTTTGTGAGGATTAATTGACATAATGTTTCTGAGATACCTATCACAGCATGTAGTAAGTGCTCTATAAATTCTAGTGATTTGTATATGAGGTTTTTTCCCCCTTTAATCTATTTTGCCATCTGGAGTCATGGCTAGAGTAAGAAAGAGAGGTGGCAGCTGGCACAGACTCAGGGTGGAGGAAGAGGAAGAGATAGATATGTAGCATGATAATACTCAGGAAATACTCTAAGAGAAGTTCAGTGTTGGTGCTCAGAGCGTAGATCTGTTTGATGCTGCTATAACAGAATACCGCAGACAGGGTAATTTATAACAAATGGAAGTTTATTTGGCTCATGGTTCTGGAGGATAGGAAGTCCAACAGCAAGGTACTGGCATCTTGTGAGAACCTTCTTGCTGTGTCATCCCTTGCTGGAAGGTGAAAGGGAGAGAGTGAGCTGAACTTGCTTTTATAACAAACCCACTCTCATGATAACTAACCCATTCCCACAACAAATGACATTAATCCATTTAGCAGAGCAGAGCCCTCATGACTTAATCACTTGTTATTAGGCCCTCCCTCCCATCACTGTTGCATTGGAGATTAAGTTTCCAACACATGAAATTTATGGGATACATTCAACCATAGCACTAAGAAAGGTCTCAGTGTCTTGTAGGTACTTGACTCATCATTGGGAAGCCGCATTCCCCATCCTCTTCACCTGGAAACAGGTAGAACTGAATTGGTCAGTAAAACCCAATAGAAAAGCTCAGAGGGAAGGAACTAAAAGGTGCTTAAGGAGAGTGGGCCATAGGGTGTAGAGAAGAGGTAAAATCACAAAGGAAAGTTGTTTTTCCTACCATTTGTTAACACATTGGCTTGTTCAGGAGTCAGGATGTAGGTAACTTTACCTCCTTGTGAAATCTTTTGTGATCTGGAAAGTATAACTTGAAAGAACAAGCCTTATTCAACATTACAAAAACCTTGCTCTAGGGAAGGCAAATAAAAATCATTCATTTATGGTGTACTCCAAAGATAAATTCAGTGCTCAGACAGTACTTACTATTGCCTTAGAAGTCTGCTTATGGTGCCGAGAGTGCTGGGTGATGACTTTGATGCATCCAAATTTAATTATGATGCAACCCATTGGCCCAAAAGGAGAGGATGTTCAGTCAAAATGTGACCCTTGTAAGCAATTTATTCAGTGAAAACTATTATTTGAAAAAGAAGGTTATTTAGAAATTATTAAGAATAAGAAGGCTTTAGAATTAGAAAGCTCTGATTTTTTTTTTTGTCCTTGGAACTAGACAGCTAAAACTTGAGCAAGATAATTTTAGTATGTACAGGATTTTCCGCATAGGACAAGAGAGCCTTCACTTAGTAGATTTTGCAGAGAAAATCTTCAGTTTACTGGTCCCGCTTGAATCATGACCAAGTGGGAGGAAAAGAGGTTCTGTTCCAATGGGAAATATTTAAATTAGGAGGGATTCAAAATATCTATGATTATTTTGTATCATCTCCAAGGGAACCTACAACCACACTTTAATAATATACTAGAAAATTTACATGTGGAATAGAAAAGACAATGAAATCGAAATATGAGTGTCCTAATGGACATATATTGTGCTATTAGGGACCAAATCTCTGACTTTGTTCTGTTTCATTGAAGGTTCTAGTGGGATCTTTTACCTTCATTTTGGGGGAGCCAATAAAGACCTCCCATATGTTACTGAGCTAAAAGATAAGTTCCAAACATTGTAATTTAGCTAACCCACAACCCAGCAAAAAACTTTTGCAATAGAAAAAGTAGTTACATATCACACAGGGGTAATGCCAGAAGCTTCAGTCCAGAGACTGGCTCTTGTTTTAAACCCTGGGGTCCTAGGTAGGCCCGAAATCACTGACATCTGGAGAGAGCTCATATCTGCTAGTAGACAAATCAGGATCCTGGCCAGAGTATAAAATGCAACTGGACTTTTATTAGTTTGCTAGGGCTGCCATAACAAAATACCAGAAGATTGAGTGGATTAAACAACAGAAATTTATTTTTTCACAGTTCTGGAGGCTAGAAGTCCAAGATTAAGATCTTGGCAGGTTGGTCTTCTCCTGACTTGCAGGTGGCTATATTCTTGCTGTGTCCAAACATAGCCTTTTCTCTGTGCATGGTCACTCCTGGTATCTCTTCTTCTTTTCATAAGGACACCAGTCCTGTTGGATTAGGGCCCCACCCTTATGACCTCATTTAACCTTAATTACCTTCCTAAAGACTTTATGTCCAAATAGAGTCACATTGGAGGTTAGGGCTTAAAGATATGAATTTTAGAGGGACACAATTCAGTCCATGACAGGACCTTAGAGCAATGACCTTCAATCCCTCAGAAACTAGTGGGGAAGGAACACACCCCACTAACTTTGGTACCATGAGATGCTACATTGGTTGTGCTTTACATGACTGAAGAAGAGTTGCATCTTCCTTACTGGCCCCCTATCTAGGAGTGAGTAGTAGGCTGAACATGAGGAGAAGGGTACTTCTTGGATGAAAGTTGGAGAAGGGGAGAGCAAAGCCTGAGTAACTCTGACCTGGGAGGTGGGGTATGGGATGCTGGGGCTCTGAAATGAAGAAGTGGTGGTATTTCCATACAAGGCACATGCAGAAATCCTCTGCCTTTTTGGACTAACCATGACATAAGGTCAGTGCAAACAGAGTATACACTCTCCATGTGGCCAGATAATGCCTACTGCATCCCACACAGTAAAACATCTCCCTCCTTCCCCAGTATTCTATGTCTATGGTGAGGAAGAAGTTAAATTCATCTTTTGGACAGCCTTAAAGGGTTAGGTTAGATAGCGAGTATCAATGATGAATGGCCTTTTGCTTCTCCCAATCTCCAAAGGCCCCCCCATGGCATGATACATGGCTAAAAGAAGGAAGCCCAAGGTAAGAGAAGTACATGCTATTTGAGCAGAAGAATAACACCTCTGTGAAAAGGTCACCTCTGGCTGTGAGAGGTCTCAGCCTGTAACAGGGAATGGCCTGGAAAAAAAGGGCAACTATCTCTTTGAAACTTCCCCTAATCTTTTTGAGAACTAAAGCCTACATCCCTGCCTTAGGCCAGTGGTAGGGAGGAGCAGGGAGAAGGCCTTTTGTTCTTATCCCAGGCAGCGCCAGCCCTCCCAGGTGGGCCGCTCATGGATTTTATAGGCTTTGTCTTTGGCAAAGATGGGCCCATTAGAATAGTTAACCAAAATAGCCTAGACCTGAGGGGCCCTTTCATTAAAAGCTCTGTATTTCTGCCTATGATCAGGATATTTGGATTTTGAGATGAAAAGGTCTACCATTTTTCCTCCTTTGCCAGCAAAATAATAAAAATTCTCTTTCCTCCTCCCCAAAACACTTGTCCTCTTTCTTCTGATTTGGCCTCATGGACAAGTGTTGAGGTTTTGGTAACAAGTATCTTGGAGATACAATGAGATACAGACCCTCTTCTCCTTCTTTACACACTTTCTCAACACCCTGATTCCTCACTACTCATCCACACAGGAAGCATATAGAACAGAATAACTGAAAACTGTGTTGGAGACTGAGATGAAGAAAAGGGAGGGCACTGGGGGGCGCATAGAGGAGGTAAAGGGACTGGAGGGTCCTATGAGAGGAGACTCATCCATCCTAGCCCTGAGACTGGTGACTGTGAAAGGAAGTCTCATGAGCCAATGTCAAAAGACCCACGCCTGTCAAAGAGTCCAGCAGGATGAATTCAAGGAAGGAAAGGAATCTCTCCTGAGACTCCAAACTACTGCCCACCCCAGCACCAACCATTTATGTTTAGAGGCTATGACTTGAATATGGAGTAAGGCTTGTTTTGTATGCTCATCTAGGCCCCATGTGTGGGTACAGCAGATTACAGTAAAGTCATTTCATAATGAATTTTATGTCATTATCAAGGGTATTACATCAATTAGCATTATGTTGTTGCTCTTGTCAATTTTTTGACAACTACCCTTTATTAGATAGAGGCATATGTGCAGACTGGAGTCCTGAGCTCTCCTGAGTTTTGGTCACTGCATTGGAGTCTCACCAATTTTTCAAGAATATGATTCTTTTTTTACATCTCATGCCTCCTTTGTTTTACATCATGGCTTTTAGCTAGTCATTACTCCCACTTCTTGCTTTCTCCAATTTCTCCTGAGGCTCAAGTGTAAGGAAAACAGACTTCAAGGTACCAAATATTTCCTTCTGTTTGGAGGTTGTTTCTGACCCCCCACCAGGCACTGTAGGACTTCTCTCTCAGATCTGGCCATTACCAGGGTCTCTCTTGTCACTCATTTAAGGAGTTGTATGTTGGTGGAAATCTTTTTGGCCAGCTTAGCAGCCTATATTCACTACAAAAAGTTTCTGAAAGACAATGCCAAATTCAATAATTTGCAGATCACATGGTTTATTGGTTAGAACTTATTCAAGATAAATAGCAAGATTATTAGGACTAAGAGCCAATAAATAAGTATAAGATTAAAGTTAGCATATTAGTTATGTATTGTTGTGTAATATTACCACAAATTTAGCAGCTTAAAAACAACACATATCTTATCATAGTTTCTGTAGATCAGGAGTCTGGACATGGCTTAGCTGGGTTCCCTAGTCCTTGGATTCACAAGGCTGCAATCAAGATGCCAACTAGGGCTGTGGTCTCACCTGAAGCTTGACTGGGGGAGGATCCCATTCCAAGCTCATATGGTTGTTGGTAGAACTGGGTTCCTTATGGTATGTTAGATTGAGGGCCACAGTTTCTTGCTCATTGTTGGCTGGAGGCCACTCTCAGTTCCTTGCCACATGGACCTTCCCAACATATCCACTTGCTTTCTCAAAGGCAGCAAGGGAGAAAGGTTTCTTGCAAGAAAGACATTAGAATCTTATCAAATGTAATTACATATATCCTGCCATCTTTGTCAGACTCTATTGGTTAGAAGAAAGTCACAGTTCCTGCCCACACTCAAGGGGAGGGGATCACACAAAAGATTAAAGATCAGGAGGATACCATGAATAACAGATGCATCAAAGGGACATACTTAGAATCTGTCTGCCATTTAGCAATACTTAAAAACTAGTAATACTCACGTCCAGAATTAGAAGTAAATGTGACTATCATTTCACACTTATGCTTTGCTGAAACACATGGTGGAAAAAGGTGGAATTATCATGTTGCTTAATTTCTGGCCACCTGGAAATGCCCCACCTGGGGATGGTGAGCCTGTCTCCCTTTCTTCCCTGACAGCTGCCACCTTAAGTTGTACGAGAGGAGGCATATACACGGATCTGAAAGTACTTCTAGGAGGGGGCAATACTGGGTAGGGAACCAGCTGCCTTCTCCATTCTCTCCTGAAGGTGAGATGAAGAGTCCACTTGGCAGTCTGCTAAAGGGACATGTTTCTTTATCTTTTATAGGACTTTTTTGTTCTTTGTGCATATCCTGTTAAGAGACATGTGTTAGAGGTAAAAGAAGTTTCCTTATAACTTCTCTACCTGTCCCCTACACTCCTTATATATCATAAGGGGTTTTCTTGTTACCATCTTCTTTTGCTTCTCACTGGGCTTCTGCAGAAGTATTTCCTATTCAAGTTTTCTCTTGTTCTTAGCAGCTTTGACCTCACTTTAAAATTTTTACGTGTAGAAGATGGGTGACTAGAGACATCACTTGGATGAAAGGAAGGTTTTCAGATAAAGGAGAGGGAAGAGGGGACACAACTCAGGTGTAGGTCAGAGAGAGAATTGCCAGAGCCTGCCAGGGACCTCATGGATGAAAACAGTGAAGTGAAGCGATGCAGAGAAGGAAGAGGATAAAGGAAGAAAAGATATCAGCGAGGATTAAACCCAGAGAGGCTTGGAGTCCAGCAAAGGGGTAAGAGGAGATCTGTTTCTCTGTCCCACACTCCTCTGGTGATCAGTGGGCTACCAAGTTACTTGGAAGCTTTTCCACCCCACAAGCCCAAGCACTGCAGCAATCATGGAATTGTGGGGAGAACTTGTGCAATCCCAGATGGACATTCCACACAGGGTTCCCTTCCAAGGAGAATGACCCGAGAGACCAGAGAACTGGCTTTCTTCCATTCAGATGCTTGTCTTTCCCCACTCCTCCCTCACCCACTGCAACTGGCAGAGCAGTTTGAACTGAGAATTTGGTGAGTGGCCACCTCTCCTCAGCTGGTGCATCCTCCAGTCTGAGGTTTCCACAGAGAGTGGGGCCCATGACTTTCCCCTTGAGGACCTGTAGTGGACCCAGGATGCCTGAACTGGGAGCTCCCTACCTGCCAACATTTCTTGGAGATGCGCACCACAGGTCAGATATGCAGGCTGGATCCTGTGCCCCTTGGACTAGAGTGGGTTGCTGGGGGACACAAAAGGGTGGTTTGGGAGTTTAACTTGGAAGGCAAGGGAGCCCATGTGGGTGGAACTGACTGGAAAATACTGTAGGGGTACAAAATGTGGTGATCTAGGGAAGTGCCCATCCACCCCCAGGAAAGCCATGCTGTTGAACTAGGGAGAGTCCCCCGGTAGGGAAGATCCCAGCCTGTGGCACTGTAGTAACTGAGTGCAGCGTGTTCACATATGAACATGTGCAACCAGACACCAGAGGGCAAGGGTGATGCAAGAGAGGCGGACAGCCCCTCTTGACAGCTTACTCCTGACAGCCAGTTGGGGAATTGAGGCCCCTTCCTTATGAGCAGTCATCCTGGTTTGGAGAGCCAGCCTTGACCCTCCTCCCAGCAGCTCCCACTAGTGGCGGGGAAAATGACCTCTGAACCAGATGAGAAGAAACCAGTAAAAAAATCCCTGGCAACATGAAAAAAAACTAAATAGTTCAACACCCCCAAGGGAACAAAATGGAGGTATGTGGACTCCACCCACAAGGAAGTTGCTAAAATGACAGAAATGGAATTCAGAATATAGATGGTAAATAAGATGAATGGAATTAAAGAAAAGTTGAACACCAACAGAAAGAAACCCCCCCAAAAATTTTTGAGGAAACCAATGAAAAAAGTAAAAAAATCACTAGAAAGCTAGATAACATAAAAAAGGATATAATAGAACTTAAAGAAATGAAAGAGTCATTTAAGGAATTTCAAAACACAGCAGAAAGCTTTAACAACAGGCTAAACCAAGGAGAAGAAAGAATCTCAGAGCTTGAAGACAAGGCTCTTGAGATAACACAGTCATTTAAAGAGGCAGAGAAGAGTATAAAAAATCTAAGCAATCACTGAGTGAGAGATGGGATCATGTGAAGTGAACTAACATTTGAATTATAGACATGGCTGAGGGAAAAGAAGAAAGAGCTAAAAGCATGGAAAGCCTACTTGAAGAAATTATTGAAGAAACTTTCCCTGGTATCACCAGAAATTCAGACATACAGATACAAGATGGACATCAAACACCAGGAAGATTCATAGTAAGTAGATCATCTCCAAGACACATAGCAATCAACCTGGCCAAAGTCAAAATGAAGGAGAAAATTCTGCAAGCAGCAAGATGAAAGTATCAAATAACCTACAAAGGAAAACCCATCAGGCTAACTGCAGACTTCTCAGTAGAAACCTTCCTTACAGACCATAAGGGATTGGAGCCCTGTCTTCAATTGACTTAAGCTGAACAACTGCCAACCTAGAATTTTGTATACTGCACAACTAAGTTTTGCAGGTGATGGAGAAATTAAGTCTTTTCCAGACAAGCAAATACTGAGGGAATTTGCTATGACCAGACCCACCTTGCACAAAATACTCAGAACAGCTTTATACACAAATCAGCACAACAGATACTCTTCAGGATAAATTCACCTAAAAACACCCCCAAACTCACAACTCTTATAAAATAATAGAATAAGATGTAAAATAAGGCAATAAGGGACTATCCAACAGGATGAACAGACCAACATCCCAGATATGAATGCTATCAATTAACATTAACAGACTGAATGTTCCTCTCAAAAGAGATAGGCTGGCTGAATGGATGAAAAAACACAACCCAAATGTCTACTATCTCCAGGAAACACATCTAAACCACAAGGATGCACACAGACGCAACATGAAAGGATGGAAAAAATATTCCACACAAATGGAAATCAAAAGAGAGCACTTGTAGACATTCTCATATCAGAAAACATTGACTTTAAGCCAACAAAGGTAAGAAAGACAAAGAGGATCATTATATAAAAGTAAAGGAAGCAATTCCACAAGAAGACATAATAATCCTAAATATATATGCACCCAACCCAAGAGCTCCCAGATACATAAAGCAAATTTTATTGGAGCTAAGCAAAAAAATAAATATCACCATTGTAATTGCTGGGGACCTCAATACCCCATTTTTAGAGCTTGACAAATTATCAAAGCAGAAAATAAATAAGGAAACAATGGACTTAAAGCAAACTTTAAATCAAATGGACCAAATAGGCATTTACAGAACATTCTACCCCAAAACTAGAGAATACATTCTTCTCAGCAGCACATGGGACATTCTCTAAGATTGATCATATCTTAGGCCACAAAACAGGTCTCAACAAATTAAAAAAAATTGAAATCATACCATGTACATTCTCAAACCACAGTGGAATAAAACTAGAAATCAATCAAAAGAGAAACACTCAAACCTACACAAAGTCATGGAAATTAAACAACCTATTGCTGAACAATTATTGAGTCAAGAATGAAATTAAGATGGAAATCAAAAAATTCTTTTGAACTGAATGACAAAGGGGACACAAGCTATCAAAATCTATGGGACAGAGCAAAAGCATACCTCAGGGAAAATTCATAGCCATAAATGCTTACATCAAAAAGACCGAAATATCACAAATTAATAACCTAATATCACACCTCAAGGAACTAGAAAAGGAAAAAACAAACCAAACCCAAAGCCAGCAGGAGAAAAGGAATAATGAAGGTCAGATCAGAACCAAATGAATTGGAAAATGAATAAAATGATACAAAGTATTAAAAAACAAAAAGTTGGTTCTTTGAAAAGATAAATAAAATCAACAGGCCCCTCACTAAATTAGCCAAGAACAGAAGAGAAAGGACCCAATAAGCTGAGTCAGAAATGACAAAGGTGACATTACCACTGATACTGCAGAAATACAAAACATCATCCATGAATTTTATGTAAATCTCTACATGCATAAACTAGAGAATGTAGAGGAAATGGACAAGTTCCTGGAAACACACTACCTGCTAAGACTCAACCAGGAAGAAATAGAACTCCTAAACAGACCAATAATGAACAGTGAGATTAAAACAGTAATAAAAAACCTCCCCCTCACACACACACACAAAAGCCCTGGGCCAGATGGATTCACAGCCAAATTCTATCAGATCTACAAAGAAGAGCTGGTACACATAATACAGAAACTATTCCATAACATTAAGAATCCTCCCCAACTAATGCTATGAAGCCAGTATCATCTTGATACCAAAGCCAGGAAAGGACACAACAAAAAAGGAAAATTATAGATCAATATCCTGTATGAATATAGATGCAAAAATCCTCAATAAAACATTAGCAAACCAAATTCAACAGCACATACAAAAAACAATCCACCAGAACCAAGTGGGCTTCATTCCAGGGATGCAAGGATGGCTCAATGTATGTAAATCAATAAATATGATGCACCACATAATCAAAAGCAAAAAAAAAAAAATAGACCATACGATCATCTCATAAGATGTAGAAAAAGCATTCAATAAAATCCAGCACCCTTTCACGATGAAAACCCTCAACAAACTAGGGATAGAAAGAACATACCTCAGAATTATAAAAGACCATCCTCCTAAGTAAAGTATCACAAGAATGGAAAAACAAACACATGTATTCACTATTAAATTGGAACTAAATGATCAACATTCATGTGTACATATGGTAGTAAAATTCAATGGAAATCAAGCAGGTGGAGGGGGAGGAAGGGATTAGTAAATTCACATCTAAGGGGTACAATGCACACTATCCAGGTGATAAACACACTTATAACTTTGACTCAAACTGTACAAAAGTAATTATGTAATCAAAACATTTGTACCCCTGTAATAGTATGAAATTAAAAATAAATAAATAAATAAAAGTATTTACACTGTGGGAAATAAAAAGCCTACAAACCCACAGTCAACATCTCACTGAATGGGGAAAAGTTGAAAGCATTTGCCTTAAGAACTGGAACAAGACAAGGATGACCATTGTCAACACTTCTATTCAACATAGTGCTGGAAGTTCTAGCCAGAGCAGTCAGGTAAGAGAATAATATTTAGGGTATCCAAATCTGGAAAGAGAAGGTCAAACTGTCACTTTTCACTGACGATATGATCTTGTCTCTAGAAAACCCCAAAGATTCCACCAAGAGTCTCCTGGAATTGATAAATAAATTCAGTAGAGTCTCAGGTCACAAAATCAATGTACATAAATCAGTAACATTTCTATATTCTAATAACAGTCAATCCAAAAGTCAAATCAAAGACTCAATACCATTCACAATAGCTACAAAGAAAATAAAATACCTAGGAATACACTTAACTAAGGAGGTTAAAGATCTCTACAAGGAGAACTATGAAACTTTCATAAAAGAAATAGCAGAGGATACAAAGAAATAAAAACATAGTGTACTCATGGATGGGAAGAATCAACATTGTTAAAATGTCCATATTAGCCAAAGTGATTTACAAATTCAATGCAATCCTCATCAAATTACCAAAATCATACTTCACAGATCTAGAAAAAATAATTCTACCAGAATTATTTGGAACAAGAAAAGAACCCAAATAGCCAAAGCAATCTTAAGCATAAAGAACAAATCTGGAGGCATCACATTACCAGATTTCAAACTATACTACAAGGCTACAGTAACCCAAACAGCATGATATTATACAAAAATAGAGACCAATAGATCAATAGAATGGAACAGAAAACCCAGATATAAAATCATCTATCTACAACCAACTGATCTTTGACAAAGCAGACAACAAAGTACACTGGGGTAAAAAATCCCTATTCAGTAAATGGTGCTGGAAAAATTGGATAGCCACATGCAGAAGAATGAAACAGGACCCATACCTCTCACCACTCACAAAAATTAATTCAAGATGAATAAAAGATCTAAGGCATGAAACCATAAGAATTCTAGAGGAAAATGCAGGAAAAACTCTTCTATTAATAGGTATTGGCCTAGGCAAATAATTTATTAAAAAGTAGGCAAAAGACATGAATAGAAGCTTCTCAAAAGAAGAAAGACAAATGGCCAATAAACATATGAAGAAATGCTCAACATCACTAATCATCAGGGAAATGCAAATTAAAACCGCAATGAGATATTACCTTACCCCAGTCAGAACGGCTTTTATTAAAAAGTCCACAAACAATAGATACTGACATGGATGCAGGGAAAAAGGAACGCTTATACACTGTTGGTGAGACTGCAAATTAGTACAACCTCTGTGGAAAACACTATGGAGATTCCTCAAAGAATTAAAAGTATATCTACCATTTGATCCAGCAATCTCACTATCGGGTATTTACCCAAAGGAAAAGAAGATTTTTCACCAAAAAGACACCTGCACGTGAATGTTTAGTGCAGCACAATTCACAATGGCAAAGATGTGGAATCAACCCAGGTGCTCTCCAATTCATGAGTGGAGTAATAAAGTATGGTATATGTATACTGTGGAGTACTACTCATCCATAAAAAAGATGAATTAATACCTTTTGCAACAATATGGATGGAACTGGAGACCATTTTCCTAAGTGAAGTATCTTAAGAATGGAAAAACAAACACCACATGTACTTGCTATTAAATTGGAACTAACTGATGAGCACACATGTGCACAGAGGGAAGTAAAACTCAGTGGAAATCAACTGGGGTAGGGGAGGAGGGAGGAAGGGAGAGGAAAAATCCTACCTAATGGGTACTATGAACACTGTTTGGGTGACGGGTACACCTGTAGCTGGGACTCAAGCATTACAAAAGTGATCCATGTAACCTAAAACATTTGTACCTGCTTAATATTTTAAAATAAAAAAAATTTTTATGTGTAAAATTAAGCTCACTCTAAGCACTCTTTTCCACATAGCAAATGTGAATACACAACTTGCAGATATCGTTTGTTTTTTTGACACAATTCCCAGGCTTGCATCTTAGAAATACCCTATTGGGTATTTCTACTTAGCTATCTTGGGTTGAGTCCCCCTAGTATCAGACTCTAAGACAAAGGTTTGAGTCTAAGTAGTGTATGTGGGAGGTGTTTCCAGGAAACAGTGGCACAGAGTGGGTAAGTGAGATAAAAAAGAAAAGGAAGCTATGAAAGGGTTTGATATCAAATAGGTTACTCCTGTGTGCAGCCAAAGTTTAGCTCTGTGAGGTGGGTAGTGTACGGTGTGCTTCAGAGTTGTTCCCCTGCTCACATCCCAGGATGAGACAGCTGGGATTTTTCAATCATTGGTTGAGGACTGCCTCTTGGGTACATTAACTCCCTAGCACTTTTGGTCTGCCCTATGTGGTCCAAGTGGGCTACAGCGGCCAGAGATCACCTCAGGGAGATAGTGGTTGGTGTTGGCAGTTGGAAGACATTGGTTTGGGAACACCTATCAAATCTGCTTAACTGAATCTCAGTTTGTCTCCTGACGAGAACATGGTCATACTCATCACCTCATTCCCTTTTATGCCAGCACAGCTGCCTCTCTTGGCACCTTTGTCTGTCTCCATCACTTAGGCTTGAATTTAGTGTATTTACCCTCATTTTCTGATGAGGAAGCTGTTGCCCAGAATGTTCAAGTATTTACCCAACGTCACATGACTGGCAAGTGACAATTTTTCACTATTCTACCTAGCAACGTTGTCCCAGAGGTGAAAGGGGGCTGAAGCAGGTTTGCGTGCAGGAGCTCTGACTTTGCAGTCAGATGACCTAACTTGAGGCAAGAGCAGTCGCATTCCAGTGGCATTTTTCTTGGGGCTTCCTGTTTCTGGATTTC
Organism: Cheirogaleus medius; assembly: GCA_008086735.1. Taxonomy (NCBI): domain Eukaryota; kingdom Metazoa; phylum Chordata; class Mammalia; order Primates; family Cheirogaleidae; genus Cheirogaleus; species Cheirogaleus medius. Next base: position 99,813,239 of record VBSM01000272.1, on the reverse strand, counting down.
CTGTTTCCCCTAAGCTGAAACAGGCTGTTTGTAGTTACATAGATGATTTAATAAGTCTACTGAGTCTTTGCCCTGTGTCTTAATCCATTTTCTTTTGCTATAGCAGAATGCCACAGACTGGGTAATTTATAAAGAAAAGAAGTGTATTCAGTTCATAGTTCTGGAGGCTGGGAAGTCCAAGAGTGTGCGGTGCCAGCGTCTGATGGGAGCAGATGGTGAAAAGGGAAGAGGCAGAGAGCGAGCTCACCTTTATAACAAAGCCACTCCTGTGATAACAAACCCAATCCCCTGATAGCAGCATTAATCCATTCACAGGGTAGAGCCCTCCTTAGTCCCTTAATCCATTCATGAGGGCAGAGAGATTAAGTTTCCAACACATGGACTCTTGGGGACATATTCAGACCATAGTACCTTGCTACCAATTCCAATTAGTTCTAGAATCTTAGACAAAGCACATATTCTCCCTCAAAGTTATTTTTCACACCCAAGGATTTTGGGGGATCCTTTCAGCCCCAACAATGTGAGACAGGTGACAGAGGACTTTTTGTTTTCTTACAGTGGGCTGGATATAAATACATCAGGTGAGACTTAGCGTTGTTTATTTTTAGTGTAGACTGTGGTTTGGATAACCTTCATATGTCAAGCAGAAAATATTGTAGACATTTAAAAAATATCCATGGGCATGTTCTTTGCTTTCTTGTGCAAAGACTTTAAAGTGTGACAGGAATAGCAAGTGATGTGGCTAACAAGGGCCAATAATGGTAAAGGTTGTGAAACATAATGTACTAGAGATAGCATCTCCAAGAGTAACACACAAGCAGCATTCCTCTCATCTTGCGTGAGTTCCTGCAGGTTGTCAGCAATCGGAGGGAAACATCTTTTCTTAGGGAAAGCTAAGCTATTCAATTTTATCCCAGAGTGAGTATCAAATTGTCTGCGGGTATAAGGAACATACAATGGTAGAGATTTTATTTCTAATGAGCATAGACTGGAAACACATTTAGAAGTATATCGTGATGTTTCTTTTCCTACCTCAGTCTAGTGATCTCATTGGGTTGAATTCTCTGTGGTTTGGCTTCAAACTTTTTTCATTCCAATCTGCATCTTTCCAATTTGCTGTTCCATTTTATAGCCAGTTTACATCTTTCCTTCCAAGTTCTTGCCGCTTTTCACTTTTTAACTCCTCATCTTTTATTCAACCTGTTGCATGCTTCCTCTGGTCCTTCCCTCCATGTAGTTTTATAAAGTATGTTAGTGCATGTGGCAACTCTTGGGGGTGGGTGGACAGAATGAAGGGAGACCAGCCAGCCATCCCAAGCCAGTTTATACATTTTTCCTAAGGCTTCCCACATATCTAATAATAAATTGAAGAAGAGGTTTGTAGAGCAGAGAGAGAAACTGGGATACCAAGAGAATAAAGAACTCAGTCTGTGTTATGTGACATAGATAACCAAGAGAACCAACTTCAGGTCATCTAATTTTTCATGTAATCTTTGATCCAATGAGATGATTCCTTCCTCTGCAGTAGGGTTGGCAAACTATGACCTGTGGGCCAAATCCTGCCCACTACCTGTTCTCGCAATTAAAATATTTTTTATTTTAATTTTTGGTTTTAATTTTTAAATTTTTTTATAACTTTACACTCATAGAAAAATTATAAACATAGTACAAAAAAATGAAAGAAACACATGCATATATTTTTTTCCATGAACTATTAAAGAGTAAGTTGCAAATATCATGCCCATTTATACCTAAATCCTTTTGTGTCTATTTCTTATGAACTGACTCTCGAAGGATATAGATTATTTAAAAAACCTCAGTTAATAAATTTGAGCTAATTTACATGTGTTGAACATCACATTTTTCAAAAATAATCATATGCTGCACCATAAAAGGAGTCCTAACAAAAAACAAAACAAATCAAAACATAAAATCACTGGCATTATTTTTTCCAATCAGATATACTTTGAGGTGAAAGTAAATAGTGCAGTAAAGTCAGTAATAAATTAATAGAAATTTAAAGACAAAAATAAAATTTCTAAATTTTTGAAAAAGAAAGAGCAAATTAACTCTAAATAAACAATTAAGGAAATAGTAGAAATTATTGAAATACAAAACAAATGCTAAATAGAATAAAGACAAAAGTTGGCTTTATCAAAAAACTGCTAAGTTAGTGACTATCTGCAAGACTGAACTTTGATCAAAAATAGCCAGAATGCCAATTACCTATGTCAAAAATGAAAGGGGCATCATAAGATGGGATAGTCTACAAAGTAAATGACCATTCTCTCACAAAAAAATCAGTGCCGTAGAGATAAAGAATGACCCCAAACTTTTCAAGATTAAAGAGAACCAAAGAGACATGATGAGTGAGCACAATAAGTGATATTGGATATTATTTCGCTATCAATGATACAATCAATTTCCAAACTATCTAGAAAGTCTGTAAATTAGATAAAAATATTTTTTCAGTGTTAATGTCATTGGTACATGGGTGCATAGTTTATGCAAGTAAAGTTTTGACAGAATACAGACATGACTATTCGCTTAGGTGTTGCCTAAGCTGGCATTCACATACCATGGCAAAGATCAGTAGCTGCAGCGGAGACCGTATGTAACACAAAGCCTAAAATAGTTACTCTAAAGCCCTCTATAGAAAAAGTTTGCTGACTCTATATGTTGATGAAAACCTGGCTATATCATGGGCTTGATATTTCTGATAACTGACTCTAGAAAGATGATGGTACAAAGCCTAACTGAAGCTTTCAGAAATCTCCAAGAAATTCGTCCATCTACAAAGATTTTCTTTTCCATTATCCTGTCTACCCTGGGAGTGGGGATTGTTATTACAGCCTGTTTTTCTTCTCAGTCAAGATAGAAGCAGTAAGAGGCTTTGGACGATTGCTGCATTGTGAGATCTCATAGAATCGGTGTGGGAGTTTGTGCTCTAAGGAAAGAAGTCCAGAAAAGAAGCTGTACCTGTGATGCCACAAATGATGACACCTCAGTCCTTGTTTAGTCTGAGTGAAGGACAAAGATCTCAGGTGGGATTAGCTACATAATTTACGATGCCCAGTGCAAAATGAAAATGCTGGGATCTTGCTAATGAACTATCAAGAATTTCAAGATGATTATAGCTGAGCATGAAATCAATTGCTAGATCCATTGGGGCACAGGGCCCTGTGCAAATGCACAGGTTGCACGTTGAGGAAGCTGGCCCCGATCCTAGGACTTTGGAGCTCAAAGGGACATGATAGGGCTCCTATGCATTGATGGTGACTGTTGCATTTTGAAAACTAGCTACTCAGCTGATGACCAGGAGTGAGAATGCAGCAGCAGACTTTGGCAACCCTGGAGAGGGGGCCCACCAGGAGCGCATGTTTCTCCAACTTGGCATGAATTGCTGGATCGTGTACCGTCTGGATCTAAAGAGCATATCTGGATCCACAAACCACTCAGCTCCAGCCTACTCACCAGCTCTCCCTCTACCTGGAAGTTATTTTTAGGTGACCTGTTCTGGGAAGGTTTGACATGTTATTTTCATGCCTGAGGATTGGGTTTCACAGGAAATATTTCAAAGAATTCAATACAATGCAACACACACGTATTAATAAGGGAACATTTGTTTTATTCTTGTTGACTTACTAAGGATTTCTATTCTTAGTCATTTTCTCTTCTTCTCATTGCCCTTCCTAACTCAGTTTTCTACAGCTTCACAGTTCTCTCTCCTGCCAGTTCCTGAGTTCCTCACTGCCACGCCGATTTCCTTTCCCTCATCTGCTGCCAACCCCTCTGGTTCTCTACGATGAATGAATTGGTGTTGTTGCCAACTTCCTTTTTGTCTTTTCCAGACTCCTTTCCACTTTTACTCCTTTTCCCTGATCATATTCTCCTTTAAGTTCTAGACTTTAAATGAAAAAAATTGACTTTCTTCCCTTTGTCCTGCCCAAACTATTTATACAGGGCAACTCATTCCTAATCATGGCTCCCACCTTTCCTGTTCTGTTGTTCTCTTGACCTCCTATTCAGTCTTTCATTTACACTATATTACTAAAGTGTCAGGAAATAACTAACCATCCAGTCTGAATGCCTTAGCTCCTTCAACCTTTTGTCTTAGAACCACAATCTAGTTGTATTTACCCTCCCATCTTCTTAGACTCTTACTTAGTTTATATGTCCAACTATTCTATACTGCTGAGAGGAAATTCAGTCATGTCCAGTATCTTGCACATAAAGTAAAAAGAATTACTGAGGACATATATTTAAAATGAATCTCAAAGCAACTTTGCGTTAATAATAACTGAAAACAATTGAGATCTTGACTCAATTGAGAACATGATAGAATGGAGGAATTCATTCACTGAGTACAGCTACATGTGCTACATTTCCTCTGCTTGCAGCCTCTTTCCTATACCCAGGGGAAGCTCCTGAACAAACGTGCTTGCTGCTGTCCCAGAATGTCCATTTATCATTCTCCTCCATGGAAATCTACTCATGGCCTTACACTTACTCATATTCTCGTCAATTTCCTTTTCTCCACTCCTTGCCCTAAGACACCTGATGAACTTGATCATTTCTTTTGGCCTTAAAGCTCCTCAGACATTGTCTTGTTTTATCAGTTATCTATTTCTGCATAACAAACTACAATGCAACTTTTTGTCTTTAGACAGCAATGATTTAAGAACAACAAATTTAAACGATTTAAAAACAACAAATCTGAGCTGGCTGGGCAGCTTCTCTGTTGGCTTCACCTGGGCTCACTCATGCAGCCGCATCTGGCCAGAGAGCCCCCTGGGATCTGGGCTGCTGCTGTTGCTACCACTGATTCTGTTCAGCAGTTGGGGAAATGGGGTGGGCAGGAATGAGGAAATTTTGCACAAATTTCTTTAAGGAAATGACCTGAAATTTGTTTCTATTTCATCTCTTCCTCTCTTCTGCTTCCAGAGTACGAAGTATTTTTACCAATACATAAAAATTCACCAACTCGTTTTATTATCTATTCAACAATTTAAGCATAATGGGGTTCTCTCCCTCCTTGCAACTTAGTTTGAATCACTCATATGACACCCGAATTAAAAACATGGATGACACCTTCTAAATAGACAGAAATCCCTTTGACTTAGAGTGCTCTGGTATAGCTTGATATAACTAATACTGCATGGTAGAGCATTTTTAGAACAGAAAATATTTAATAAGCATTTGCTGAATAAATTAATGCAAGAATAGCAATATGTCTAATGGAACTCAAAGCAATACTGATTATCCAGGCTAGTCCATATAAAACATGAGGAAACTGAAATACTCTATTTGCAATGAATGATGGAATAAAACAGTTATGAAGTGAATTATTTAAGTAAAAAATAGCATTGATTACATTTATCTTAAATACTCTTCTTGAGGAAAAGCTATCTAATTAGAACATTGTCTAGATCATGAAGGAGACTTCTGAGTAGCTTAACATGGTTGTGCTAGTAGATGTTTTGGTTTCTTAGTATGCCAATTTCATGTCAAAATGTAGATGTTTTCCTTTCTTCTCTATGGTAGATAGACCATCAGTACCATTGTTTCATCCTAGAAAGACAAAGTGTGTTAGAATCAGAAGGCCTGAGTTTGCAGACCTGTTCTTCTACGCACTAGCTAAACTATCTGGCACAAGGCATTTGTCTTCTCTGTAAGTTGTGATAAGTGAAATCTATCTCACAGGTTGTTTGAAGAATCAAGTGAAATACATATGTTTAAAGTGTTTCATAACAGCAAGATGAGACTAAATTATGAGCTAAAGAATAAAATAAATGAAATTTTGACTTACGATTGGAGTGGATGGAGATTTTACTGAGATCATTTTCAATACATGGAATGAAGTAGAGAGAATGAAGTTTAAAAACCTGCCTGAAGTGAGAGTAAATGGCTAGAGGGTGGGAAGAGGCAGAAAAACTGGACGTGTGGTATGTGCATGATCTGTCTGTGCAGGAAGGTGCAGTGAGGGAGAGTGGAACTTAAACCATTTAGTGGTTCAGCCACCAGGTGGTGCTGTTAGCTAAGGTCAGCGTGGTCGTGACATTAGGTGGCCTCAGGGTGGGCAGATGCACAGCTCATTGTTTCTTGGAATAACAAAGTGTATGTATGGGCACTGATAATGAATCACATGCCAGAATTTGCCTTGTGTCCTCTTGAGTTATAGAGAGCACTCATGAAAACTGTGCTGATGACTTGACCTCATCAGTTGCTACAATTTTGGCCTTAGAAATGTGGAGCTTGAGCATACACATTTATTTTACTGTTTTGTTCAATACAACTTTTGTGCTAGAATATATCCTTTATTTTCTTTCTATCCCTTCTTCTTTCCCTCATCCAATCCATTAATGGATTGACCAATCCTTTCTTCACAGCCACACACACACACAAAATGGCATTGCTCTTATTTTCATCTTATTATGCATCTACTAGTTACAGTTCTCATCACTTCATACCTGTATAGACAGTGGGTATTAAGTAACTGCTTGTTGAATGACTAAACGACTGTGCCACAGCCACCTGTCTGGCTCTATCTGGTAGTGTCATCACTTGGCAATCAATCCTGCTCACAAGTGCTAGATAATTCTTTTAAGTATCATTTTACTGGTAAAAACAAAGGTAATCCCTGAGCAAGTGTCCCAAATTTCTTAACACCCAATATATTACACCTCTTAGATCTACTCCTCCAAACTCTATTATAGAAACATAAGTTGCAGCTTCTTTGTAAACATGTAATGGGTAGGAGATACCTAACCTAAAATGCAGGACCAAGAGTACTTCAGCTGCTGAAAAAGACGGAACGACTATGAGATGGTGTGCCTATAGTGTGTGTGTGTGTGTGTGTGTGTGTGTGAGGTAGCCAAAGAAGAACAGCTCTTTTAACATGTCACCAAATTAGGATTAAGCCTTGCCTACCTCCAGCATAAATTATCACTCCTGTGGCTTTGGCAATTTTGCAGAAATGATATTCTCCTGCTTATTTAGAGTCTGCAGGTGCCAATAGCTTTCTCGTTTTGGAAAAATCCTATCACCTGTGATAATGAAGAGCCCTGAAGGTCTCACTTTAATTTTTCTAATGCCCTGCACTTTCCACGTCTGTGCACATTCATTCTGCTCCCTCTGCCTGCAGCACTTCCCCAGCTCCACCTGGCCAAGCCTACCTCCTCTTAAAGTCCCAGATCAAATGCCACTGTCCTCAAGAAGCTTTTGCCAATCCTCACCAGCAAAATTAACTTCTTCCTTCTCCCTTCCTCCTTAGCTCTTGGTTTTTGCATGGATCACAGTTTGCCTGGTCCAGAGAGGCTCCTTTTCAGGAAAGGTCTCAACTTTTTCCTCATTGCAGGCACATTAGAAGTAAGGACAATTACTGGTTTGACCTTATATTCCCCATGAAGCCCAACAAAGTGCCTTGTGTATAATAGGCTCTTAATAACTATTTGTTGAGTTAAATTGGATTACAGTTTATAAATGTTTACAAATGAGAAAGCATTGCCTTACATGGTTTACAAAAGAAAATTCTGTTGAGGTAAAAATAGACGAACAACAAAAATTCAAGCGGAAGGGTTACTTCTTACACAATGAGGTTGTGTCATTTTGGATTTTTGGAAAGCTTCTCAGAATTTCCGCTTCCTAAAGATCCCTCTGTGTTAGCATTTTGCCCCCTTGCTAAAAGGCATCCGAAGAGATTTTGATAAAACAGAATATTTTTAGGTGCTGTAATCTGCCTGACTCTGCCAAATTCTTGGCCTTTGGTATGTGCTGCTGAGTAATGTCAGATGCTCACACGTACACACACTGACATTTACAAGGCATGAGGTGGGCTCAGCCAAGTTCAGAAACAAAGCCCCCCTTTTGACTGGCTCACCAGAACTTCCTCAGATGCATTTATTATTTGCTACTGGAGGAACTGACAGGCTGCTGGTACCAATGGAATTTCCATTCTTTTCTGCACTTGGGGAAGTGAAGTTGTGGATTCATGAGGTTATGTATTCAACTATGTGCGGGGCCGTGGGCTTCTCTGGCTTTGGCACTAATGAAAGCTGCACATAGGACTAGGGCTGTATTAGAACTTTCTGGTATTGAATTTGTAGAAATAAAAGTGAACAGGGTTCTCCTCTAAACACGAACTGAATGATCTTAGAAAATTCTTTTCTGAAAAATACTATTTTTTTAACCTAAAAAGATAAAAAAGATAAAAATAAAGCACTATTTTTATTTTTGCACTCCATAAAAACATCAGAATATATTTTAGTAACCTCTGGAATGCCACTGTATTTTTAGATGGAGAATCATCCCCCAAAAAGGAGACAGCAAGACATTGTGTGTGTGTATGTGTGTGTGTGTGTGTGTGTGCATGCACGCATGTTTGAAAGGACAAAATCTCTGTCTAAACAAAAATAGTGGATAGATAGGTTATGGGACGGAATTTTGTAAAACTAAGCAGAATAAATTCTATTTCTGAAATAGCGCTGTTTTATGAAAGGTGTTTCTTTTCACATTACTGTGTATCATTAGCTCTGTGAGATTTGTAAGTAGCTACCCCCGGAGATGAAGTTACTGCTGAGAACTCAAATCATCTTCCTTAAAGGTGATTTTTATGACTCACTAGGCACTGTTTTACCTTGAGGGCCCACGAGGGTGCTTGAGAATGTTAATCCTTCTCCCATAAGGGTCCTGGGAGTTGGGGATGAAACCTAGAAGATGCCAGATAGTCTATTCTGGCCACGTGATAGTCTATTCTGGCCAGAAAAGCACATGCTTTATGATTGTGGGCAGTAAGGATTCTGGAAACATCTGAGCAACCTTCTACGTCCTAACCCCAAAGAAACATTACTGTTAAGTTCTGAAGTCGCTGCTGTGGAAATGAGGGTATGGTGATTGATGCCCGTTCAGATTCCAACCACGAATGGAGACGAACAGGCTCACTTTGTACACAGGACATCTGTTAACATGGGCCCCACATCTCCATGGGTCTCTGCATGCCTCACTGCGCAATGGGGTGCTCCTGGCTTCAAACTTTGCGCTGTAACAACATTACCTTCCATTTTATAGTGCTTTCTACTTTTCAGTTTTGTCTCGCACTCACTGTCTTTAAAATAACTCTGGGAAGCATGCAGAGCTGGCTTTATCTCTTTCTCCCTTTTTTCCTGTTGGATGAGGACGTGTGGTGTAGTGACTTGCTAAGGACACACGGCCAGGAGAAGACCGAGTGGAATGTGGTCCCTGTTCTCCTGATGGCTAATCCAGGGCTCTGCGCAGTGTGCGTGGGCGCTCAGTGGCCACAGCCGGGAGGGTCTGTCTTTAGATGGGATGTACACCAGTACGATCACGTAAGCATGTGTGTCTGACGGAAACACTTCCATCTTTTTTTTTTTATGACGGAGGAAGAAAACATGTATCTGTACTGCAAGAATGGCAAGAATGATAATCTTTAAGACATGACTATGGAAGAAGCTTCATGATTACCACAGGGCATTTCCATGTCTCTAGGGTATGTTGAAAGCCAGGCTCACACACCTAAATTACAGATGCTCAGCTCAGTGAGGCGTTATCTACTGAAATAGAAGCTGTTTGGTCTTTTGAACTCCCTGGAGGATCAGGTGATTCACTCTCTGGTTGTTAGGATGACCAGATAACCAGACAACCAGAAGGTGATGCTACTTCCAGGTATTTTGATTTTCTATCTGTTCAGTTCTGTAAGAACAGACTTTTCTTTTTGCTTTGGGGCTAACTAGCCTACTTACTGGCAAACAGGAATTGAGAAAAGGTAGATAAAAACTGGTTTCAGGGCTTAAACACAACAATTTAATTTTAGAGATTTTTAAAAATTTTAGTGGGAACCAGAGACTAAAACAACTGCGTTCAGATTTAGTGAAAGAGTTTTATGTTCTGCTCAATTTATTGCTTTCCAATTTCCTGTCTGTGAACTAAAGTTTTGTTCTTTTCTTTCCTTTCCTTTCCTTTTCTTTCCCCTCACCCCTTTTAAAGCAAATCTTGTGGTTCTAAACAAAACATAGATGCAAAACAATTGGCTTTTTAATTTTTCTGTCTAAATCTTCATTTGTTCAGCCTTTAACAAACTGCTGGTTGTAGACACATGATTTCAAAAAGAAAATAAAAAAAATGTTATTCTATTACTTCTAGAGTAATCCATGGTTGAGTTTTTTATTAGTACATGATGCATGTTCCTGTATTAGTTGTCTTCTGTTTCAATCATTCTAAGCATAACAAAGTCCCTTTGAATAGTAGATAAGTTTGCAAGCAACATCCAAAATGATAGCTGGGTCTTTTCAAGATCATTTAAGAAGAGTTCATAGATTTGATAGGAAGCCAACAACCCTTAGAAGTGTTAGGTAATGAATGCCTCAGGATTTCCCTGTGTCATGATAGTGAAATAATGTATCTTAATACTCTTTGAAGTCTCTAACCATGGTGGGTTGGGTAGAGCTGGCTGAAAGGTTGTGTAACATAATATTTTAGGCCCAGCTGCATGTCTGTTGCCAAAAATTCTTTCATTTTTTTTGTAAGAGAAAGTAAACCAGGTCTAATCTTGGCTCTGACACTAAGGAGCTGTATGAACCTGGGGATATTGCTTAACTTCTCTGTGACTTTGTTTTCTAATCTATAAAATGGGTTTGGCCTAGGCAACATCCATGGTTATTTCCATAGTTATTAAATTAGTCTGTTAAACTGTGTGTCTATAATGTGATATTAATATATATAATATGTGGTATTACACATACTAATATGATAGATTATTTTTACCTTCCAGCTAAAAATGAAAAATCTTAAGAGAAACAAATTTCATATTTTACTTAGAAGATTTTTCTTTATTCTCAAAACTCATTCTATAATATTTTCATATGTTTCTTTTTTTAATTTAACCTACATATACACCTGAATTCCTACATATGTTAATATATTTCTTCATTGTGTTGTGAACACTGTCAGTTAACCTATTCTGTGTATTTCAGAAATACTTTCTTGACTATTAGTCCTTTCTACCTTCAAGGTGAGCATAGGTTGTCTGCTTCTTGGCGAAGGAAGGGCTCATGCAATTAGTTAAGCTAGCAATGATAAAATGACTGACTTAATAATTGATTATTTTTACCTCCCAACTAATTGTTTTGGTGTGTAAGTATACAGTTTGCTGTCCTCTTAGGTGTTAAGCCAATTTTTGGAAGAGAACTCCAATGCTACAGAGCCACAGAAGCACATCTGATGTTCCAGTGAGAGGTACACTATTTCTCTCTGGTTATGCTCATTCTATTAATAATTTCTTATAGACTGATGAGCTAAAGTAAATTGGCTGAGAGCCATATCCTCTTAGCTTTCAATTACAATGTTCATTTTGCTCCTGAAATTCCCATCTGCGTGCTCTGAGCAAAGACCATGTTATAATAGCAAGTTTGCCTCTTAGAAGATCATACTCTCAAGATCAAGTTCAAGGTTACCAAGTGCTTAACAATGTTGATACTCACATTTCTTGACTGGAGTCTTGCACTGTTTAAAAGGTGAGATAGAAATTTTGTGTGGAATTTTGACTATATGTCCTTTATGCCACAAAACAGGTGGCATAGGTGTTAAGCCAATTTTTGGAAGAGAACTCCAATGCTACACAGCCACAGAAGCACATCTGATGTTCCAGTGAGAGGCACACTATTTCTCTCTGGTTATGCTCATTCTATTAATAATTTATGCTTGTAAATTATCTTAAAATGGACTCTGGAGGCAGGTACCCTGCATCCTATGATGTTGAGACAGTTATTTCGATTTCTGTATCTTGATTTCCTCATCTAAAAAATTAGATAATAGTATTTACTGCATAAGTTCTTATGGGAATTAAATGAGTTAATATGAGTGTGGAACAGTCATAAACTTGGCACATATAAAATACTATATGTTGTACTATTATGATTATAAAGATATAGATCATTATTTTTACTATTGAGAAGAAAATCATCTTCTTATTTCAGATAGAGGCATAGGCTCATAGGGTTTAAGATTCCAAAGAATATTAAAAGGTAGGTAATCAATCTCTTGGCCAATGCTTGAATCTCCTACAATAGCTACATTAGGAAGTAGAAAAAGCCTGGAAAGCTGCATGCAGTTCGCCATTGGTTAGCCAGATTAACTCTGCTTCAGCTGTCTAAAGCACCATGTCTCCAAAGGCTGGTAATACCTTAAACGTAGATCACAAAGTGCATGATGTTTATTGTACAATAAGATTTATCAAGAATCTAGATCCATTTGCTCAACTATAGATCAATTAGTGGCACACATATCTTAGTGGTTTTGGTAATATGAATAATTCAATTGTCCTCCATGTCTTTGGAGAAAGCAAACTAGAAAGTGGAACAAAATCCTATAAAAGTTCTAAAGGAACAGGGCAGAAATATTCCCAACTCTTACAGTCTCTCTCAGCCAGTGGAAAGAGGGACCAACTTTTTAAATGCAGGTTAGCTGCATATAATTGATAATTGTGCGTGTTTTCCCAGAAGATGGAATATTTCTTTCCATTTCTCTATTTCCAGTTCATGTATGTTTTGTCCAGAATCCTTTTGATTTCCTGGAATTTTCTTTAAAAAACCCAGATATTGCAGCAATAATTCTCAAACCTCACAAAATCTCCTAAAAATAACTTGAGGAAAAGAATTGAGCCCACCAAGTGGTCTAAAACTTCTTAGAAAGTGGTGTAAAGAACAATGTCATTATCAAATAAAGAAGAATTTACTGCAATCTATAGTTTTCAATAAAAATATATATTAATATAAATCCACAAGCAGAGGAATTTTGACTCCAAAGTTTTCAGAATTATATAACATGAAAATCCAATTTAGTCCCATATTGGGGTAGGGGTATCGTGACTCTGGAAGATAACTTCATCTTTACTTTTGGACATTTCCTTTGAGGGTTGAATACAGCTATTTTTCCCCCCACACAGGATCATCCAAAGTAATTTTTAATGGGTATTTCCATCATTACCCATTGGCTTGGAAGGTTATAAAGCCATCCTGTGCCAACTGCAACTGAATCCCACAGAGACTCAGAAAAGCTGATCCAGTAGGGGTGTGTTCCTGTATTTTTACAGATGAATACAGTGGGGCTCAGTGAGGCTCAGTAGCCGGATGGCAGTCATGCAATGAGAAAGACAGAATGGACACCCTGATCTGAGACTTGTAGGACAACTCTAGATTTGCTCCCCTCCACCTTTAAACTTTCTCCTCCCAGGTCACAGCAACCCCTCATATCTGGGCATTACTTGCAATTTGCTGTTTCCCCTCCTTTCTGCATTGAAAGCATCGGCTACACCTATACACTCCATGGCCACAACATACCTGGATCCTCTGCACCTGTTCATCCTTGTTGCTACTAGTTGAAGGAAGACATCTTTATCTTTTGAGCTTCTTTATTGCAAGTGATTTCTGACTGGGTATCCTGCTTCCAGTCTGTTCCATTAAATCCTGTCTCCATTGAGTAGCTGGATGATCTTTTTGATAGGCTTAAAGCCTTCCAAAGACTTCTCTTTCCACCTAGCATAAAATCTTCAGGCCCTAACTTACCAAACTCTCTGTGCTGTGGCCGTACCTGGCTCTCAGATCTTCCTCTTCCACCCTCTCTCTTCCCTTCTTTATTCCTGACAACAACCTTATCTGTGTTCTTCAAGCTTTCCCTCTCAGGGCTTTTGCACTAGGTCTTCTGGTCTTTCTGGAAAGTTCTCCATAGATCTTCATATAAATAGACTTAAATATATGTATTTTTAGATTGGCCATTTCATAATATCACCTCTTCTCAGACTGCCCAATGTAAAATAGTCTTTCAGTCAATTTCTATCACGTTGCTCTACTTCGATTCCCAATATAGCTTATATATTTTACAAGCCATATCTATTACTCATAATTCCTTTTAAAAATATTTATTTTCTGTTGTTCTCTGCCCTACTAGCGTGTGTTATAGAGCAAAGACAGGCAAGGTCTTACTGATCTCAGCGTTTTCAGTGCTCAATGATATTTGTTGAATGAATGCCGTGTCTACTTTTTCTTAGCTCAAAGCATCGTGCTTTCTTCCTTATCTTCAGACTCCCTGAAAAGATAGAGTTGCCCATCTGGCAAGAACATACTAATAGTAGTATCTACCTCATGGAGTTATTTAGACAAGTAAAAAATGTGTAAACATGTTTACAATGATGAAGTGCACAGGATACTGCCTGCTACATAAAAAGCTCCAAATAAATGTCAGTTGTTCTTAGTGTAGGATGTAGATATACATATTTTTTATTTATATCTATATAGATTTGTTATACATATAAAACATGAAACATTTATAAGCTTTTATTCCTTATATATCTACATTATATATTGCGTTAGCTATTTTTATTATTCTATTATTTGATAACGTGGCAAATAAAATGTGTCACAAGATTTTGTGAAATACCATAAACTAAGTGGCAGCCACGCCTCTCTTACCTGGCTCTTTTCCAAGATTCAGCCAGGTGTCTCTTTCTGGTAGTGCAACATTTTTGAAGAAGTAAACAGCAGCTGTAGTACGTGCTTTTTTTTGTTTTGTTTTTTAGTTTTTATTTTAATTTTTTTATTTTTTAGCCATTCTCCTCCAGAGGGCAAGTAGGTGCTATTATAACAAGCGTCCTGAAAGTGACAGTGGAGATCCAGGGTTGGAAAATGCTCCAGTGTTTTTGTAGACACCCTAGGGGAGGATTTGAAGGGGTGAGGAAAGTTACCCCATGGGCCTGTTTTTGCATCTTAAACCCTTTTATTATTATAATTGCTGTTGGGAAGGAGTGGGTCATGATATGTTGGGAAGCTGCTTAAATGCAAATGATATCTGGGAAGTGGCCTTCTGCTATTATTCATTAAAACCTCAGGCGAAATGAGAGCGTTGGTGCATTCATGAGGATGCTGAGAAGTGGGACTGGTGCTGAGGTGAGACAGAGGGCAAGGAACAGGAAGAAAAGGGCTTGGGTGTGGGTGGACACGTCCTTTGGTCCCAGGACTCCTTGATGTGTGGGGAGGGGCACAGCCAGGGGAGGTCAGAGCTGAGTCCTCTGAACAGCGGGGCCAGGGCTGGGTGTCCTCTTGCCGGGTCTAAGGCAGCGAACTCCTAGAACAACCTCATTTACAAGATTTAAATGACAAGCAGAGTCTGGAATGTCTGTATGTACAAATCAGATTCATGTGTCTACTACAAATCTGAGTAAGAAAACGTGAGGAAGGAGTCTAGGGACGTTCTTAAGGATTAAGACAGACACTTTCTCCAACTAAATGGGAAATCCTTCATATTGACCACCAGATGGTAGTATTTCACCACGAAATGCTTACACTTCCACACCTAAATTCAAGTGTACTTCCCGTTTGCAGCAGTAATTGAAATTATGCTTATAAGGAGCAGTTATTCTTTATTTGCACTTTTTCCATAAACAAAGAATACACTTTTGTCGATAGTGGCTGCGGTGGGTGTTCTTCCATTATTGCCTTGGGAAGATGGGTGTATAAAAGTTAAATTGTGACTCTAAGTATTTTATGATTCAAAATTAGTGAAAAAGACTAATCAGTATGTGAGTTGAAGCATAATAGTCCCTCAGCCAGGATATATTAACTACTGCCAAACTGCAAGACAAAAACAACACAAAACTGTTCAGTTCATAATTTACTCTTTTTGATTTGCAGCCTATGGGATTTTCTAAAAGAATAAAATAAAATATGGCTTTATATGGTTTACATATTTATAACAATTTCTCTCTAAAATGGCTCTCTGTAAATGCATTTGTGTTGTTGAAGAGTTTGAAAAGCTGATAAGATAATATATGCAGAATACCTAGCCTAAGCCCCATGCATGGTGGGAATCATAATAAATGAAGGCTCTGGTTTCACTTATTAAGAAGAAATAATAAATTAGTCGATAAGTGCAAAAATCCTGTACTACTGTGGTACAGGAGAGGCCAAATAGTGAAATATCACAGGGTGAGCTGCCTGCTCTACCTCCCTAGTTGAGTAGTCAGGGCAAGAGAAACTTGCCTAGGGTTTTACCCTTCCACAGAGACTGCAGATGAAAGTGTTCAGCAATTAACTATGAACAACTTTCAAACATAGCAAATCCATGCCTTTCTATTTTACTCAACTCTGACAAAATCTCTAGAACAAGTTTAAAAGAACATTGCTGGGGACAGTTTTTGCCGGGATCCTACCTACTGTCTTGTTTCATGGATAGCTTCAGAACAATAGAATATTCTATAGCCACAGTGACATTGCAGCTTCAAGTCACCATTTGCATGGTGTAGGCATAATAGGAAAAGAAGAATGGCATTCTCCATCTTCTCCTGTTTTAGACGTCTTTCTCCTTCTAGTGGTAGGCATAGATGGGCTAAATTCCCTAATTAAGCAAGATCTCTTGTTTGAACCAATTTATACTACAGTCATTAATCAAACTTTTCCTTCCTTCCTTCCTTCTTTCTTTTCCTTTCCTTTCCTTTCCTTTCCTTTCCTTTCCTTTCCTTTCCTTTCCTTTCCTTTCCTTTCCTTTCCTTTTTTCTTTCTTTCTTTCTTTCTTTCTTTCTTTCTTTCTTTCTTTCTTTCTTTCTTTCTTTCTTTCTTTCTTTCTTTCATAAAGAGTCTTGCTCTGTTGCCCTGGCTGGAGTGCAGGGGCATGATCATAGCTCACTGTAACCTCACACTCCTGTGCTCAAGTGATTTTCCCAAGTAGCTGGGACTATAGGCATGTGCCACCATGCCTGACTAACTTTTTAAATTGTTTTTTGTAGAGACAGGGTCTCATTATGTTGCCCATGCTGGTCTGGAATTCCTGGCCTCAAGCAGTCTTTCTGCTTCTGCCTCCCAAAGTGCTGGATTACAGGCGTGAGCCACTGCACACTGCCTCATCAAACTTTTCTTTCATCCCTGTCTTCCTTTCTTCTTTCCTTTCTCCCTTTCCCCCTCTCTTCTACCCTCTCTTCCTTTTTTCTTTCTTGGCATCCCCATGTCTTGTTACTTACTGTATTCTGTTAGGTTTAGGTACAAACATCAGAAGCAGGGGCTTTATTTAACTTCCTGTTATGGGCTGAATTCAACCCCCCCAACACCTTGATCTTGGACTTCTAGCCTCCAGAACTGTGAGAAGTGAATTTCTGTTGTTAAAGCCACCCAGTCTCTGGAACTTTTCTATGGCAGCCCTAACAAACTAACACATTCCCTTAGATGATGATTCGTCTTTTTTTAAAACATGGAACACTTTCAGGAATGTGTGTGTCATCCTTGTGCAGGGGCCGTGTTAATCTACTCTGATTACATGAGTAATCAGAATTGAATTGTAATCTGAATTGTGCCAGTTTTAGTATCTGTGCTGCTGAAGCAAGCACTCCTCTTAGATTTTTTAACCCCCACATTTACCAAGATTTCTAAAAAAAAAAAAAAAAAAATGGCTTTCCTGGCCTGACCTGCCGTTGCTGCACTCCAGCGGTGCAGCACAAGTGGTGACAGGGACTGCATTTGCACGAGTGTGAGCAGACACTCAGTGACAGCACTTCTGAGCAGTTTCATTGCACTTCTAAGAGGTACAGTGCATTAATTCATTTTAATATTTAATATCACTGTAAGTTCCTAAGAAGTTATCAGGAAATGGAATAAATTTAAAGATAATGATGTGGGGGTGAAGGGGAAGAAAGAAGATCTTGACCAAAAAGAAAATTTTAACCTAAAACTCTCTCTTACTGTTGTGAGCACAACTTCTCTCCCCCAATCAAACAGACACATGTCTATAGAGCTCATTAGAATTCCAGTGTTTGTGTGAAAATATTGAAATACTGCAGATGGCAGCATGGCATTGCACATGGCTGTTTTAGAGCAAAACCACTATGTCATTGTCCCACTTTTTTTTTCCTAGTGGGTAAGTTACTGGAATCCTTTAAGAAATGATTATTTATGGTGAAAACTTGGAAAAGCAATTATGCCTGCTTTTTCAGGTTTACTCCCATGGCCTGTACTACAAAGTACCAGTCAGCAACCTCCCCTTGAAAAGCCTCTAGGCAAATACATTGTTATTCTAGCTACCAGCACTTGGAGAATCCCAATGTTAGATTTAAACATATTTTGAAATTAAACCTCAGAGATGGTCCTAACCTTCTTTCACATCCCTAAAGATAAGTTTACCAAAAGTTAACAAAGAAATAATTGTTCTCAGAACTTATGGCAACAAAGCAATGAGACTGAGAGTGGCCTTCTCGACTGAGGCACAAATGGTGCTCTGTAATGAACATAAGAAACTGTTCACAATAGCTACTTCAAGGAACTCCAACAATTACTGTTTTCAGCAAAATGTAAAACTCTAAACCAGGGGTCAGTAAACTTTTTCTGTATGGGTCCAGACAGTAATATTGTCAGCTTTATGGGCTACATGGTTTCTGTCCAAGCTATTCAACTCTGCCATTGAACCCTGAAAACAGCCATAGACAATACCTATACAAATGGGCGTGGCTGTGTTCCTATAAAACTTTATTTACAAAAACAGATGGCAGATTTGGTCATGGGCCATAGTTTGCTGACACCTGCTCAAAATCTGAGTTTGTTTTCCCTCTAAGGAAGATTCTTACTGTATTAGGCTTGAACTCCTAACTTCTTTTTTTTTTCATATTAAATACTTCTAGTTTCCACATTTGTTCCAAGAATGGTCTGTGTCATTTTTATTTGGAGGTAAAATGTTGGGTAGGGAAGGCTGGGGAACTGACTTGTGAGTGTGACATTGGAGGTGGGTCTAATCATAATGTTGGCCTGGGCATATTTCATTTTTTTCTCATTTCTTCCTATGGATCCCATCTGGTTTAGATTCGACCTTTGGAATAAGAGTTTAGACTTGGGATTGTGCTTGCATTGGAACTGGCCTGGTAAGTATGAATATAATGGAGCAGATGCTATTCAGCTATCGTGGAGCTAAAAGCAGGTGCATATTAATCAAACAAACCATCTTAGAAAGTAAATTATATTAGTAATTGTATTAGAGGGAAAGCACATATATAATGATGAACTCTGCTCTGTGTCTAACAAAATGCATTAAATAATTCTCAGAAAGGTGATGCATTTATTCATATGTTTATCAATAGTCAGGTCTCACAGGAGCTAATTACGAATACAGTTCACTCAAGGCCACTTGCCAATGTTTAATCTCTAGCTGAAGATGTGCAGGTGTAGATAAAATGATGAGTAAGTAAATCCACCTGTGGAAATAAAAAAAAAAGAGAGAGATTGTCAGGGCTACCTCAAGGCAGACCTGAGGCTCTTGTTGACCTCTAGAAGGAATTCCTTGGAGGCGTACTGACTGGCCAGGCTCTTTCCTGCTTATCTACACTGGAGCAGACCCCAGAAGAATAAAGCAAATTGTTTCCAAGAATTCACTCTGGTAATCTTTGGGGGCAGGTCGAGGTTGAAGGTTGCCTTTAACAGCTTTTGGCTTGACTTGAATTCTAAGCTTATGAGAATACAGTAGTTGTGAAACAATTTAGTACGAAGCTGGAGCTGGGGAAGGTACCTTTTTTCTCATATAAAAATCCCCTCAAACTAGATTTGATATAATTTATGTGGATTAATTAATAAGTAGTAATCTCTGTCATCCGACGTGAGCTATGATGCCCAATTGACTGAAAAGTAAGTAGAAATCTGCAGTTGGTCCTCAGATTTTGACCCAGGGTCATCTGAATTCCTGCTTTATGTCAGCTCTCCTGGGGAAGTAAAGACATTCCAAAGGCTTACCTGCACAATAAAGGACTTTGTCTATTTTCATCTTTTTTTTTTTTTTTGCCGGTTTGGAAATCTTATTGCGTAGTCTGGGCTACACAAATAGACAAAGTAAATAGAGAAACCTGTTTTATGAGACAGCCTTGGAAAGTGTGATTGCTAAGATATAGATAGGCTTTATGTAGTGGGAATTTCCATTATAAATATACTGAAAGGACTAGAAAAGTGAATTTACATGAAAAACATACACTGGGTAGTTGGAAAGTGCTCTTTGCATAGACAGGTTTTATAAAATGCATATGAAGGGAATCCTCTGTGGGGAGCCTTGAGCATTTGCTCAAAGTGTTGGGATGAAAAGTACTGCTAACTGTTTTAATTATTGGCTAAAACTTGATAGAGGTAAAAATCTTCCAGATGATATAAAATGGATTTTTTTTTGCATGCTCCATAAAGGTCTTTTGGGAAACATTCCTATGTTTGGAAAATCTCGGGTGTGTATTTCCACTGTGTACCTAACCTTCTTTCCTGGCTTCTAAAACTGTTCTGTCCAGTATGGTAGCCACTGGCCACATGCCACTGTTGAGCTCTTAAAAATGTGGCTACTGTGACTGAGAAACTGAATTGTTAACTTTATTGAATTTTAGTTCATTTAAATTTGAATAGCTACCTGTGGCTATTGGCTACCAGGACAGCACAGATAGAGAACATTTCCATCATTCCAGAACGTTCCATTTAGAGAGTGCAGAGGCTCCAGAGGGTGACTGGTCAGTAAATTTTACTAATGAACTTGCTTGTAATATCGAAGATTTAGTTTACTCCCAACTGATAAAGTTTAGAAAAAGAATACTACGAAGAAGACAACTTCCACCTTATTCAGATCTTATTAACATTTGCTTTGAGTTTCTTTTCCCCTCAGTTCTGAGTAATTATGCCTATTTTTATCCATAGCCTATTATATTTAGTTCTTTCTAATGTAATTAAACAACATATACTAATTTCAGAAAACACTTCTTTAATTAGTTGTGCCTGAAGTGTCCTCACTAATTCTTCGTGTAATACCTGAGTGGCCAATTCCATATTCTTAGTGGGAAAAACAAAAAAGAGAAAGGCCTGTGTTCTCTATTCCTGCCAAACAGGAAGACGCTGTGGTTTAGCAATAGAAAATTAAGAGGGAGGAAAGTTTCTAGGTCATCAAATGGAGTCAGAAGTATGTCAGTGAACTTTTACTGCTCTCACTAATTTCTCAAAAGGGTATCTGTGAATACCTGATTTAGGTTTTTTTAGTTTCACATTAAATGTACGTGAGCTTCAGGAAAAGGAGACCTTTACGTATTTTTTCATCATGGTTTACAACTCAGAGTAGGTATATTTCAGGATGTTGCTGATCTCAAAATAGTCATAGAGTTATCAGAAGAGCTAATTGAAAGCAAAAATGCAGTAAAATTACTAGGGAGTAAGCTCCCAGAGGCCACCAACCCTGTCTGTTCTGTCATTATTGTAAACACAAGTGTCCCCAAGAGTGCCTATGCTATACTTGGTCTCTATTTAATGAATGAATGCACTTAAATGCGAGTATCTTCTTATGTATCATTATAGGGTAAGAAACATTACAACTGCAAAATCATTGGGAACCAGGGTCATCCCTGGGAGATGTTCCTAGGACCAAGGCCTTACTGTTTTGGGGTCCTTGACTCACATAAATAGCCCGAAGGTTAAAGGCCCAGGCTCCTGGCTTCTCCATGGGACAGTTTCCTGTGTCACAGAAAGGTTTCTGAGAGGAAGACCCAAGTGTCAGAGACGGACAGATTTAACTGTCCCAGCTGGCATCCGCATTTTACAGAGACACTTGACTTTGATGGAAAGCAGAGGAAGACAGTGAGAGGGAGCTGTTCCCTGGGTCCACATCAACACCGTTTCCCCTTCCTTTCCCTTTATCTTGTCTCATTCTTACGCTGTCAGAAAAACACATCAGCAACGTCACACCCCACTCCAAAGATTGCCAACACCTTCTGCAAATAATAGCAATCAACATATTTTTAATAGACTTCAGCTGTCTTTTTGGGAGATCTGGCAACAAACTTAACTAAAAAAAAGAGTCAGATTTTTAAAAAAGAAACATTGCTTTATTGCTTAAATGTGGAAATAATACAGACCACCAGCTAAGCTAATAGTTTTTGAAAAAAAAAGTTAAACACGTCCATTGCTACTTCAATAATATATACATAAATGGAAGGTGACAAAAAGATTGGTACCAAAAAGAAAAAAAAAAGATTAATATGTAGAATGGGGCCCACTTGTGCTGCTGGCAAATCATTGCTATTCTGAGCTCTTGACTTGCAACAATAATCTGAATGTCATCCGAAGAAGCTGAGAAATGATCCTCAAACTTTCCAATAATGCCATCTCCTAATAAGTAAAACACAATGCATTTGACCTTTCTGCGTTTGTCCTCAACCTGCTCCTTTCTGTGTTTCTCCCTGAAAATGACTCTTTAGTTTGTGGGTAATCCCTCTCACCCTTCCTGGATTTGGGGTGTGCATTACTGGTTAGATTCCAATCAGCTATGGAAACCTCTGAGAGTTCTGGCAGACCCGGCTTGCGAAATTATGCAGAGCTTGGTAAATCTAGTGCATTTAACCGGGATGCGAGAGCAATAAAGTGATGGATGCAGAGAAGGGCACGATCCTTGATAGCTCCCGAGAATCCTCAAAAGAAATCTATGTCCCCTACAAGCTTTCATTCTAAACTTGGTGAGTATGTCCAGGGTGGCCCCGGAGTCATACTGCAGATCATCTTTATCTGTTTTCTTTTAATATTCTATGAACTAATTGAGCTCTGAAAACCCATTTATACATAAGTAGGCCGTAATTTCAACACTTCCGGAAAATAAATAAATAAATAAATAAAGGAGGCAGATTTTTGAAGTCTTGTTTTCTCTGGCCCTGCACCCAAAGCCTCAAAAGCATTTAATAATAAATAGATAAAACTCAACTAAAGACAGAAAAATCTTTTCCCTCTCCCCAACCATTTTGTATTAACTGAGACTCTTGTCTCTTTTTACTTCCTTAGTTTATGAGCCTCTTTTGAACCTATCCAAATCCTCACTTTTACATATGGGAGGGAGGTGGAAACTATTTGGATTTATTATAACATAAGGATTAGGTTTAAACTCCTACGAATCTTGAAATATCAATACGTGAAAGGAAACCTATCTGTCCACTTTGAGTTTCCCATCTGGACTGGCTGTCCCTTTTATTTCCTTTGCATCTGCCTCTCTCATCCTTTTCTTTGGGAACAAAACACAGTCAGCAGGGTTTCTGAAAGGACATGAACACACTCAAGCTTCCTGTTGGGGGACAGCCAGCTCTCCTCTTCTACACCCCCTGAAGTGAGGCGTGAAAAGAGCCTGATGTGCTGATCTATCAACTGACAGCAAAGGAGAGCTGGGCTTTGTGAAGAACAGCAGCCAGGAAATAAAGGTGGTTTAGTCTACTTCCAGAGATAGTGTGCACCTGACAGTTTTTGCCTGCCCTTCCCTCTTCTCACCCCCATAACTAGGTGTGGGCTCTCTCTGCAGGGCACCTTGTTAAAGCAAGAGTGACCACAGGCATTGGGCTACCTGGACTCTGTAAGTGAGTCTCATGTGCTCTGTCTGTGGCAGACTGCAAAAACTGGTCTCCATCCTCCACCCTTCCTGGTGTCTACCCCCTTCGAATGTGCCCTTGAAGCTCCTTCCATCAAAAGATAGAGTGTATTTCCCCACCATCTGAATTTGGGCTCATCTGCTTTGGTCTTTAGAATGAGGTAGAATGGGCGATTCTACCCAGGCCTCTGCAGGAGGCAGAATTCCATGGTGACCCACAGGGACCCTTAACCTTGTGTAATCCCCTTGCCTTGATTGTGGTTGGCACCCATCAATAGGATGAGCTATCGCTCTTGTGATCATGTTATATAACAAGATGGATTTTGCAGATGTGATTAACTTTCTAAATCTAAATATTGACCTTAAGCTAGAGAGGTTATCCAGGTGGGCCTTACCTAATCACACGAGCCATTTAATTCTGGGTCTAGAGGTCAGGGATAGAGGCAGTTGGAAATCTGAAGCCTGAGAAGGCTTTGACAGACTCTGGCTAGCTTGGAGATACAGGGAGCTCTGTGGTAAGCAATGTGGGTAGTCTTTAGTGGCGAAGGGTGGCCTCTCGCTGAAATGGGGAGCTCAGTCCTACAACTGCAAGAAACTGAATTATGCCAACACCAAGAATGAAATTGGAAACAGATCTTCCCCTTCCCTCCCCAGAGTCTCCATCGGAGAACTCAGCCCAGATGACACTTTTATTTCAGTCTAGTGATACCCAGAGTAGCCAGTCACATTGTGCTAGACTTCTAATTTATAGAACAGTGAGCTAAGCAATGAGTGTTGTGTGAAGGTGCTAAGTTTGTGGTAATTGTCATGCAGCAACAGGAAACCAATATAGCCTCAAAAAACCTCATGCACTTCTTTGTATTCCCTCTTGGAACCTTGTCAAGGTCATGAGGCCATGCCCAGACTAGCCTGCTGGGGAATGAGAGACCACATGGAGCCAAGTGGTGGGACCCCTGCTGATAGCTGGCCACCTTCCAGAAGCAGAGACACATAACCAATCCACAGTTGATCAGATGCCTGAGGGAGCTTAGCCAGGGGTAGAACCACACAGTGTATCTTAGGCTAAGTTGCTGACCTCCAGAACTATGAGCTAGGGAAATGATTACTATTTGGGCCATTGAGTCTTGGGGTGGTTTGTTACAGAGCAATATCTAATTGATACAAAGTCTGTCTTCATGAGCAGGCTCCACACTTGATGTCTTAATGCTTAGCATATACATTTAGAAAGGATGGAACTGACTGTTCTTCAGATATAAAGCTTTTGTCAGCAACCCAAGTGCCCATCAATACATGAGTGGATTAATAAAGTGTGGTATATGTATACCATAGAGTTCTACTCAGCCACAAAAGCAATGGTGAACTAGCACCTCTTGTATTATCCTGGATGGAGCTGGAGCCCATTCTATTAAGTGAAGTATCTCAAGAATGGAAATATGAGCACCATATGTACTCACCATCAAATTGGTACTAATTGATCAACACTTATGTGCACATATGGTAGTAACATTTATCAGGTGTCAGGCAGGTGGGAGGGGGGAGGAGGGCATAGGTATATTCACACCCAGTGAGTGCAGTGCACACTGTCTGGGGGATGGGCACGCTTGTAGCTCTGACTTGGGCAGGGCAAAGGCAATATATGTAACCTAAACATTTGTACCCCCGTAATATTCAGAAATAAGAAAAAAAAAGAAACCTTTTGTCTGCCTAGTGATGTGACCCATTTCAGTGAGCTACTCAGGTGGTGTACTACCACAGAGCCAGTCAAAGTGCTGTGGTTTGGCTTTCATCAGTATCATTGCACAGGCCACATCAAATTTCCTCACTGCCCCTTTAATTCGTGTAGAAACATAATCACTTTACAAACATTTTTTATGATCAGGAACTCAGGGTAAATTATTTTAACAACTTACCTTTTCACCCTTGTAAATATGATTGCAAATTATAAATAGATAAAACAACATAAAAGTTGTTGTCTTGCCAAATTTCTGATTATAGTCAAAAGCACATATACTACCGCAGACAACAATGTAAGAAATAAAGATAACTACATTTTAACGGTTCACTCACATTGTCAGAGTTTAAAATGTATGTCTGTAAATATATGTAAATGTATGTCTGTAAAAACAACGTGTCTCTGCGTGGAGGCTGAACTGTCCTCGAACTCCTAGAGGCTATTTGCAAACATGGGCCTCTTCTTTAGGAGCATCCAGCCTATTTCATGTTCCCAGGATGAACATGTGGGTCTGCGAAACAAACGTGAGTGGCTCAATCTCACTTTGAACTCCTGATGTGGATATTGGGATCTTGGATTTAGGCATTTCGATTTCTGTAGTAGTTCAGTAATAGAAAGTCTGCAGTGGCATCTGATGTTAAAATCCCCATCCAGGGGATATGATGATGGCTTACCTCCATCCCTAAATGAACCAAAAAATGACAGAACAGACATCTGTGGATGGAGGTCGCTGTAAGATGAGTGCAAAGGAGAAGATGAATCGGCAATAGGGTTTCCATTGCTGGAGGAGAGGCCGCCCCAGGGGAAGACTAAACCGTGGCTTGCAAAGAACAACGAGCAGGCTGCTCTCCTGTGTGAGAGAAATGGGGGTGGGGGGGTGGGTAGGGTACATAATTTAAAATATTAGTGGCCCATAAAGAAAAGGAGAGCAAAAGGGAAGGTGGGGAGGGAGGACGAAAGCATTTAAGTTCAGCTGTTGAGAGGCCCAGAAATGTATCACTGGTTTCACTTATCTGGAGACGCACAGGTATGTCTCAGGAGAAAGGAACTATTGGATTCTTAGAGTGTTTGATAGGATGTTCAGCTGGAGACTGTTGTGGATGCTTAGCCGAAAAACAGAGTCAGTGGGGAATTCTGCTACATTCAGGTAAATGGCAGATAACACACATTTTGCAAACTCTATCATTCCTCACGCATGCTGTTTAAGTTGTGGGGAGCTGGTGAGCAGAGGACAAACTGACCTCCAGTGAAACTTCAACATTGCACAGTCCTTATTCTAGAAGGACCTGGGTATTACCAACAAGCAAAATTTGATCTGGAGGCACAGACAGGTTTCTGAGGGACATTTGGAAGAGGGGAATACTTGTTAGCACTGAGACCCAGCAAAAATCTAGGTGTTTCTTATTCAGAAGGAATCTTTGCCTCTGAGGGGTGGAGAATCTCAAACGATTTGGATGTATATGCCAGATATGTGCTGGTGACTCATTATGTTGGTCTTTCTGGAAAACATTATTCACACAAGCTCCCTTATCCCAACCTGTGGGACCCCTGACCAGCCCTTTCCATACCCCACCCCTCATGCCTGCAGCCTTTTGTTCTAGGCAAGGGAAAAGCAGCCTAGTGAACTGGGTCCCAGAGAGGGAGAAGGATGGCTTTGTCCTTGACCCAGAGTCTCCTGAATCCCCTTCACATATGTGCTCCCTTTTCAGAGATGCTCCATGATCCCAGACATTCCTCTATGTCAGCACCTGTTGTATTATCTTTGGAAATTCAATTGTTTTCCCCCCATACTAGACCCTGTGAGCTTCTGGCACACGAGTCCTCTGTTTTATTCATCTCTAACTCTTAGCACCCACCACAGTGCCTGGCACACAATGGGCTCTCAAGTACTACTGAATAAATGATCCTAAAATATGTAGTACACTTATAACTGTATTGCCATTAAAATACATTTTTTCCCTTTTCCTTTGAAAAAGGATGTGGGGCTGGGCACGGTGGCTCACGCCTGTAATCCTAGCACTTTTAGAGGCCAAGGCAGGATTTCTTGAGGACAGGAGTTCGAGACCAGCTTGAGCAAATGTGAGACCATGTCTCTACTAAAAATAGAATACACTGCATTCTAGCCCAGGTGACAGAGAGAGACCCTGTGTCAAAAAAAGGAAAGGAAGAAAATATAAAAAAGGATGTGAAATCTTGATGAGACAAAGGTCCCTAGACATTATATTTCTGGGTAGCACATATGGCTAGGATTAGCCATTGCCCAGTTCTGTACCTCAAAGGCAGCAGGAGGCTGAATGTCGTGATCTGTGATTTAGCCTACGTCAGAGGACAAAAGAGAGGAGTGATTGAGTACTTGACGAAAACAAGTATCTTTTCTCAAGTTCAAAGCAATGAATTTTTTGACCTGTTATGTTTTCGGGAGTGGCACATCCTACCCAGGCACTCTGGATGAGCCTCCTTTGGATGTCACCCTCTGTGTGGGCTACAAGCTATGGGCAAGCCTCTCGGCTGGAAGCAGGGGTTGTGCAGTCCTGGGGTGCTCTGCAGCAGTCCCAGGCAGCTGACGGTTGGCGTTAGGCACTGTTCACTTACAAGCCAGGTGCGTATTTTATTTTCTGGCAGAGGCGTCATTTCATCACCATCATAATACTTTAGATTTAGGGGACATTTAAGGACATGGAAGGAAAAAAGGAGTAGCATTCCTGAAACGAGGTAATTTCACTGGCAAGTAGAATGCCTTTGTCACGTAGTTGCTTCCAAGCAGATTCTGGGTATGGGAAATACAATTATAATACAGAATGTGGCACTTTTTCGGGAATTGGGTATTTATAGATTCTGGCTGCATTCCTTAGTATTTGTTGACCTTGGGTTACCCGCTGTCTCTAAGCTTCAATTTCTCTATGTGTAAATTGAGCATCACAATATAAACAGGGTACGATGAGTGTTACAGGGCTCTCATTCCTTATTCCTGATGATTCTTTCAATTTGGAAGGGTCTCCCCCTGCCCCATCCTCCCTTCCTCTTTATTAGCCGGAGGCTTATAGCCTCTCTCCAGTACTCCCTCCCTCATTCAGGATATATTTGTCTAATTGATGGATATAACAGAGCATGTGTGGTATACCCTACCCTCTGTCATTTCTCCTGGGGCAAACTTCTTACAGAGAGCAGGAGTTTTCTTCTCCTGGATGGAGCAGGGAGAGGCCTACCAAACTCTCCCAGAACTGCCTGATTTGTATGTCATGATGGGCCACCTCTGAGAAGGTCCCCTATGGCTGCGGTCTCCAACCCCTGGGCGGGAGCCTGGTACTAGTCTGTGGCCTGTTAGGAGCCAGGGTGCACATCTCTGCCTGAGCTCTGCTCCCCCACCCCGTCCATGGAAAAATTGTCTTCCATGAAACTTAGGAACCAGGCGGCACAGCAGGAGGTGAGTGCCGGGGCAAGCCAGTGAAGCTTCATCTGTATTTACAGCCACTCCCCATCCCTAAGCATCACTGAGCTCTGCCTCCCCAACACATGGAAAAATTGTCTTCATGAAACCGGTCCCTGGTGCCAAAAAGGTTGAGGACCGCTCTCCTATGGCATTCACGCACACGTGTAATTTCTTCCTTTTGCATGTGGGCGGTACCCATTGACTTGCTTCTAATAGAATATGGCAAAAGTGATGGAATATTGTCTCTGAGATTAGGTTGATGAAACACCATGACTTGTGTCTTATAGGCCTCTCTTTCTCTCTCGGGGCCCTTGCTATACAGGAAGCAAGCTGCCATGTTCCAAGTAGCCCTATGGAGAGGTTCGCGTAGTACCTCCAGCCAACAGCTGGCAAGAAATTGAGGCCTCAGTTTGATGACCTGAAAGGAACTAATTCCTGTCAACAGCCACGTGAGTGGACTTGGAAGGAAGTCCTCTCCCACTTGAGCCTTGAGATGATCACAGCCCTGGTCAACACCGTGGTCGCAGCCCGGTGAGGACCCAGCTGTGCTGCACCCAGATCCCTGATCCACATAAACTGTGAGATAATAAATGTTTGTTGTTTCAAGCTGCTAAGGTTTAGGGTTTTTGTTGTTGTTTTTGTTACACAGCAATAGATAAAGAATACAGCTGCGTCGTAAGTCTGGCTAGGTTGCGTGTTCAGTTTTAGGAAGCCTTTTGCCCCTCAGATGTAAGCGTATTCTCTGGCCTGGCCTATATTGGTCATAAAGATGATGGTTTGTTCCCCACGTGCATTTTTCTTTTTGCATTATTTCCTAATTATTTATTAATTAGAAAATCAACAAGGGAAAGGTGTGTTATTTATCACCCACCAACCCCTCCACTGCAATCCTCAACACGGAGTCTCTCCCCAGATGTCTGTTCTCTTCAAGAATTGCCGTAGGCATCGCTGCAAGTAAAGTAGGGATCCGGTTTTCCCAATCCCTCTACTGTCAATAGAAATGCACACTCTTTCTTGGCACTGCTAGAGGACTCAACTTATGGGCTTGGAAGTCCCTCCTCCACCTTTAAGCCCAACTCACATGCTTTCCCAAGGCCACTGTCTTGGCCTTGTCATTTGATCCTATGAAAACTCTTTCCATTCAAGGCCTAGTTTTTAGAGATGGAAATCTCAAGTTCATGTTAAGCCAGAGTAGGAGGAATATGGGGGCTTACGCAGCTACTAAACTTGGGGATCACTAGAAGGGGGAACAACAGTCTTTCCCACCTGACCCTCGTGGCATGCACATGTTACCTTGGGGAGAAGCAGAAAGAGAAATCTAAACTATCATTACATGGCTACAGACTTTCTAAAAATGTTAACAAGGCTATAAGCATTTGGGTACCTTTTGCTTCTTCTCACTTATTCTTTCTCAGTTCAGGGAAACTAGATGAGTGCACACGTAGTTCCAAGGCTTGCTATGGTGGAAAAACTCAAGCAAAGGGACCCTGTGAAATAGTGCTGACATTTAGAAAGCAATTTGGTCTGATGACTGGGGAATACGTTCGTTTACAACTCAGGTGGTTTCTAATTCTTTGCTCCAAACAAAATTTGAAAACCTACTAAGGATTATTCAAAATAATCTTTGATGATAGACCACTATGTTATGTTTAGGATATAACTCTGAAAAAGTTCAAAGAATTTGAGTTGCTATAACAAAATCTATTCCATTTCCAGCTACTGTAAAACATGGGGAGGGGCAAGTCTTTTCAGTGCTATTTTTTAAAACAAGGAACAACATTGATGCTGGTCTCTGTTTCACACTAGTGACAAGTAATATTTATCCATGGAGCAATGAACTAATTAGGAGAAATGAACCAGACTGCCCATTTCACTGAGATGAATTTCCATTAAAATTTGGATTTTTATGTTTATTAACATTTTAAGTCTATTTGTATAGTTTTTATTGTGTACTAATGAGAAGTATTATTTAATATGACAACTCTTCAGAAGAAAACTTTTAAAGAATATATATGAACTTATATGGTTATAGAAAATTAAAAAAAATGATAATTTCTATCCTTTTTTGCAGTGAATTATGACAGACATATTTAAAAAATTCTTTCAAATCTAATGTATTATTGTATTAGAATAAAGTTCTGTGGGGAAAATGGAATGGAAATAAGACTTCAAGGAACACCATAGAACAAGATAAGCATGTACATTTATATTTTTGAATGAACAATAGTATCGAATTACTTTGGAATTTGAATTTCATTGGAGACATTTAAAAGAATTGAGTAACAATTTCATCTTAGACTTTCAATATTTGCAATTCACTGGAAGTCACTACTAAGCAATTCTTTAAACTTATGGCCAAGATGTTACTGCCCAACCAGGTTTCTTGGCTGCTGCCCAGGTAAAGGCCAGTATGCTGAGACAGCAGGTGTTGCAGTAAAGAAAGAGTTTAATACTGAAAGCCACCAGGTGAGGAGATGGGAGAAATTTCTTAAATCCATATTCCCGAGAATTTTGGGGCTAAGATTTTTAAAGATGTTTTGGTGAACAAAGGGCTAGGAAATTGGATCTGCTGGGGATGAACTCACAGGGTTAGGAAGCAGAAATTGTTTTCCCAACCCTATGATGAGTTCCTGGGTAAGGGAGTCACAGGACTTGTTGGATTGGTTCCCACGCACGGCCACTCGTCTGATTGATGTTAGTTGGACCCCTCTGCCCTATATACAGAGCCTGGAAGATATCTCAAAGACCAGTCTTAGGTTTTATAATATTGATGTTACCTACAGAAGTGATCGAGGAAGTCACAAATCTTGCCTCTGTCAAGAATACATGACACTTAAGCGGGAGGCAGTTACAGTGGTTGGCAAGTTAGGGAACAATGAATGGCTCGTTAACCTTTAGCCATGTCCGTACTTCTGTAGAAATCAGACTTCTATCACAGCTCCTGACTTATGGCCTTACATTGTTTTAATATAGGTGGTTTCAAAAACAAACACAAAAACTTACAGATGTTGACCTAAAAATGTGTTAGGTAGTGCAAGGTCTTTTGAAATTTTTTCAGGGAATAGATGAGCATAAAGGGTTGAAGACCAGATCATAAAAATCATACATAATAATTTAAAATCAAGATTTGAAATGAGATTAATAGCCAAGGATTGGGGGTGGCAGAGAGCATTGCTTCTGACAGTCACTGGGGTCCGGGGTTGGGGGATGATAGAACTTGCTGAGTCCAGTCCAAGAACTGGCAGGACCTAAGCCCTCACTCTTGCCTGGAATCCTTGGGTAGCTGTTGATATGGAGATAGGAGATGGCTGCGTGGGAGAAATGCCTGGAACTTCATAAAGTTGCATCCTTATCGTTCCTCCCAGTGTCCCCTCTGGGTTTGAAGCCCAGTTG
Source organism: Cheirogaleus medius (assembly GCA_008086735.1). Classification (NCBI taxonomy): domain Eukaryota; kingdom Metazoa; phylum Chordata; class Mammalia; order Primates; family Cheirogaleidae; genus Cheirogaleus; species Cheirogaleus medius. The sequence continues at coordinate 99,781,290 of VBSM01000272.1, read as the reverse complement.
CCCACAGCAATGACTCATTTCATGAATGCACTCCTTTTTGCTTATCTCTCCTCCCTGTCTCACTTTCCCCATCGCCCTACTTGTACTTCCTGAGATCATCTCTCAAATAAACCTCTAGGCAGTAGTAAACTTTTAAAAGTTTACTACTTAAACTTTTTTGGTCATAAGTTTAAGCAGTTCCTTAAAATTGACTTTCAGTGAATTATAAATATTGAAAGTCTGAAATAAAATTGTCACTCCACTCTTTTAAATGTTCCCAATGGAATTTAAATTCCAAAGTAATTTGATACCATTGTTCATTCAAAAATATAAATGTACAAGCTCATCTTGTTTTATGATGTTCCTAAAACTTTCTATAAGTCTTTCTTATATAGGATAAATTTAATTTCAATTCTATTTAGCATGTATTTATTGAGTGCATGCTACGTTGGCTCTGGGACACCCAATAATTCCTTATTGATTAATTAATCAGGATAGAATCATCAAGAATATCAGTTGGTCCCCTTTACTGAGTGTACGTGAAGTGATTTGGGAAAAATTGATCTTGAAAAAATTAATCTTAAAAAGAGATGATATGTATAGTGAAGAAGCTGGTCTGTCAAAAAGCAGAAAGCAAATGCAGAGGCATAATGAAGTCATGTATTTAGGGTAATTCTTTTTGAATAACTGTCATTTTTCATCAAACATTTTTTTTCTTATGAAATTTTCTGCTACTCTCTTGTTACAACCAGAAACTATAAAAGAACCCAGCTATAGTGTCTGGTTTAAAAAACACAGTTAAGCTTTATTTGTAAGGGCAAATAGGAATCATGTTCTGTTCTGGAGTTAATAGGAAATAAGTAGGCCTTCCCCCTTGACTTTCATTATGGCCCATGAAAATGCTAATAATGAAATTATGTAAGTGCCTAGTTGGGGTTTGGAGTGCTGCCTTTATTACTTAACTCTAAAGTTATAGAATGCCAAATTTGCATATTACATTTTGCAGCAACGGTATAAAAATTATAAACAAGGCTCTATTTTTCAGAGAAGTGTTTAAAACAGAGGCTTCTGGCAGTGAGAATATAAGAGTCTTACCCAGAATTTAGCCTTGAGCTTTGAGCAAGAGGTTATGTTTATAGCCATAATTGGAGAAAACCAAAATGAAAGAGAAATAATAAGCACATTAATAACTTTCACAGTTATTTACAAGTAGAGCTGGAGGGCTTGGAGAGGGGACTGAGTTTCTGGTCTCTCTTGGATGGTTCCTCAATATGTGTGACCTCGAGCAAGTGGTGTTCACTCCTTCCGTCTCAAAAGATGAAGGCAACTTTTAATACGTAGAATCATCGCTGCATCATTGGTGTCAGTTGGTTTGCTTTTTGGTGCTCAAAATTACCAAATAAGTTCTTCTTCATGGCAAAGTTGCCACGTTTTAATAAGGAACAGACTTGGGTCAGAAAAAAAGACACAGCATGGCAAGGCAGTGTTGGCTGCCTGGATCCATAAACTGTCTGAGCTGGAAAGGAGCTTAACTATCATCTAATTTTTAAAAATCATCTTTGAGTTCATACTATGTTCCAGGCCCTGTGCTAAACCCTTTACAGAAATGGTCTCACTCTGTCATTTCATCAGTCCCATGAGATGGGCATGATTATCTACAGATTATAGATGAAGAAACAGGTTCCAATATAGCCTCCAAGTACAGGCTCCAGGTCCTGTGGCCAATGTCTTAAACTAGAAGTTGAAGAGCAAGGATCTGAGCCCTGTTTTTAGGACTTTTTTTTTTTTT
>VBSM01000272.1:99671134-99772815 GCA_008086735.1 Cheirogaleus medius | reverse complement strand
ACCCTAACAATATTTGTACCCCCATTATATGATGAAATAAAAGGAAAAAAACCTCAATAAATATATACATAATACATTTTTAAAATTTGCCCCCCCCAAAAAAGATCCCCAGAGTCAGCTGTCCCCAACCTTTTTGGCTCCAGGGACTGATTTCATGAAGACGATTTTTCCATGAATGACGGGGGAGGTTGCGGTGGAGGTGGAGCTCAGGTGGTGACGCGAGCGACGGGGAGCAGCTGTGAATACAGATGAAGTTTTGCACGCTGGCCTGCCCCTCACCTCCTGCTGTGTGCCCCCCACTCAAGTTTCATAGAAGACAATTTTTCCAGGGACAGCGAGTGTGGGAGGAGGGGGCGGAGCTCTGTAGCTTGGTCCCTAACAGATCATAGACTGGTACCAGTCCGTGGCTGGGGGTTGGGGACCCAAGCCCAGCGTAATAAGTGACAGAGAGGGACCTAGAATGCAGGTCTTCTGACTCCCAGGAGAGTAACTTGGTTTGACACCACCTGCTACTAGCCCAGGCTTCCCTGTATAACAGAGGAGATGGCTTCCACGTAAGTGTGCAGTGGCATGTAGTAATTGTTCTGAGCATTTTAAAATGAAGTTTGCCTGTGTTGCGTTCTGGAGATGCAGATCTCGCGGGTGCAAGGGAGAGTCTAGCTGCTGGCACTGCCTCTTCGGGATGCCTTCTTTCCAGGAGTAACCAGCACAGGGACCAGGTCAATGTCCTTTGCTGAGAAATGGACACAATTATTATTTTATAAATGGAAACAACTCTTCCAAAGAATTTTCAGATAACTTTTGAAAAATAACAAACAAGCAATTTTTTTTACAGGTAGCTGAGGCAGTTTTATTTTATAAATCCCCGGTGTATTCCTGCTGACTTGGCTCTTCATTTACCTAGAAAAGCTTAGTTCATCTGAAAACATCACTCATTTTAAAAGGTGTTTTGTTTTTTTTTTACTAAAAATTATCTGCAAATTGTGCTTAATTTTATTTTTTTGTATTCTCTTTTATTAGTGTTTTTAATTTTTTTTACCATCCTCTTACTTCCTACCTTTTGGTTCCCGTTTCTACAGTAGGTCTAGTGGAAGACAAAACAATATCCTCAAACTCATGGTAACTCAATTTTTGTAAAATCTTGTGAAAGAACTTTTGAAAGTTAGCAATCATCTCCTAGATGTATTTGTTTCTGTTTATGTCTTCGGAGAATGCAACTGAAGGTATAAACCATGATTTCTTTCTATCAATAAGTAATTTGTATCTCAAGGGTTCAATGATTGCATCAGATAGACATTTTGTGTGCGTGTGTGTTTGTATGTAATGGTTAAGAATGTGAGCTAGATTACCCGGGTCAAATCTGGCTCGAATCTGGTGTGAATTGGGGCAAATAACTTAATCCTTCTTTGCCTCAGTTGTTTCATTTGCAAAATGGGGGAAAACAATAGCACCTACCTCATAGGGTTCCAGTAGGATTAGTCAAGTTAATATATGTAGAGTGCTTGGAACACTGCCTGGCTCAGAGTAAGTAAGATATAAGTGTTACTTGTTATAGACAAGTATACATTTTCACTATTTTTACTATAAATTCTCTCAACTTAGCTCTTTGTTCTAGATCAGCATTGTCTAATGAAAACATAAGGCAGGCCATATGTGCTATTTAGAACTTTCTAGTAGCCACATTTAAAAAAGATAAAAAATACATAAAATTAATTTCAATGATTTTAATGTCCACTGTATAAAAATACTTCAATATGTAATCGATATACAATTTTATGTAATTTTTCCATACCGTGTCTGAAATGTGGCATGTACGTTATGCTTACAGCACATCACAACCTGGACTAGCTGCCTTCAAGTGCTCAATAGCCACATTTGGCTGGTGACCACTACACTGGGCAGTATAATTTCTGTCTTAATTAAGGCTAAAATTCTGACATAATACCCCTTTTGCCATGGATGATTTATGCGATATTGTTGCCAGATTATTTGGTAATACTATTAAGCTAGCAGTAGGGTTGGATTTAAGAAGTATGGAGACGAGTTAGAAGTTTGTCTCTGGTGTTCCTCTAGCTCTGCTTCAGTGTTCACTTTCTATTGGCACAACATGTCTTCACTCTAGTCAGTTTCTCAGGATGGAGCCCACCTAAACCTCCCTCCAGGTGTTTATATTTCCACATCACTATCTGTTCTGTGTCCTATTCCCGCAGGACCCTAACGTGATCAAGTTACAGTTGATTCTTGATATTAAAGACAATTATATTCTATAGTCAGTGCAAACACTGAATTAGCAAATACTGAACCATTGATCCTAGGGGAAATGCAGGGTTTGGTTCCTGTGAACTTCTGGTTACAGTATTTTCACCAATTGATCAGTACTTATTTTATATGTGTTTCTGTTTAAAGACACTTTTTTTACTCTACAGTGTTGGTTAATTAGTACTGAACTCATGGCCAGTAGCACTGTAACTCATGTCCGAATGAAGCTGATCTAACACATATACTAGACAACACTTTAGTGCTATGCTTGGGCCCTTTTAAGCAGTGAAACCAACAACCAAAAGCACAGAAATGTGAAAAACATGACAGTAAATAGATCACTCAAAGGACACTTGTTTTACAGTATGTGAACTGCAAGAAGAAGGCAGAGTGTTGCTTTGTTCAACATTACCTGGGAATGTATGTGTCAGGAGACTGAAATTTTTTGCTGCTCTGTGCATATCTGTGAATGGCCATTAAAGTGCCAAGAGTACTGATTTCGGAGTTATAAATAAATTTTAGTGAGTAGGTGGATCTGTGAATAATGAGGATGAGCCGTATTGCTTTTGGGCAACATTTGAATTTTCAGAGATGCTTTCCATGTATTTGGGTGGGCAGTTGGGAAGCTGCTAGGTTCTTTAATCCCCATCACGTGGATATGCATAATGGTGAACTGCCCACTCCTACTCATGGGAAATGGGGCAGCTAAGTGTGGTTATCCTGGGGCTTGGGTGGGCAGAATCAACTATAAACATAAAGACCCAGAGAATGAGCAAGTCCCTCCCTTGGTAAAAGATAGAAGCAGAAGAACTCAGAGCATGATAATCTTCAAGTGCAATGCACCTACAGGGACTGGGAGATGAAGTAGAAGATGAAGAGCCTTTAAGAGGAGGCATATAAACGAGAGACAGACACCAGTGAGGAACAAGTGGAAAAGACCAGGAAGCTCAGGTGAACAATGTGAGGTACCCAGAGTTGCCCTTTTGTGGGAGCTGGCTGTGTGGGACATAAGTAGATTTCTCTGGGATAAGGCACAGGACTGTGAATGAGGACAATACCCTGGCTCACATCTAAGCTTGCTGCACACAGTCTGCAACAGATTTTTCAAGAAGTTTTGATATTTTCATCTACTCTTTTGTCTCATCATGAATCAAGTTGACCTGATTCTCTAAATTCATTAGGACCTCACATTTTGTTTTGTTTGTCAAACCATTTATTTTTCATTTGCAGTGAAGAAAAGTATAGGTATGCATTGAAAGTGATGGCAATTTTATCATGAAAAAAGAAGCATATACAGAACTTTCCTTTGGGTAAATCTTCCCAAACAATTTATTTTCTTTTTTGATATGGAGATTGTGTTGAGCCTTCTGTGTGTTACTCAGTCCCATTTCATATTTCATAGTAGACATTCTTTAGCCATGTTTGTTCTTTTAACCAGGAGTATTACCTGGTTTCATTGTTTTCAAACCTGAGCTGGCTTTTCCTACTCTTTATTCTATGCACAATTCAGGCTCGTCTCATTGTCTCCACCTCCCCTATTCTGAAACACTCTCTGCAGTCTACCCATACAGGAAGGCATATTTATATTTTGAACAAAATTGACGGGCCTTAATAGATGTATTTTCTCACTGTATTGCATCTTTGCAAAAATTAGGAGAGAACATAGGCAAAGAGTAGAAAACATATCTGGAGTGACAGAATATGGTACAATGGACAGCCAAACAACCAAGTTGAGAAAAATTGCTAAGAAATCACACAATAAATTAGAATCTGGATAAGGTAAAGCTTAGAAAAAATTGCTCTCATTTGAAAGATCATTTTTATCGAACAGGTATCAAGATGATGATATAAATAAAATGTTGAGAAATGGAAAAAAGGATTCTGTAACTCTTAACATTAACACAACTCTATAACTGTTACCTGTGATTCTGTATTGCAGTGTAAGGTGGTGGTCAGGAAGTGTCAGCTAGAGTCAGACTTAGGAATTCACTCCAGGTCCATCATTCTTGACAGAACAAGTAAAGGAAGACTCTCTCAGCCTTAGTTTTCTTAGCTGTATATGGGCATAAATAGATAATGCAGAGAAAGTGGTAAACAAGATATGTGAGATGAGTTAGCATATCATTAAAATAATTTCTATAAACAGGTATTTCATAAGCCCCTGCTATGGCGCATCTTCACAGATAGTCTAGAGAGGGGCTAGAGAGGGGGGCAGACTGTTGAAGGAGCACACAGGTAGATAATGACAGTCAGAGAAGGAAAAACACAGACAGTTCAGAGAGCTTCTAGTAGAGAGATCAGGCCTGGGCTGGGAGGCCAGGGAAGGTTCCCTGAGAAAGTGATGGTGGACTGAGAAGTAAAGGAGAGATGGAGGTTAAAGGGGTAAAGAAAGAGGGGTTCTGGGAAAAAAGAACATTCTAGCAAGAGGAACTGTATGTGCAAAATCCTCATCAGAGTGGGAATCTCAGGTTTTCCTGGGGAAATAAATATTGGCCATTGTGGCTGGAGTGTCAAGAATGAATGAGCGAGTCTCAAGAGACAAGACTAAATATTAATAGGTGTGCAGTGGTCACATCATGCTGGGCCTTTATCCTAAGTGGGGTTGGGCAGGGTTTTAAGCTGGGGAGAGACATGAGCTTCTGTGACAAGAATAGAAGGAACGGAGCGGGGATGAACGTTTGCTCTTGCTGTCCTCCCAGTGAGAGACGGTGGCTGCTGTGACTGGGTGGTGGCATAAACAATGGAGAAAAGTAGAGAAATATGGGAAAGCACACGGTGGTGCCATTCATTGCAATAGGCAATACCAGAAAAGTACCAACTTTGCAGAATACCTTTTCCTTACTTCCATGCAGACGCATTTTACAAATCTGAAACCATACTTTGCTTTTTGCCTAAAATTTTATTTTTATTCATGAAAGAGCATCATATTTATATGCATATATCTATGGAAACACATATACACAAAAAATAGTAGGTTTGCCATGATTGGCCTAAACTAGTCAAAATCTTTATTGAGTTTTATTATAAATTTAAGTAATTTGACATTTTTATGCTATTCTTATTATTTATTAGAATCTCTCTTACATGCTTTGCTCATAGTTACGTTTCTAAAGTGTAATGTATCAATCCTCTGATCAAACACTTGTTTTCTCCCCAAAGTCTGTGGAATGAAAATAACACTCTTCAGATTTGGCACCGAGTCACTTTCCTGCCTCATCTTTATCTCTTCCCTACTCCCCCCAATCCCCTGAGGGTGTTGTGTTTTCTCGGCTTTGATTCTGTTGGTCTTTCTGCCTCAGCATCCTCTAAACACCTCTGCCCCTGCTGAATCCTACTCATCCTTCAAGGCTTCCTGGAAACATTACCACCTCTGAGGCTCTTCTGGATCCTTGCAGATTGCTTCCAGGCTGTCTTGTTCTCATGTGAGTTTTTATCACAGACAGACTTGGAATTACAGCCAAATTGTTCCTATCAGTCTCCTGCTCTAGGTCCACAGTTTCTAAAACCTTTTTGATTCCCTTTCCCTATCACTAAACATTGTTGTATGTACCCTTTGATTGAAGGTGGTCTCCCCACGAGCAGACCCTGAGATAAGGATTTGAGTGCAAGTAATCTGTTTTGGGAGGTGATCCCAGGAAGTGCTTTTATGAGAGTGGGGAATTGAACAGCAGGTGACAACAGTGGGTAACCACAGGTCATTCCCACTGGGGCCTCTCAGTGGCGGTGCAGAAGGTGCCTTAGAGTTTTCACAACTGAAGACAAAGATTTTGGGGAGAGTGTCCCTGTTGTGGACTCAATGTTTGTACGCTCCTCAATGTTGAAGTAGAATCCCCAAGGTGATGGTATTAGGAGGTGGGGACTTTGGAGGTTATTAGGTCATGAGGGCAGGACCCTCAAGAATGGGATTAATGCCCTTATAACAGAGATCCCAGTGAGCTGTTTCTGCCATGAGAGGACACATCGAGAAGTGAGGAGATGGCTGTCTACACCCAGAAGAGAGCTCTTACCACAGCCCACCATGGTGGCACCCTCATCTTGGATTTCCAGCCTCTAGAACTGTGATAAATAAATGCTTGTTGTTTAAGCCACGCAATCTATGATAATTTATTCTATCAGCCCAACCTAAGACATCCTCCAACATCGGTCAGTCATGGATGAGGGCTATTCCAAGGGACCATGACTCTGCAGCACTTCTGGCCTGGCCTTCATCAGCCAGAGAGTCCCCTGAAGCATAAAGTTGTAGATATTTGAAGTTGAAAAGGTATTAATGGTGTCTACAATGCTCCCTCCCCCATATACATATAACATTTTCTTATTTCTCAGTCACATACAATAATGAAATCGTTTCCCTCCTGCTCCCAAACAATTAAGAGGACATGGTATTTAATATTTGGGAAGGAAAAGAGGATATTACCAGAGGGGAGTGGAGTAAGAACCTGGACTTTTTAATTAAATGTACAATATTAAAAATCAGAGTCTAGCATTTATAGTTCATATAGGAGAAGTAAAGTAAAAAATAACAAGGCTCTGGAGCTAGACAAGTTTTAGCATATAAGTGCCACCAGCAGAAGGAAAGGGTTATAAAACCTCATCATGGAATATGGGAGGCATTAACCATGCAGTTAAAAAAAAAGGAGAATTTTCTCATGAGTAATGTAATGTAAAGCCTGAATCATGAAGAATTTGGAATTTGGATACGGTCTTAGTTTAGGAATGTGTTTGCTGAAGTCTTAAAAAATGGCGAAAGTATTGTACAAGAGCGTATGCATGGAGGCGGGATCATGAGATTCTTTCCCAGTAGAGAAAATATAGAACCGATGCTTTTCATTCCATCCTCCATATGTTTGTAGTAATCATTGTCCTCTGGTTGTTTCCTATTTTCATGTCTCTTCTCCTTCTCCTTCTTCCCCACTTCCCAGCACTGGCTGCTTGTTAAGATGATGCGATTTCTGGGTATTTGAAGTACTTTCATGTTTTGAGAAGCGAAATGGCACTGAAATGCTGTCACAGTGCCTGAGTTATAAAGTGTTTAGGTGACTTGCAGCCCACACACACACAGGGAGAAAGTATCTTTAATTGAGAAAAAGTATATAGATTCTTTTATACATCTGCACAATTTTTTTAAATCACAAATAACATTTTAAAATCAGAGAGGGGTAAAAGTCTTGGTGGGCTTGTGTTACTTTAAATTACTTTTGAGGACAAAATCAGATCACTCATTGGCTGGTCTTCCTGTTTCCAAATCACATTCCCAGCAGAATGCCAATGCAGTCCAGCAGTTTAATTCATTATTATACAAAATCCAAGGGAGTGAAATTTTAACCTCTGCTTCTAACCGCTTTATGTTGGTTTTATCTGTAATTAACTTAGTGAGAGGCGTCTGGTGACAGATTCTTCCCTGTGCTCCAATTACCTTACTTATGAGGTTCTCCAAGGAGTTTATTTAACCATTTTCTACTGAAAAGTGTCATGTGGTAGAACAGGCATAATAAGTAGGAATTTTAGGTGTTTTAACAGGGAATCCCAATGGGTATTATTGGATGAGCCCACGTAGGGAATGTTTATAAACGCTTGACTGGTGTTCCCAGGTCTGGGGCAGTGTCATGGTTAAAAGAACACAGCACTGAAACAAAAATTAACTTCAGAGTAACTTAAATCTTTAACATATCTCAAAAGCAACGCTTTTTTAAAAAAAAATTTTCCACCCTTCTATCCATGGTGCATAGTTTCTATAGGTATACCTGGGCTTTTATTTTCAAATGTCCCTCACCTGGGAAAAACTTTTCCCTTGGGCCCAGCCCTCTAGTTTTCTCTGCTTCCCGCCCCCTACTCTGCCACCTGCCTGTTTCTACCTTTAAAAAGCCTTAAAAATCAGTCTAGCAAAGGTGGGAGCTGCTTTGAGGGTGGAAAAGAGGAAGACAATAGGAAAAGCTAGAATCTCTTTTATAGAGTAGAAGGGTGGAAAAGTCCAGAGACCGTCATAAAAATAATCTTTGTATTTAAAGTATATAGATAAAGATAAGGAAAATTCTTTATCTGACAGCACCAAGGAACTTTTTATTAACAACAGACATAGTAGTTCCTTTAACAGATACTCAGAGACATTAGAGGGGTGATCCCAAAGTGTCATCCTTTGTTGTGACTCTCATTCATGACTTTTCTCTAAGCCCTTTCTGAATCTGTTTGTGATTTAAATTTGTGCCACTCATGGGTTCCACAAATGAAGAAAGTTTAAGAATTCTCAGATTTTTTTTTGTCTCAAAAAAAAATCACCATGATACCCAGCTACATTTTCTATTTTTAGTAGAGACAGTGTCTCACTCTTGCTCAGGTTGGTTTCAAACTCCTGAGCTCAAGCAATCCTCCCACCTCGGCCTCCCAGAGTGCTGGGATTACAGGTGTGAGCCACCATGCCAGGCCAAGAATTCTCAGATTTGATAAATAAATTTTACCTCTATATTAACTCTATTCTCTCTATACGTTTTATGATTTCAAAGATTTTGCAATGGGCCGAATGTTTGTGTGCCCCCAAATTAGAATTTCATGTGTTGAAATTCTAATACCTTATGTGATGGTTAGAAGATGGGTCCTGTGGGAGACGATTAGGTCGTGACAGTGGAGCCTTCATGAATGGGATTACTGCCCTTATAAAAGGGACCCCAAAGGGCTCTCTAGCTGTCTTTCTGCCATGTGAGGAAACAATAAGATGATGGAAGTCTGTGGTCCAGAAGAGAGCCCTCACCAGAACCAGACCATGCTGGAACCCCAGTCTGAGACTTCTGACCTCCAGAATTACAAGAAATAAATTTCTGTTGTTTATAAGCCACCCAGTCTGACACTTTTTATAGCAGCTTGAACTCACTAGCCAATCTCCATCCACTCTTCTAACATTCTTTCCTTCTTTTAATCTCTCATTTTTGAGAAATGTCTACATTCCTTTAAGCATTTTAGTTAACCTTCTTGGGCTTCGTCCAGTTTGGCTATGTCTTCCTTGATCTCTGGCAGTCAGAGTTGCTCACAGTATTCCAGGTCTGGGTACGAGGAATGACAAGACTTGGGTGATTTACTTTTAGCATCCTTTTTGCTAATACCTAGCATTATTTTTGTTGCTATAGCATTCCAAAGGACAAATCTCTTTAAAACCACACCAATACCATTTTCTTTGGTTGTAACCATTGTTGATAACTATTGTAACTATCATTCTGTAAACACTGTTTGGATTAATTGTTGTACCATCCTAACTTATACCCACATGAAATCTTATTTGCCATTTTTTCTCCATATCCCGGGATTATAAACATATCCTAGGGATTATAATACAAGAACAACTTGATGGAATTTCTAAGAAAAATTATAATCATTGACTACAAAAGCATGGTTAACCCACTGGGTAGAAGGCAGAGGGTGCTCTTGAGGCAGGGCAGGAAACGATTTATAGTAGGAGAAACCAGTAAAAATAAAATTAGATTTTCAAAATATCTTTAACAAGCCTCCACACATAAATTTCATATGGTAGCATAATTTATTGAGAAGAGAGGCTTGACTAAATGGAGGAAGGAAACTTTATTTATAAGGGGGTAATTCTCTGGTGAGTTCAGCCGCCTTCTATTAGGCCATGCATTAAAGAGATTTAAAAAAATTTAAAACTGTGCAACTCTTCTAAGTTTTGTGATTTGGAAAATATAGTTAAGTTTTTATTAAGATGTTATTTATGTTAATACTTAATGGGCTTATTATCATTTTAAAATGAATGAATAAATCAAGGTTTAAAAATTCTCAATTTAAATGTCTAATATTGGAAATATCAATAGACACAACCCACATGAACTACATCTCTTTGAGGTCCTCAACAAATTTTGACAGTGTAAAGGGATGCTGAGGCCAAACCACTTGAGAACTGTTGGACTTTTGAGAATCCAAATGTCATCTCCACATTCTTTGTATACCCAAGTATTTACTTCCTAAATGGGTCCCGATACATTTCTTTCACTCACCAGGGTATTAGTATTTATCTGAGAGTGTAGGGCAGTTTCCTGCTGGCTTGGAGTTCTAAAGGTAGCACGGATTACAAACAAATAAGAAAATACAGTAGCAGAAACTACAGACACAGAGAATAATGCTAATTCCACCTTTTTGTGGGTCAGGGTGAGTATCTGAAGTTCAGTACTTAGCCTCCAAATAATAATGTTATAAACTGTACTTATTTTATAATCTTGAAAGCACAAGCCTTTCTTTTTCTACAGTGATCATGGTTATGAAGGGAAAAGAAAAGGGTCAAGTCTGGGAAAGTCATCTAATTCTTAAAAAGTTTAGGAAATTCTGTGCTTTCAATGAAGGATTAAAGAGAAGCCTCAAAATTTCAGATAGAGAAAGCTGATGAATCTGTGAAATGAGGTTGTGAAACTGGCTGTGTTTTCCTGTTTCCAGGATGGTTAAAGACCCCAGTGGAGTCATCCCATGGCTGTATTTTAGATGCGCTCCTCTTCTTTTTATTTATTTATTTTGAATTATTATGGGTACTTAATAGTTGTATGTCTTTATAGGGTACATATGATGTTTGACACAGGCATACAAAGTGAATTAATCAAAGTGGGGTAATCAGAGTATCTATCACCTCAGGCATTTATCATTTCCTTGTGTTAGAAACATTCCAATTTCACTCTTTTAGTTATTTTAAAGCATATCTTAACTTATGATTGATTATAGTCACTTTGTTGTGAAATCAAATTATTGTTCATTCTATCAACTGTATTTTTGCACCCATTAACCATTCCCACTTCATCCCCTCCTCCCCACTACCCTTCTCAGCCTCTGGTAACCATCATTCTACTCACTGTGTCCATGAGAGCAATTGTTTTTACTATTGAGCTCCCACATATGAAGGAGAACTTGTGAGATTTGTTTTTCTGTGTTTAGTTTATTTCACTTAACATGATGTTCTCCAAATTTTGGCTATAAAATATTCCAGTATGCATATGTACCACAATTTCTTTATCCATTCATCCATTGATGAACACTTAGGTTGATTCCAAATCTTGGCTATTGTGAATAGTGCTTCACATCCTTCAGATGTAACCAAACCACTGTGGAACAGATTAGATGCATTTGTAGTTGCAACTACCTTTGTTTGAATGCTCAAAGAAATACAACCAAGGAACACTTCTAGGTGAAAACAAGAGATTTAGAGACAGGTTTGAGATTTCCTATAAGAAGTTAGACTTACTTCAAATACAGAATAACTAGCCTATAACTTTGCCCTTGTGGAATATAGCATTGATAGCTCATGTGGTAGGTAGGATAACAACCCCCCAAAGATGTCTACACCCTAATTCTTGGAAACTGTGAATATGTTACCTTACATAGCAAAAAGGACGTTGCATGTGTGATATTAAAGACTTTAAGATGAAGAAATTATTTTAGATTATCTAAGTGGGCTCAACCCAATCACATAGACCTTTAAAGCAGAGAACCTCTCCCAACTGTGGTCAGAGAAAGGGACATGTGATTACATAAGAATGGTCAGAGAGCTGCAACATTGCTATTAATAGCTTTGAAGATGGAGGAAGGAGGCATGAGTCTTGGAATGTGGGTAGCCTCATTCCAAGGCAAAGAAATTAATTTACCCCTAGAGTCTCCAGAAAAAAGCACAGTCCTGCAGACACCTTGATTGTCACCCAGTGAAGCCTTGTTGGACTTCTAACCTACGGAACTGTAAGATAATACATTTGGGTTGCTTTAAACCTCTAAGTTTGCAGTAATTCATTGTGGTAGAAAGTGAATACAGCTGGGTTGAAGTCAATATCCCAACTCCCAGCTCTTCAATTTCTTTTCAAGGTCACTACTGTCTGGGCTGTAATATGCCAACCAAAGTGGTTAATCAAGTAATAAGGTAGGAAGTTAATGAGGTACATGTTACTTTTCTATTTCTTTTATGAGGACCACATTAGAACCCATTTCTTTGATTCCAGCAGTGAGTGAGGTAGGAAGGCAGCCTCCTGAGGAAATCATTAAAAAATCTTGCCTTTTCTTTGGATGGGAAAAGGAAAGATAAATAGTTTAAAAAACTCTTAAAATTACTTCAATCAATGAAATAATCTATTGTGGTCATTTGAGGTCCATGAACATATAAACTGTAGTTTGTAAGAGAGAATGGGCTCAGCAAAATGTTAAAAAATATTTGTTATTATTTTAAGCCTTGGTCCAATAGTATGACAGAGGTAGAAAAAAGTCAAGGTAGGACAAGAAAAATGCAAAGAAATGAAAATTTACTAAGCTGCTTGGAGAGAAAAGAGCAGTTTCTATTTTCTTGGCCCTCACGCAGTTTTGTTGACTTTGGGCCAAAGATGCCTAGGGAAGACCAGCATGTACGAATGATAGCAGCGGTGAGGAGGGAATGAAGCAGTTACTCTGCAAGTAAAATTAGAAGTGCTAAAGCAGTGTGAAGCCAGCAAGGAAAGCTGCCAAGCCATGAAAACATTAATGCTTGCTGCCTTTACATGCTCCTCCTGGTATGGGCCTGGGACAAACTCAGTTGTGTTTACATTTAGCATTTGTATTTTGGAACTTTGTACACTTTGTCACTGATTTTAATTTCAAGTCAATCATTTATTTTAAATATTTGGCTTTAAATTAGTTCGGAGTAATCTTAGTACATCTTAGGGATGACGGTTTTCCTAGGATATGACAGCTGAAAGTCAGGGATAAATTAGACTCACCTGAAAGAATTTGAATTTTTTGACACGTTTTCCTTTCTGAGTCCATTCAAAACCTATCTACATTTCATAACCCTAGTGGCAGGAGCATAATTTTTTTGCTAAAATTTCCTAGAATATGCTAAATGAATATCACGGTGAGAAGAAAATAACATTTAGCAAAATTGCTAAGCAAGGAGTTTAGAGCTATCACCCTAATCACTTGTGTCTCACCCAGATGAGGTCCCAGATCCAATATAAAATTCTATCAGGACACAAGGAAAGAAAACCTTTAACCAGCTGTGGATTTTATCCGAAGTCTCAGGGCACTTAGGAAAGGAGGTTTGATAGCAAGAGCGATTTATCTGGAGGATTAAAAGGAATCAAAATGGGAAGGAAAGGAGTTTTCTATGTGGTCTGAATTATACTCTCCAACTGGGTTTAACTTCTAGAAAGTCAGCATTTTGGACTACTTCTGGCTTCCCTCTACTGATCTAGGAAGATTCAGCTAACTTCCAAGACACAAAAAGCCTCAATGAATTTGACCTCCCAGCTAGTGTTTGTACATCGAGCAGTCTATTTCTTCAGTTACTTGAAGTCCCAAAAACAATAGTTTGGACAGTGTTTGAATTATAAGGTGACACGAGAAGATATTGTTTTATAGGTGTACAATGTCAATTAGCATTAATCCTGATCAAATAAACTTCAAACACATGACAATAGGATAAAATGCTCTGGTGTTCAGACCGAGGAGAATAATATCTAAAATGCCAAGAAAAGGATGGAAAACATGTAACACCTCATTAAACATAATGTTATTACACTGTGATTTTTTTTTCTGTTACTAACTCTGAATCAGAGCATCCAATAAATTTTACACAGGATGAATGTACTTCTATAAAAACAATGTTCTTTCCTGTGCAGGAGGATGCTGATAAAGTTCAAGGGATGTAGAACATAAGAAGTGAAGTGTAGTGGGGGCTGCCACAGAGGAGTGTTGTCTTTGGGTTGGACCCATGGACAGAGCACTAGAATAGAAGCTCGAAGGTCTGAGTTTCAGCCTGTCTTCATTCCTAGCTAAGGGATGAGCGATGTACTTGATAATTCCTCACATGAGTTTCTTATTTTGTAACATGGTGTCAATAACTCCTACCCTGAGTGTTATTGCAAAGACTTTAGAGAAAGGAAGCAAGACATCCAGTCTGGTACTTGACTCACTAGTGCTTAATATGAGAAGCTGAGGAAGGGCTCCCTACTTGGGAAGAGGAAAAGGGTTGGGGACACCCTTGAGGCAACCTTCTCCTACTTGATGTTTTGCTAAGGCTTAAACACTTCACTGGCCAGGGGCTGTTGGCAGTACTTCTTTACCTTAAGATCAGTTTCTGATTTAGCAGTTAGATATTTTTGGGGAAAGTAAATTGGGATAAATCTATTGAACCTATCAAATAAATCTACATGTTATGGAGGCCATGTTTAATATTTTAGTGGTTTAATGGTAAAATTTCAATGAAATTAATTTGAGTGAGGATCCTTGGCACATAAATCGAGTGTTTACGGTTCTCACTTCACCGGGCATGACACACTGTACCTGAACCATCTGTTCCTGCACGGTGTTAACAATCGCAAAGTTGAAAAGAGGACAGACATGTTTGTGCTTGCAAACATTTTCCTTAAATATGTTCAATGAAAAACTTACATGCCTTCCTTTGGCGCTCCTTCCTTTTATTGATTATATCTTCTGGGCAAACAAATTTCTCTTAAATTTGATAAAATCTTAAATAGAACTGAAGTTCAGTGTGTGCAGTTTTATTTTTACCTTTCTAAAACCTCAAAATGTCAATGGTACTTTAAAAAATTATGTATTCTTTTTTTCGTTTGGTCTAGTATGAATCTTTCTCCTTAAAAGAATATTCAATCTCAGCAGACTGATACACCTACATGTAAATTTTGGCACAACTTAACTACCTTCAAAATCTTCTTTTGATAATTTCAGTGTATTTGTTTTTCCTAAATGTGGACACAGCTAGAAGTCTCCATCTATGAACCAGGAAGCAGGCCCTCATCATATACCAAATCTGCAGGTGTCTTGATCTTGGACTTCCCAGCTTCCAGAACCGTATGAAATAAACTTCTGTGGTTTATTTATTAGCCAGTATAAGGCACTGTGTCATAGTAGCATAAATGGGCTAAGTCATGTAGTGCAGTGGTCCCAAAACTTTTTGGCACCAGGGACTGGTTTTATGGGAGACAATTTTTTCCACAGACTGGGCAGGGGGTGGGGTGGTTTTGGGACGATTCATGTGCATTACATTTATTGTGCAGTCAAACCTCTCTGCTAATCATAATCTGTATTTGCAGCTGCTCCCTAGCACTAGTATCACCACCTCAGCTCCACCTCAGATCATCAGACATTAGATTTTCATAAGAAGCACACAACTTAGATCCCTCACATGTGCAGTTTACAATAGGGTTTGTGCTCCTATGAGAATCTAATGCCGCCACTGATCTGACAGGAGATGGAGCTTATGCAGTGATGCGAGCAATGGGGAGTGGCTGTAAATACAGATGAGGCTTCACTTGCTCACCTGCCACTCACCTCCTGCTGTGTGGCTTGGTTCCTAACAGGGCACAGACTGATACTGGTCTGCTGCCCAGGGCTTGGGGACCACAGATATAGTGTTTTACTAAACAGTTAATTTTAACTTAATTATAATTTAGATTTTCTTCTGTGGTTCATGAATTAATATTTAAGCCCATTCAGAAAGATGATTTCCAATAATAATTTGAGCAATGGTTGTATAAATTAAACTACATGCATTATATTAGAAAGTAAACATTTTAGAGGTGAAAAACTCACTTGGATGCTTACATTTTGGTTGATTTTATGAAGAATTCCATAAAACCATGAGATAATGTGAATTCTGGTAAGTTTTGGCGATGGATTTCATTCTCTACTCAGGTGGTGGGGTTTGATTGGGGTAGATATTCAACATACAGTGCATGTTTTAAAAAAATAATTGATCTTTGACACATCTAATAAGTGAAAATATGTTTGTTCAAACACAGTTAACAGAAGATGGAGTGAAAAAACATTAGTTTTTATTAACGTTGTAATGCTTCAATCTTACCTTTCATGAGATTGCAGTTTTTAGATCTTACTTATAGCTTTTGGTTGGCTTACTACCAATTACTTACACTATTTTATAGTCATTTCTCATTTCTTTTCTTTCTTTTGTTTATTAAAGAATTTAAAAATTATTTGAAAAAGAATCTCTATTTGAGGGGGATGGAACCAAGTCTTTATATTCCTGGCATTTATTTTATAATTTTAGTGACTACAATTACAATATCAATAAGTACTAACGTATATTGTTTACAATGTGCTCAGCATTATTTTAGGCAATTTTTTATTCTTACTTATTTAAAGGTATGAAGCAGTCAACTTATATTATATACAGTTTATAAATGAGAAAATTGAGTTAAAGAGAGGTTAAGAAGCCTATTCTAACAGCACATAGTTAGTAAGTAGTTGAGTGGTGTTTTCAACACAGTTGGCTTCAGAGCCCATGCTCCTGCTAACACTGTATATGCTGTGCTATGGTCTGAATGTTTGTGCGATCCCAAAATTTATAAGTTGATACATAATCTCCAATACAATAGTATTAAGAGGTGGAGCTTTTGGGAAGTGTTTGAATCATGAGAGCGGAGCTCTCATGAATGGGATTAGTGCCTTTATAGAAGAGGCCCACAGGAGCTGGTTTGCCTTTTCCATGGGAGGACACAGTGAAAAGACAATGTTTGTGAGCCAGAGAGCGGGCCCTCTCCAGGCATTGAATCTTCTTTGATCTTGGACTTTTAGCTTCCAGAACTGTGAGAAATAAATTTCCATTGTTTATAAGCCATCCAGTCTATGGTTGTCTTAGTCTATTTGTGTTGCTCTGAAGAAATACCTCAGGTAGATAATTTATAAATAAAAGAGGTTTATTTGGCTCATGGTTCTGCAGGCTGTATAAGAACAATGGCACTAGCATCTACTTTTGGCAAGGCCTTCAGGATGCTTCTACTCATCACAGAAGGGGAAGGGGAGTTGGTATCTGCAGAGAATACATGATGAGAGAGGTAGCAAGAGAGGGGAGCTTCCAGGCTCTTTCTAACAACTAGCTTCTGTGGCAACTAATAGAGTGAGAACTCACTCACTCACCACCCACAGGGAGGGCATCAATCTATTCATGAGGGATCTGCCCCCATGACCCAAAGACCTCCCACTAGACCCCACTTACAGCATTAGGGATTGAATTTCCACATGAGGCTTGGAGGGGTCAAACAAACCAAACTATAGCAATGGTATTTTGTTATAGGAGCCTAAACATGCTAATATCTGTGTGTGTGTATATATTTCACAGGTTCATTATTCATTCATTTAGGAAAAGAACACTAAGCACTAACTACATGTCAGGAAATATCTTGGGCATAAGAAAGTCAAGATAAAGGATCACATATTGGCTTTCATACCTGACTAGCTAGAAGGAGAAAGTTGAACAACGTTTTCTAATATTAAATCATGAAGGAGTAGAAATTACTTGGAAAACTGGGAAGAGATAAATATTCTAGGAAGAGAGAAGAAAATATGAAAAAAATAGATAAACGAGATTGAATATTTGGGAAATGCAAGTATAACTACACTGTAGAGTGTATCAAGCACAGTGGAAGACAGCACAGGAAAGTGAGGCAGGGGCCAGACGATGGCTGGTTTTATGTACCACCCTAAGGATTTAAGACTAACTGGAGAGGATGGAGGAAGGCATTAGAGAATTTTAAGAAAAGCTTATAATGTTGATAATCTCTTAGTGCTATTCTAAAAGACTTCCTGTACCTTCTCTTTGTTGCTTTTCTCATATATTTAGAGCATTCCAAGATGATGGGTATGTTAATTAAACAGGATGGTGGCATACAGATCTATAAGACATTCCTGCAAATTAAGTCAAAGCAAATTCTTTATGTTGGACACTCTACTATTCAGGGCAAGGATGTACCTTAATTGTTAAAAGAATAGAGAGAAAACAGAAAATAAACCTCCTAGTGTACCAGGTATAAATGCCCCATGTGCTTAAGGAACGGAATTGCCCAAGGAACTGTTGGCCAGGCCAATGATTTGCAAAAAGGTATCCTTCCTTTGACAATCCTACCTTTGAAAGTGCATCATCTGTAATTACATGGCAATAGCTTAGCAGATATATTTGGTAAAAAGTCCATGCTTTGTTTTCACCATCTACTACTCCTACATTGGTAAATAAAATTGTAAATGGGTATACTTTCTGAAAACATTTTGAAAACATTTCTCTTTTGATTGTGTGAATAAAGAAGTGGAAAATCCATGTTGAATTTTAATTTAGCTAAACACTGATTAAGGAAGACAAAATTAGAGCTTCTCTTCATTCTTTCTGACACTGTACAAAAGATGATTGATATATGTACATCTTAGATAGATGAGATTGCAGATGTGCCACTGCCGTGCTCAAGGCGAGTTACGCAAACCACCTGGACTGATGAGGGCTGGCTGTGTTTAACATGATAAGGAAGAAGGCATGCTTTTCTGCACGTTCTATGAATACAAAATGACATGATTCTCAAAAGATAAAAATGTACTTAGCTTTGGCAGGCTGTGGCACGCCTAGTGGGTATCATTTTAACATTATTGAATCAGCAATAAAATGTTGAAACAGATTCAGAGATTTTGGTTAAGAAATACATGTACAACCTGCAAAATTCTTCATTATTTTAGGGGCCTATCAATAGCCAGTGTTTGGCAGAAATTTTTTACCTCCAGTTGATCTGACTTAAAAGTGAGTCTTAGGTTAAAAATGTTATATATCGTAATAGCCAAGTCCTTATTATTATGATGACATTAGCTTTAGTAATTTGGCTTACTTGCTAAAACTTGGGCAGATATTGACATGCTTTTATGCCTAAGACCCTCACAAATGTCATTTTCTTTGTAAAGACTTCTGGTTCCTTCCACCTTCTCATTTGTATAGATCTTTATAAAAACTCAGTACTTGTTGAATGCATTATGTTACTGTCCACATTATACATATTTTTTTTCCATTTTTACTGGAGATGTCATTCATTACCATAAATCCCCCCTTTTAAAGTATACATTTCAATGGTTTTTAGTATTTTCATGAAGTTATGCAATCATCACCACTATCTAATTCCAGAACATTTTCATCACCCCACAAAAAAACCCAGTACTCATTAGCAGTCACTCCTCATTCCTCCCTCCCCTGGCAGACCCTGGCAAAGCACTAATCTACTTTCTGCCTCTTCGGATTTTTCTATCTTGAACATTTCATACAAATGGAAGCATACAAAATGTGGCCTTTTGTGACTGCCTTCTATCACTTAGCATAATATTTTCAATGTTCATCCTATTTTGGTGTGTACTTTATTCGATCGTAGAATGATTTTCCATTGTTTGGATATGTCACATTTTGTTTATCCATTTATTAGTTGATAGATATTAAGATGGTTTGCACTTTTTGGCTATTATGAATATCGCTGCTATAAACATTCTCATAGGATTTTTGTGTAGAACATGTTATACATTTAAATACATTTTATTAAAATTATAAAATTAACATTAAAAAATTTTTATTAAAGAACTATAACATGAAAATATTTAAAATACATAAAATCATGCTATTAACATTTTGATTTATTTCCTTTTAGACTTCTCTTATTACTTTTAAAATTCTTTTGCTTAAAAGAGCAAATTTGGTATCAAAATATGAATATTGTTCTACATTTTATTTTTACTTGTAGCAAAGTATATATGGTGTATATATTTCTAGGATAAAAATTTTAATCATTGCATATATCTCCATATTTAATTATTAGATTACATTTCTGTACATTATAATTAAATTTCTTGAGGATAATTACTTTGCTTCATTCCTCATTTTATCCTTTTCCTTCCCCTCCATTAGTAACTAGCAGGTACCTAGAGGAATAGTCTCTCAAATGTTCACTGAAATGAATTTATACTATATATAGAATCAAAGAATGTCCAAAGTTGAAAAGAGTCTTAGGGGTTAACAGTACTTTGAATAACATGAGTGATACGATATTTGAGTTAAAAGTGGGTTTTAACTAATGACTATAATTTTGGCTCTTAAACTTGAACTTAACCACTATGCTATATTCTATAATTAAACCATTTGGAAAGATTTGAAGAAGAATAATAGGAAATTTGTTCCTAAGTTAAATCATGAGTAAGATTTAGCAACTTCCTGCATTCCTGTATGATAAAATTTGAAATCTGGAGAGAGTCAATAAATAGTTTTTCAGCTAATTTAAAACTTCATTGGTGAAAATGCATATTATTTTCTGAAATTACAAAATGTTTAACAAACTCATTTTTAAAAAAAAACTCAGCTATTTCCAATGTTGTCTTGTTAGATATTCACAGGTTGTTTCAAAGAGTAAAATGTATTTGTTTTACATGTTGGATTTATATTCTAACATCATTGTTTATATTCTAACATCATTGTTGACACTTTATCTGCTGTTGAGTCACAGTAACATCACTGACTGTATATTTCCAAGTTGAGCTTGTTCCAAATTTTAAAATATCATTAATTCCGGCTCATAGATTGTACTGTTGAAATACTATTGTCCACTAAAGGAAACCAGAGATTTTTAGAGAAATGACTGATTCCAGGTTCAAGGGCGGAATATGCATAAGATCAGCCTCAAGCACCTTGTCATGCCAGATTTCAGGGAAGCTACCAGAGACCATCAGGATCCTGAGAAATGGCTTCAGGAACCAACTTGAAGAGGCCAACTCACTGGCCAAAAGATGGGACAATCTGAGCTTTCATAAGGAATTTTATTGCCCAGGAGTGAACCCCATCAGATATACTTAAATCCTTAAATTCATGAAGATATTAAAAAATTAATTGATGAATTGATTCATTGCCTTGAAAACTGATTTAAAAAAAGGGAAAAACCAGGTTTGCCTTTCTCCTATGAACTGTCCCACTGGGTAATAAATAGTAGATGAAATGAAGCAGCTACTTTATACAGAGTATTCTGATGAATCAGTAAGAAAGGAGTGCTAGAATTGTCATCATTTTGCAACACACATGAAATACAGACCTAGGCATTGAGCTGCTAATGTCACAACTAGAGGAAAAAACCAGATACTCTGAGCCTTCTGCGTGTACAGCAACACCCACGGTCTTGCCAAAAGGATCCAATCTGAGCCTGATCAAGGCTCTGGATCCAGCTGTCTAGTTGCAGGAAAAAGGGCAAAGACATTTGCTGAATTGCACTGTAAATATGCAATCCACAAAATCCCAGCTGAGGGAAATTCTACAAGTTAAATAGCCTGTGTTCTTCCACAGATCCACTGCAGGGAAAAGAAGGGGACAGACAGGGACACTGTATATTGGAAGTGACGTAATAGGCATATTGATTTTTTAAAAATTTGGGTTAGACCTTGGAGAATGTCTGGGGCTTATCATTTTAGTGATAAGACCGTAAAATGCAAGGAAGCAGTTATTGTAAAGATACTGTAAAGGCAAGAGAGTGGTTTCTTTGTGGAGAAAGAGGTGGCTGTGTTCCGGACGGACCACATGGAGTGGCTTCTTGGTGGCTTGCAAAGCTCTATTCCTTGACTCAGGTGAGGGTGTCAAGGGCATTGTATTAGTTTTCTAGAATAAACAAAATTTATTGTGTTTCAGTTCTGTAGGTCAGAAGTCCAGGTGACCTTGACTGGCTTCTCTCTGTGATGGGTCTCACAAGGCTGGAATCAAGTTGCTGGCCAGCTGGACTCTTATCTGGGGATTCTGAGTGAGAACCTGCTTCCAAACTTATTCAGGCATTTGGCAGAATTCGGTTCCTTGAGGCTGCAGGGCTGAGGATCCTATTTCCTTAATGGCTGTCATCTAGGAGCCTCTCTCAGCTTCTTAAAGCCACTACTACATTGCCCCTCCATCTTCAAATAGCAGCCATAGGTGGAGTCTTTTTTATGTTTTGAATCTCTCTGATTTCTCCTTCTGTTGCAACTCTTCTGCTTTCTTCCTCTGCTGCTTTTAAGGGCTTTTGTGGTTATATTGGTCCTACACTGATAATGCAGGATAGCTCCCTATTTTATGCTCAGTGGATGAGTAACTTTAATTCCATCTGCAATGTCCCTTCAAAGCAGGACCTAGTTTAGTGTTTGAGCAAACAACCAGGGGACTGTACTCCTGGGAGGATGTGGTTAGAATTCTGCCTGCCACAGAGATTTTCACCTTATACATGTGTTAGTGTTGTTTTCTGTGTTTGTATTTTATTTTATAAATATTATACGAAGGCTAAATAATCACTGAGACATGCAAACTTCTTGTGATATTTAAAAGATACTTATCAAAGGTGCTTACTTTTCTTTAGGAAGAACAAAAAATGATGTCATTTCTCAGCTGAAATAATTTGCACTTACTTTCACCCTGCCTAAGGATAGTAAAAAATGTAAGTGTAAAAAAGTAAATTCTAGAATTTGCTGTTTTTATCACTATAATTAACTCTAAGATGTTTGCAATTAAAGGGTTATGTCTTACCAAAATTTACAACTGATGTGGAGTTATTAAGCATGACTTCAGGGTATTCTTCATAGTGTGTGCTCAGGTTCACAGTATGCAGGGAATTTTTGAATCCATTTTGGCAATAGCTTTCATAAGAAAGGATACTCCTTTGATTTTTCCTGCCATTTCATAACTACATTTTAGTATAACTATTACATTTTTTTCTATCTTAATTGATGGCATATTAAAATTTACACCAGGGGTGGATAAGCCTCTTTCTGTAAAAAACAGTTAGTAAATATTTTTAGATTTCTTGCCCATATTGTCTCTGTTGCAGGTATTTAAAACTCTGCCACTGTTGCCCAAAAGCACATGGACAATACATCAATTAATGTGCATGGCTGGATTTGGCTCACGGTCCATAGTTTGTAGACCCTTTCCCTATGCATTTAAATATTTTCTCTCCTATTGGGTGTGTGTCCAGTATTTTATTAGTGATTTATTTTCATTACTCACTTATATGGGCATATCAGACAAAAATAAACAAAATGGAAATAGCCACAAAAATCTATAAGCTCCTTTGGTTGTAGCATAAAGATTTCACAGTCTTAGAACTAAAATTTCAAGCATGTATGATATACTTATCTGGATTCTTCTGAGTCCTGATTATAAAACTAAATGTATTTCTGTATCAACTTTACCACTCACTCATTCATGTATTCACTCAACGAACATTTACTGCTTATCCAATGTGTGTTGTGCTAGGTCCTGGAGATAATATTTAACCAAGCAAAGTTGTGCTTTCACCCTAACATAGTCAAGTTGGCTTGCTCATATCAAGAGCCCAGCATATAATTAGCTTTTTCTAATAGCTTTTCCCTGACCTGCAAGAGAGCAGCATATGAAGATAGAAGTTAATGTATTTTTATTGTTAGATTTAAGTTTGGATATGTTTTCCTATAAATTGACTGTTAATTACTGTTGGAAAAATCTGAGTTTATGTTATATATTCACTATGTTTTGTTTCAGGTAGACATTGGAGTATGTTCAGAATCAAAATTAGTTTGCAAAATTTTACAGTGTAAAACTCACTGAAGACCTGGCAATGTACTGTCATACTTAACAGTCTTCAAGCTGTGCTGTGTGAGTGTGAGAAGCATTGCTTTCATTTTGTATGCTGCTGTGAATGGAATCTATCCCAGTCGAAGAATCATCTGGTGATAATTAGACATTTTGACAGTTTAACTTGAGCCTCATCAATTCACTATATCCATCAACAACTTTTCTTGGAAACTTGATTTTTAACCAGTGATCTGTATCCATTTCCAGATTTAGAAGAATTTATTCTTCTTACCTGGGGAAAAGAAAAAGTTAGATAAAAAGACTCTGAGACTTACAATAACTCTATCATTAAAATAAAAACTCAAACTTTAACTAGCACTTATGATAAGCATTCGCTTTCTATTGTATAACTGACAATTATGCTGGGATGAGAGCATCCATCCTTAAGCCTTTCCTGGCATCAAACTGAGTGCATTACCTATATCCTCCAGTCCTGTCCTTCCTCACGTACTTTTACATGAGTTGACATGCCTAAATTAAAAAAAAAGTAGGTTAAGCTACAATTTACCTCCTCAGTCACATGTTTATAGAATATTTATATATCATTTACAGATATGGCTAGGGAAACTTTATTCTAAGTTTTGAATAAAAACACACTAGTCTGGTAGCACCAGTCTCCACTTTGTTGAATTTTGGTGAGTGTGTGCATGCACATCATATTTTCTTTTCTTTCTTTAAAAGAGACATTGTAACTAAATGATCTAAAACTGTGAATCATAGGTTTGTAGGGTTTCTCGAGCCCCTCCACAAAACCATAAGTTTCTGTAGAACAAATCTGAGAAATTTGACCTAAGTCAACCCTTTTATTTTTCAGATGAGGAAAATGAGGCCCAAAGAGAAGGTGTGTCCAAGGTGCCCACCCTAGAACCCAGGGGTCCTAGCCCCACGTACATTGTGCTCTCCATTGCTATGGGTTGACTTTGTATCAAACAGATTTTGCAATCTCTGCAATTTACTTTAAAGTACTTAGAGCCTGTGTGATCTTTGGTATGTGCCAGTTAGTTTAGGCTTTAATTCTGTGTGTGGTCAGATATAATGCTGACAGGGCAGTATAGCCCAGAGGTAGCGGGTGGTGTAATGTGAGCGGGGGGGGGGCACTCTAGAAACAACTTCTGCATGCCCTTCCGTTCTATATCCCTTTATTTATTTATTTTTTATTTCAGCATATTATGGGGGTACAAATTTTAAGGTTTCAAATAATGCCCTTGTCCCCCTCCCCCCACAAGTCTGAGCTTCAAGCGTGACCATCCCCCAGATGGCGCACATCTCACTCATTATGTATGTATATACCTGGCCCCCACTGCCCCCTCCCACCCGCCCAATATCCAGTTAATGTAGTTCCTATGTGTCCACTTAGGTGCTGCTCAGTTAATACCAGTTTGCTGGTGAGTATATGTGGTGCTTGTTTTTCCATTCTTGGGATACTTCACTTAGTAGTATGGGTTTCAGCTCTATCCAGGAAAATACAAGATGTCCCTTTGATCAATGGCTGATACTCCATGAAGTAGCATATTGACTCCAAATTTGGGTTTCTGTTGCTGTATTTAGTGTTTGCTGACTAGTATGATGGATGTTAAGAATAGGCTTTGCAATGAGTGAGATGTGCAACATTTGGGGGATGATCATGCCTGAGGCTCTGCCTCGAGGTGGGGGCATGGGCAATGTACATAACCATAATATTTGTACCCCCATAATATGCTGAAATAAAAAAAAAAGAATAAAATTAGAAAAAGTTAAAAACAACAACAACAAAAAGAATAGGCTTTGGCTCTCACTGATGAGATTAAACATGTTTTGAACACATGAATTGACTAAAATAGTTTAGAGATTCTCTACCCTTTTATGAACAAGGGGTAACATTTCATGGAGTACTGTACTGATCTTTTTAGGGATGACTGTCATGGCTTGATTCCCCAGTTGGTTCTCAGTCCAGACATTGGTTTAGGAGAATTTCGGATTGCAGGGTGGTGCCACACAGGCACAGTATTGTGCCTTGGGAATCTCACTGTGTCTGTTTCAACTGAACTTTTCATACGTGGGCCACCTAAAGAGGCTTCATTCAACATGTAGAACAAATTACATAAACTTCTTTATGCTTTCTAGCTAGTGAATAGTTGCTAATACATGTCTGTCTGTATGAAAGAATTTGGACTGAGATTTTTTTTTATTAAAACCTAATGGTGACATTGTGACAGAGTTGTAAATTCTGACTATTAACCAAGATCATTCCCTTGAGTAAACTCTAGCCAGGCTCCTTGAAGCCTTCTTCTCAACTAGGCCTCACCCTTGGCCTATAAAGACTTGAACAAATACTAATGTGGTTTCTAACAGGTGGCATCCCATGATGACCTTAGACACCCTTTAAAGTGCCGACTGAGAAAACTCAAGGCTGTCAAAAGGATTTCCTGTTTGTTCCAGCCAACACCTGAATATAGGGCTCCTGTCTCCCAGCCTCTATGGGAGAGTAGAAGCCTAACCATGATCAGCGATCAGCGCCAGTTGGCAAACCCAGGTGGATTTCACATGGACCAACTCCCTCACTCTGCTTTTTGTAATTTTTCACTTTTCCAACTCTACTGCTTGTCTTCCTTCCTCATTCTCGCTTTAAAATATCCAGTTGCTTCTCTGCAAGTTGAAGTTGAGTTCAGTTCATACTGGACTCTTTTCCTTATTACAATAGTATATTACCGATTAAAATCTGTCCTTACCTCTTTAAATACTGACTGGATTTTTAATTTATATATTAGAAACAAAAGTCTCACCATGTTGCCCAGGCTGGCCCCAAACTCCTGAAGCTCAAGGAATCCTCCTGCCTCAGCATCCCAAGTACGTGGGATTACAGGTGCATGCCACCGTGCCTGGCTTTGTTTATTTTTGATCTTGTTTCTACCTTCTTTGGTGACCACTAGAAATCTGAGAGTACATAGCCAAACTGTCTTAGGTAGGTTTGTAACTATAGGCATTATCTAATTTTGAGACTCAGTGGGGTCTTAAATCTTCTGTGTCACTAATATATTTTTTCCTTCTCCACTTTACCATGGACTTTAGCCAAATTTATAAAAATGAGGGAGTTGCCCTGAGGCTCTTTGTGACTTCCTGAAAAGTTCTTCTGTCCTTCAACTTCCTGCCCTTGCTGGTACTACTGTCTTTGGGGCACAAAGACTCATGATCAGTTGAGTTCCTAGCACCATTCTTTGTGGAATAGAGCAGGATCCACAGGTATTTGGCCATCAGGGTGAGGGATGGAAGTTGGATGTTTGACCTGTGGGCTCAGAGGCTGAGGGAGTCAATGGTCCACTGGAGTCCCCAAGTACAATGGGCTGATTTGTAGCCATACTTCTACCCACCTCCCCACAATTCATATGTCGAAGTCTGGTTTGGATCATAATCCTGAAAGACACAATCCCAAATGCCATAATCCTGAATGTTGAAATCTCGAAGGATCAAAATCCCTAAAGTCTACAATTGCTAACATCTAAAGTCCTGAAAAATCACAATCACAGGATAGTGGCATTGGAAGAACTGTAATATTATTGTCTTTATGCAGAAGAAAATGGATTCCTATTGAATCCCCAAACCGTAATGACAGATTTGGAACTAGGTGTGGTCAAGGTTTCTGAAAGTGAATTTCAAGGTGTTACAAATGAAGTTTACTTTTTCTATTCAGCCCAATGCATTTGGAGAAAAATTCAGATGAGTATATTAGCCTGCCATGCAGCAATGATGAAAACTTTGGTTTAAAAGTGCATCATTTACCTGCATTGGCATTCCTTACAGTTGATGACATTCCAGGAGATTTTAATGAATTAAAGCCATACTTGCCTGCAGAAGCCAGTGAAGTTGCTGACTACTTTGAAAATAATTATGTGCTTGGTAGAATAAGAAGACATGCAGTGATGTTGCTGTT
The DNA here is from genome assembly GCA_008086735.1 of Cheirogaleus medius. Classification (NCBI taxonomy): domain Eukaryota; kingdom Metazoa; phylum Chordata; class Mammalia; order Primates; family Cheirogaleidae; genus Cheirogaleus; species Cheirogaleus medius. The sequence continues at coordinate 99,745,270 of VBSM01000272.1, read as the reverse complement.
CAATCACTAGTATTGTTTACACCAAAACTGTGGTCTGCATATGAGTGCATGCAGAATGGATTTCCATGTACCCAAAACAATATAGAAACATGGCACAGAAGTCAGGAAAATTTAACAGGGAATTCTTATGTCAGTGTACATTGAGTTACAGAACAATTTCAAAAAGAGTAGCACCGTGTAGAAAATGGACGTGAACATATTCTCTGAGGACAGCCATGTCCTAAAAGAAAAAAAGCAGCTATTTCTTGTGGCAAGACTTCAAAATATCATTAATGATCATGAAAGTTGGCCATGTCTTAGGAACTGTCTCTGTGTAATTGCCCATAATCTATCCCTGTAGTACACTATTTTGTTATGTCAACTTTTCTTTTTAATTTTTTCTTTTTCTCTTTCTTTTTTTTTTTTAAGTTTTTTTTCACTATTTTACATTGTCAGCATTATTTTTTGCAAGTTGCTATGCTACGAATTTCATGTTTGCATCATTTCTGATACTGGAGGTATAAATTCTGTAAAGATTTTTAGAGAGTTCCAATTTGTTTTGCAGATTGCAAATGTGACTTCATGAAAGTGCATTATCACAATGTTGACTCTGTGTGAGCACTGTGTGTGTACGTGACAACACTGAGACTTCCTCAGTAAATTAAGAGACGTCATTTTTGTACATCTGCATTTGTGAAAGATAAAATTTCTTGAGTTCTTGGCTTTGTGGGCAACTGGAGTGGTGGTGATGCAGCAGGGACCCATCTCAGTTTTTGATTGATCTCGTCAAAAGACTTAGATTGTCCATCACAGTTTTTCAGATGACTGTAGTTATAAAGCAGGGGGCTTGCAATCACCAACAATAGTGATACATGTTCATACCTTTCTCTTTTTGACCTACTTTTTATGAATACACTTTGCTCACAGCTATTATTCTTGTGCAACTGTTGTTAGTATACAAGAGTATTTATGCTTGCAAAAATATGTATGTTATTATTGTCTATTTTATTGTGTAAAGTGGCCTATGAAGTGTTCTGTTGTGTTTTTATATGTATCTCAAATAAATCTTTAAAAAAGGCAAATGGATATCTTTTAAAGAATTTTAAAAATTATTTTTCCAGAATTATATTTTCAGGATTTCAACATTTGAGAGTATGACATTTGGGATTATGTCTTTCAAGATTATGATCAGGTCTTCTTGATGAAGACCTTACCTCCAGTACCTCAGAATGTGACTTTATTTGGAGACAGGGTCTTTAAATAGGTAATTAAGTTACGGTGGGCCCTTAGCTAAGTTGACTGGTGTCCTTATAAGAAGAGGAGGTTAGAACACCGATACAGAAGGGACTACCACGTATAGACACAGGGGTCTCTAAGCCAAGGAAAGAGGCCTTAGAAGAAATCAACCATGCTGACACCTTGGTCTCAGGATTCTCGCCTCTGTAATTATCAGAAAATAAATTTCTGTTTTTTAAGCTGCCCAGTCTGTGGTACTCTGCTATGGAAGCCCTAAGAAACTAATACAGCAGGTCCGTTTGTTTCAGATTCTACCTCCTTTATCTGTTTCTGCAGCCTTGGCTCTGATTCTGAAGGTTCACACACTGGAATTGGTGTTAAGCACAGAGATGCCTTATGACATTCTGTTCTGCGTTGGAGCAAATTCCAGGAGGCGAGGTAGTGCCCAGCTGGCCCTGAAAGAGGAAATGGCCTCAGAAAAGAGAGAACTTCAGACTCCCAAATGAGAAACTTCCTGTAGCAGCTCCAGACCCTTCTAAGAAGAGCTAACAGAGAAGCAACATTCTGAATTATTTTTATTCTCCTCTCTGTGGGTGAGAAAAACTTTCTCTGGCTCCAGGTTAAAAATACACACACTCCAATACTGCAAGAATTAAGATGAGTTCTCAACTCTCTCTTCTTAATCCCTGAAGATGGACTGGGCCCAGGGTTTGTGCCTCTCCTAGTTCCCAGTTAGACTGTTCATTCTTGAAAATCTGCCGTATCAGTTGAAAAGCAAGCTATCAAATTTATCTTGAGTTGCATCATCAATCCTTATAATTTTTAAAGGCATGCCCGGAGCAAGGTTAAAATGTTCCTTATTCTGTGTCTATCTTATAATATTTGTGTTCAACTTGCACTTTGGTTTGTTGCCAACGATAGATACCCTGCCCCACCTCTGACTATCTTGTTGGCAGTCACTTTAGATATTTGAAAAGCTTAAAAACAGTTAAAAAAAAAAGTCATGAGTTTCTCAAATAGGGACACTACAGTGGAATGAATCAGGCTGTGCTCTCTGACATAATTTGTGAATATATCAATATGGGATATATCAATTTTTCATCTTTTGGGATTGATGCAGTTTTCATTTGGATTATTACATTTAAAGAAATACATTGTTTAAAGCAGCAAGAGATTGATGTTAATTTCTGTGGTCCTTGTACATAAAGCGGGAGTAACTTTACTTGTTCTGTCTTCTTATATGAGGAAGACATGGTGGAACAAGCCAGTTGTCTTAAAGCACTAATGTGCCAAAATCACACACAAGGTATAACTTTCCTGTAGTTTACCAGTGCATTTTAACTTCTGGGGCCTTATGTAGTTAATGAATTATTCAGAGTTCCTGGGTACTGTTACCTGAATGTTGTATGTCCCCCAAATTCATAATGTTGCAATCTAACTTCCAATGCAATAGTATTAAGAGTGGGGAGCCTTTTGGCAAGTGATTAAGTCACAAGGACTCTACCCTCATGGCTGGGATTTGTGCCCTTATAAAAGAGGTTCAAGGGAGCTACTTTGCCCCTTTGTCCATATGAGAACACAGAGAAAGCGCGACCTGTGAGGCCTTCACCAGACACTGAATTTGCTGTCGTTTACTTCCCAGCCTCCAGAACAGGAAAAAAAACAAACAAACAAACAAAAAAAACAACTTCTGTTGTTTATAATTTACCCAGACTAAGGTATTTTATTATAGCAGCAGGAATGGACTAACACATTGTGTCTAAAAAGAGAGTTCTTGAGATTGGTGCTCCAGTCTAGAGAAGAAAAGGACTAAGAAAAGGCAAAAATGCATGTCGATAAACAAGGAGGGAGACAGTGGAGGGAGCTTCCCATCCAACTCCAGAGAAGGACGACAATCTTCCTGGGAGAACCATTCTCTCTTCCTGCCTCTGAATGAGTTAGGCTCTCATGAATCCAGTGCGTTTGAGATCCTCCCCAGGGCTACGATTGGAGTTATCTGAGTGGTTAAGTTTAATGAATATTTTCTCCTGAAGCCTTGAAGGATATTATCAATTATAATGAAGAGAGATGTTATTTATTTCACACTTTCTTCACTTATTTAGCTTCTTCTAATAATACAGTCGTATGGCTATACACGTGGCTTGTATGTGGGCTAAGTGTTTGAGTTAGGAATGTTGCTAAGGATACCAATATATCTGAAGTCATTTTTGGAGTGAGAAAGTAGATTTAAATTCACTTCCAAATAACACAAAGAGAAAGAGTGTCAGACAAATTTCTGATTGGAAAAAATAGTTGTGAAGGATTCACTTAAATAATCAATAAAACACTAAACATGCATATTTACAGATAATCTTTCTTTCTTCCCTTCCTCTCTTTTTCCCCTCTCTCCCTCCCTCCCTTCCTTCCTTCCTTCCTTCCTTCCTTCCTTCCTTCCTTCCTTCCTTCCTTCTGCTTTTATCGTGTGGAAAGAAGAATAGAAAAGTCAGAGTCAAACAATTATGAATGAGATAGTTTTTGTTTGCTTAGTTGAATCAGTAATTGGGACATTAAGGAAGGAACTGAGACTTAGCTCTCATCTATGAGAGTAGCTTTGGGTTTTAAATTTATTTAAATAAAGCAAATAGAAACAAATGGAAAGAGAAAAGAGCCAAGAAGAGAGAAAGAGCAGGTTATCTGGGTGCCCCGAGACACACAGGAGTCCTGGACAGCCTACAGAGATGGCACCACTTTAAACCATCCTCTTTAAATATTTTCTCACATTTAACTTAAAGGAAGGGCTGGGCACTGCTTGGAGAAGGAGAGGAGGAGGATCACCTTCTAGAGAGCTCACTGCCCTCTCTGTGGTTAGGGAAATTCACCTCTGCCCCCCAAACTTGCATGTTCTTCTCTACCAAACAAGAGCCCTGAACTCTCCCCATGGGGAAGTGGAGCAAGTACTTATTTTCAATTCTAGAATTTACCCTTAAGGGTCTTTCTGACTACAAATGACTTAAATTTCTCTTTCTAAACACATGCAATCCTCTCCTTGGAGAACATTATGGTAAATACCATTTTCTCCATCTTAAATTTCCAGTCGAAATTTAGCACCCCAGTAATAAATAATATCCTTTATAGATTGGTATGTGGTGCAATTGTTAATCTGAGTGGGACAGAGGATAGGAAGAGACAGAGGAAGAGGCTTTGTGGAGGACAGGACTTAGCAAAGGGAAATTCTAAATTATTTGAAATTTGTTTTTAAGTGTAAAAGAGAACTGGAGAAATATTTAATAAGAATGGTAACCATTTGAACACAGTTACTATCTAATGTGCTCTGCTGTTTGGAAAACAATGTGTGCTTTAAAAATAGATACGACTGGTCATATGATTCATGGGCCTAGAGTTTTTATACTCCACTGTAGAAAGTCACAGAAAGAAAGAAAGAAAAAGTCACAGACTTTGGCAATTTTCTCTTTTCCAGTAAAATAACAGGGAAGACCCTATATTGGCTTAAAGGTTTTGCAAATTAAATTATGAATATTAGTACTATGGCAGAATTTATGTGTGATTCTAAAACCAACGTTTCCAAAGAGTGGAAATGATTCAGAGAATTATGTTTATGATTGTAGAAGCAACTGTCAGATGTAATTAAAGAGCCAAGCTTCTTAGTGACTAAGGGCGTAAATGAGATTTATGGAATGACGATGTCCCTGGCGTTGCTATATACAACTCAGTCTTTTGGGAAATAGCATTATGCACCTTGAGTCTTTTAAACACTATATAAACAGCAGGAGATCTGCCTCTTCCCCACACTGCCAGTCATTCAGGTTGTATTTATCACCACAGCCTTCTGGGCTAGGAGATGACTCATATATAGTCTCATAAATGTTTGATTTCATATTGAATGAATATAGAGTTGGTCTTTGGTCACCTTCAAGGCTGAGTATCTGAAGGGGACTCTTCCTTTCCTAGCAGCCAGAGGAAGAGTTTGCCTGCAAAGAGAGGACACGTGGGAGTGTTAACCTGAAATCCTCCTCTCATAATTAAGGCTCCCTTTTTTTGCCTTGGGTCTTCAGAAAGGATCTATTTGGAATTTTACTCTTCCTTCCTCTAGTGCTCTCTTTCCCCCGCTCCACTGCCTGTTCTCACCTTCTTTCCAACATGTGATTAACAGTCCCAGGTCTGTTTGGCCCCTCAAAGGGCAAAGTACAGGAGAGATATATGAATCATGGGCAAGACCCAAAGCTGGCTACAGTCTCTGAGGCCTGAGTCCCCCTGTTAGGTAGATAGTGAGGGACTTTGGGTATCCTAGGGAAGAAAGTGGGTGATGTTGCCTTGGTGCAATTGCCCCATTTGGGAACAAGGACAAGGGTGGGCCCCTGTCTTAGTCCTGCTCCACCCTAATCCCCTCCCATTGACTGTCATGCCTGGGGAGGAGGGAATACCTTATGAATCAGCCAATCGTAACTTGGCACACCAGCTGCAAAAGAATGCAGAGGACTCTCTAGGCTACGGGCCAAGCAGCATAGGTACCATAGAATCTGGAAGTGGCCTAGAACACCCCGCATGCATAGTAAGACTCAGGTCATGCAACTCCCAACTGTCCAATCAAGTGGTTCCATGGTGACATCTGAGCCACGGATGTCATACTGTCCCAATCCCGGCACTATAAAAAGAGACTGAGACCATAATCAACCTCTTTTTTGGTCCCTTTCTTTTGCTCTCCCTTTGCTGCAACAGTGGGTTTGGCATCTGTGGTGTATGTATTGTGCTCTGTAAACCTATATTTTGCTCTTGTGCTATAATCCCATCTTTCTCTCCTCAATAAACTTCATTTTTGTGCTTGCTTTACTTTGGTGTGGCTGGTCTTTCTTTGGCCATGAGCACACTATGAACTGACATTTCCAACTAAAACCTGACACCTCCACGAAGGCTCCTCCTTGCTCCATATAATGCATCTTCCATAGCAAGATGCTTCCACTAGCCCAAAAGCCCAGAATGCAACTCAGATACAATCTACAATCGGTCACATCGCTGCATCACTTTCTAACAAGACAGATCTTCGATGATACTTCTTGGACTGACTAGCTTAGTAGAAAGATCAGTGCCACACGATGTCAGCCACCATGAGTGTTGGGATGATAAGGGCTATCTATATGTGAGAAGTTTTTCATAAGTAGCTTTATTGAATAGAGAGAAATCATATTCTTATCATCTCAAGACATTACACAGCAGCAAGAAAAGAAAAGGTACTCTGGAGGCTTAAAAGATATTACACATGGCTAAAGTATTTGGTTGTATGGGAGAATAATTGCTACTTTAAGGTTTTTATTTCATTTTTACAAAATAAAACTAAGAATTTTTTAAATCACGTGGGACAGAGTCATTTACATCAGATCCTCTGCACATTTAGACTGCAGGCACTGTTTCTCAAAACTATAAATTCTGTATTCAGTTTAAGAAAGTGTATTTTTTGATTGAGGTTAACACAGTATTTAAGTTAATGGAAAACATGCTTCCATTGCAGAGTATTTCCACCAGAATTGCTGGATTCTGTACAACAATCTGTTTCTATTTTGAAAAAAAAAAGTGATGCTGTTGTATGACCTAAATATTCCTTTTTTCTTTTATTTCACTCTTCTATATTCATGTGCTTGCTTCTTCAGGTCTATTCACATAAATTACATGCTATGAATTCAGATTAACATGCTTCCTAGTGGTATATATTCTACATGTTTCACAAAAATAAGAATATTATTTTGCTTAAAGTCTGAGCCTCTTTTCTTTCTTTTTTTTTTTGGTGGTGTTTGGTTTTAGTATATTTTTATATATATACATTTATTTTTATTTATTTATTTATTTATTTATTTATTTATTTATTTTTGAGACAGAGTCTCACTCTGTTGCCCCAGCTAGAGTGCTGTGGCATCAGCCTAGCTCACAGCAACCTCAAACTCCTGGGCTCAGGCAATCCTCCTGCCTCAGCCTCCCGAGTAGCTGGGACTACAGGCATGCACCACCATGCCAGGCTAATTTTTTCTATATATTTTTAGTTGGCCAATTAATTTCGTTCCATTTTTTTAGTAGAGGCGGGGTCTTACTCTTGCTCAGGCTGGTTTCGAACTCCTGACCTTGAGCAATCCACCCGCCTCAGCCTTCCAGAGTGTTAGGATTACAGGCGTGAGCCACCGTGCCCGGCCGTGAGCCTCTTTTCAATGTATGGAGCTAAAGTTCCCACTACTGTTACCCAAATGATGTTGGAATTGGGGAGAGAGAAGCAGAATATCTTAGAGAGTGACTCTTCAATTCTACATGAGTTAGCTTTTGCTGAGTAACAAATCACCCCAACATTCATTGGCTCAAAATAGCAATCATCTTTTCTTTCATGCATATAGATTTTAGATGGGAATTGTTGATCTAAGTGGTCTTGGCTGGGCAGCTGTGCTTCAAGTTGGGTCCACCTGGGCTTAGCTTCTTGCTTGAGCTCAGGCCTGCCCATGTGCGTTAATTCTGGGGCTCAGTCTGGACAGGCAGCAGCTACCAGAGAAAGCTCTTCTCAAGGTGAAATTCAAGGGGGCAAGCAGGAACTTGGCTTAAGCTTGGAGCTGGCACACTGTTTCTTCCACTCATATCTCATTGGCCAAAGCGGGTTTCATGGCTAAGTCTCACATCAACAAGACGGGAAAATTTAGTAGGAGGAAGTGCAAAGTCAAATGGCAGAGGCATGGAAACGTGGAGGGGAAAAGAATTGGGAGCCAATGATTCCATCTATCAGAAACTCCAGTTCACTCTCTTTTTTCTGCAGGCAGGAATGTTGTCATTGTGTTATCCTCCCTTCTCCCCGGGGCAGCAAGTCAGAAAAGGGAGGCAGCCTCTTTCAGTAATGACTCATTCTAGGGATAGCTTTCCTCAGACCAGGGATCATCAAACTCTCGTGTAAGATGGGGTTACGATGAGGTTGGTAACAATACTGATTCTAGGTCTCACTCTCAGTTTTATTAAATCAGAATCACTATGGGAGGGCCAAGCCATTTATATTTAAAAAAAGTTTCTAGGGTGATTTTGATATATGTGAACAGTTGAGATCAACATCGCTAAAATAGGGTTGATTGAAGTGGTCAGTCTGAGTCTTGAATCTGATGGGACCCTGGCGGTTTGGCAAGTGTGACAGATTGCTTTATTGTTCATCAGATACCATCCCCCACCAGCATAGGAGGTGTGTACTTCCTTATTCCATAGATATTGGGCCTGGTCATGAGATTTATTTTGGCCAGTGGAACGTGAGAAGAAATGACATAGTTCCTGTTAAAGTAAAGGTTTAAATTTATGTCATCAGGCTTTTTCTCTTATGTTCCTGTGCTCTTTTCTGCAATGTACTTCTCTTAGGTAGCTACAACTGTGTCAGTCTGCAAGGACTTGTTGTATGTTCTTAGATTGTGGAACATGAAGCAGATAGACAGCCTGGAGCACATCATTGTAGCTGCCTCCCAGATCCATATGTAAAAAATAAATTTTGGTTGTTATAAGCCAATGAGATTTTGGTTTCTTATACAACATTATTGTGGCAAAAGCTGACAAATATGTTCAATAACTAAACATGGCAAACACAAGACTGAGATAAAATATGGGGTTCTGAATTCCCTTTCCTATACGACTCTCAGATTTCAAGATGCCTTTAGAGTGACTTATTAGAGGCTATTTTTGGTGTTTGTTCAGATTTGACTTAACCTGCTTGAAATGCTGGAAAGAGGAGAAAATTGGCTCATAAAGAGATTTGGCCAGGACTTAGAACACTCTCAGGATTGGTCTTGATTCTAAATTTTCCCCCTTAGGGCTTCTGTTTTTCCTAGAGTAGGAGTTTTTGCTTTTTTTGCTGTTTGGTTGATCAACAATAATAACAGCTAATGCTTAATAAATATTAGTAGATGCCAATGCCAACCTGAATACTTCCTATGCATTAATTCATTTAATTCTCCCATCAACTCTACGAGGTAGGGACTATTGTTGCCCTCAGTTTATGGATGAAGGATCACAGGTCCTTAGCAAAGACCACACAGCTAGTGAGTCACGGCACTGGGGAGTCTGACTTCAGAGCCTGCACTCTTGATCTCTCTGTTGTTGCTTTTAGAATAATTTCTTTTTTAAAAAACAAGTTTTACCCCACTTCCTTTAAAACAACATAAATACTCCTTCTAGAAAAGCAAGTTTTCTCTTTTTACCTAGAACAGAAAGATAAAATGTGTATGTCACACATCCTTGAGAGTGAATGATAATCTGCTGCAATATTTATTTTTTTCACTCCCTCTCCACCCTTCATTCCCATAGTTTTGGTTTATTATACTTTCTTTATTTTCATATTCTAATTCCTTCATCAAAGAAACAGAAATTATGGCTTTTCATTTTACCTCAGAAATATGATGGTGGATTACACAATTTCTAGCAAAGTACTTCATTGGGATAAAAATCTATCAAAACAACACATTTTTATATATTCCATGAGTCCATGGCCATGAGATACAGCTTACACAGGGTGAAATAGCAATTTAAAAATTATGAAAAATAATAGCATGTATTCATTTAGGACCTACTCTGAGGCACTTTTCACTTACTAATTTTATTTCTAATAACAAGCCTATGGGAAAATTATGATTATCTTTTTTTATGCTCAAGGAGATTGGGTTTTAACAAAGTTGCAATGCTATGTGATAGAATAGAGCTAACAGGGTTTCATGATTACAGATTCCTTTGTCTTGGCCTCCATATCTCATTACTTCTCTCTCTTTGCAGAAAAGATTCTTAAATACCTTCAGATTACTGCATAATTACTAGTTCTTCCTACTTATTTCCATAATATAAGAATCCCTGACATGAATTTATTCCTCATCCTCTCTTCTGCACAGTAAGCCCAAGCAACTGGATAAGAACTAACAAGTGTATTTTTGAGTCATTCCTGAGTACACATTACTGTTAGATTAATGGTTAAATAGGATTTAAATATATCAAAAGGAACCTCATTCCTAAAAAGTAGTTGCTAAGCCATTTACTATCCTTCTATGTTTGCTCCAATCTAGGTAAATGTATTCTAAATATATATAATAATTTGCCCTCTGCTGTTTTTTATGATTAAGTAGAGGACAGATTCTCTACTGTCCTCTCTAGGAGATCTTATAATTTCATGTCTCTATTCAACATGGTGCAAAACAGTAGTTTGATTTATAAAATTATCCCTAAATCTATTCACCCACCACACGAAGAAGGCAGTATCGTCAGAAGTGGATTCTTTCTTGTTTGCATGTCAGATTCTCCAAAGACACTTGTTAGTAACCTCAACTCATTTTCTGGTATTAAGTTCACAGTGAAAATTGTTTGAACAAACAGCTCTTTAAAAGAATCCTAAACTTGTACTTCAAAGGGAATATAACAGTTAAATGCAGAAAAATATAATCTGTAAATTTCTCACCAAACTCATTTTCCTAAATATTAATAAAAGATAAATGGGAGACAGAGTAAGAAGAAATTAATTTTCAATCCACTTCCTTTCAAAACTAAGACAATTGGGAATGAACTCAAAGGTCCAGGGACAATAGGGAAAAATGTGGATATATTAAGCTTCTCTAGAGAATCAGAACCGATAGCATATGTGTGTGTGTACACATTCATACATATACACACCCATACATATACATACACAGAAATAGATTTATTATAAGGAATTAGCTCACATGATTACAGAGGCTAGCAAGTTCAAAATCTGTGGGCTGGGCTGTCGTGCTTTAGAGACCCAGGAGAGCGGATGTTCTAGTTGGAGTCCATAGGTAGTCTGCTGCAGAAGGCAAATGTTGCAGATGAAGTCCAAAGGCAGTTTGCTGGTGAATCTCTTTCTCGCTCAGGGGGAGGCCAGTGTTTTTTGTTCTATGCAGGGCCTCAGTTGACTGAATGAAGCTCACCCACATTACGGAGGGCAATCTGCTTTACTCAAAGCCTACCAATGTAAATGTCAATCTCATTCAAAAACACTCTCACAGAAACACCCAGAATGATATTTGACCACATATCAGGGCACTGTAGGTAAATCAAATTAACACATAAAAATGGTCATCACAGTGGACATAAAGAAGATATAGTCACCCAGTAGTGGTATCCATGCAGGCTGAGGCACCACAAGTTCCATGGCACAAGGACATAGAGGAACACTTTACTAAACTTGGCAAATCAGAAAATTTTTGTATAACTGCCTGCCAACCATCAATGTGCTGTCCTCAGCAGTTGTGACATAGAGTCAGCCATTGTCCTGTAGTACACAGAATGCAATTACGATATCATTCTAAAATGATACAGGAGATAGGAAGCGATCTTCCAACAGTTAGAAAGGCCATTAAAAGAAGTCGAAACAGAATACAGTTGTACTAGGTAGACCCAATCACTGGTGGGAACTACAGACCCCAACAACTATGATTTGAAAATTAGATAAAGATAGAACTCAAAATTAGTTTCCTGGGCTTCATGTCTAAAGTCTTTTTTAAATTTTGGAGCCTGTAACATAGTGACTACAGAAAGGGCTCAGCCTGACCTTCAGGCTCATGAGAAAATTTCCCTATTCAAGATCCTTCTTACTGTCTCAGGTTAAGAAATCTCAATAAACTGAGAAGACATCCTAAAATATTACTTCAAGAGATGTCTTAGTACATTCAGGCTGCTGCAACAAAGTGCCTTATACTGCATAGCCTATAAACAACAGAAATTTATTTCTTATCATTCTGGAGGCTGGGAGGTTCAAGATCAAGGTGCTGACATCTATTTTCTTGTGAAAGCTGGTTTCCTGGTTCATAGATAGTGCCTTCCACATGGTGGAAGGGCAAACAAGCTCCTTTGGGCCTATTTTTTACAAGGGCACTAATGTTATTCATGAGGGCAGAGCTTCCCAAAAGGGCCCACATCCTAATATCATCACCTTGGGGGTTAGGATTTCAATATGTGAATTTTGGGGGAACATAAGCATTCAAATCATGGTAGAAGATAACCCCAAAATTGTTTGAAATGATTACTTATGCAGTGGGCAAGCATCCTTTGACCTCCAGAAAATTTAGAATCAAACACAGAAATATTTAACAGGGCCAAATCTACAGTATCAATAATTTATGTATTGCATTTAAGCATACTCTGTGTGCACTGGTATTATAAGTGTTTATAGTAGCTTAGAGAATTTGGTCTATGTATCAGTCAGAACAGGCTTGGTTAGGCTGTGATAACAAGTAACCCCCAAATCATGGAGACTTTAAGGGTTTTTTGCTGCTCATGCTCTATCTTCACCAAAGATAGGCAGGAAGATCTGCTTGCTGCTTCATACTGTCCTCATTGGGGCAGACTGAGGGACACTTTAGTGTCTAGAGCATTCCTGATAAATGAGTCTGGGGCAAGAGTATGTAGCACTGACTTGCGAAGTTTTCTGACAAGAAAGTGACACATGTCACTTCTGTTCATATTTTATTGGCCAAAACAAATTACATGGTCAGGCCTAACTTCACTGGACAAGGAAGCAAGATCTTACCATTTATCAAGAAGGAAGGGAATGGATTATTGATTATTAGCCTTAATGTCTACCATCATCCATTAAAACACAGGTGCTCCTCGACTTATGGGGCTATGTCTCAATAAATTCATTGTAAATTGAAAATATTCTGAGTCAAAAATGCATTTAAGATACCTAACCTACTGAACATCATTGCTTAATCTAGCCTACCTTAAATGTGCTCAGAACACTTAGATTAGCCTACAGTTGAACAAAATCATCTAACACAAAGCCTATTTTATAATAAAGTGTTGAGTATCTCATGTAATTTATCTATGTTCTATTGATGAATGTGTATTGCTTTTGCGCCATCATAAAGTAGAAAAAAAAGTCACAGAATCGTAAGTAGAACCACCATAAGTTGGGAACCATCTGTGATGTTAGACTTGGATCCTAATTTAAAGGATGCAATCTATATAATCAATTTAGGCTTATAATTCTAAGGTCAAAGACTTAAGTTTATCAATAAATATTGGAAAATTTAAGAGAAATTTATATCCATCATATTTATAAGTTTATTATAAAGAGAAAAATTACTTAAGCATTTGGATAGTTTTTTTTTTAGTTGGACAATGAAGTACCCAAATTTATAAATGCAATTTAAAATATTTAAGGAAATCTAAATAACTAAATTTTAAAATGTGTTTATAAATTAATCTGTCTCTTTAAAAGTAACATTTTTGGAGTTATAAATAGGCTTTGTATGTTGAATTTAAACATTTAAAAAGGAATTAGGCTTATGAATTTGTTACTATAATAAATGTTAGTTTTTAAATCAAAGTAATCTTCTGAATAGAAGCTATTTCTCTTGGGTATCAAAAGCTTGCATTTAATACTATTAATAGTAAAGGCCTATTTTATTTTTCTTTCTTAGAATTTCAGCTTGTGAAATTAATTCATTAATTGTGAAATGATTATTATTAGAGACTGAAGTATGCAGAAGTTACTACAAATGCAGAGCATAGCAGAGAAAGATCTGAAGTGAAAATGCAGTCTGCTAGATTTGTAATAAAGTAACTTTTCTCTTTAGCTTACATAAACAAAATTTATAAAAAGGCAAAATTTTAGGAGGGAAAATAATCATGCTTCTACTACTCTGTAATGTCTTTCTTTATAAGAATAAGCTGCAGTACAGGTAGTTGATGGTAGTGTAGATAAAGTACTAATTTGAGCTGCATGGAGGTAGAGGAAGGAGATAGAGAAATATTGTATTTGGTGGAACCCACTGTTTATAGCTCCTTTAATGTGTGGGCTTCTGTAGTGATTTACTTCTGATGAGTAAGAGCAAGTAAAATACTCAAAAACATATGACACAATTTATACAATGCATGTACATATATTTATTTATGGCTTCATCTGTATCAAAGAAAAAATTATAATGGTTTTGCAAAGACCACAAATCTTCTGCATACAAGTCAAAGTGTCTATTCCATGTGGCTTAGAATTACACATAAAACTTCCATATGGGAAAAAGATTTTCTGATACCCAAACAAACGAAAGAATAAAACATCAAAAACCTACTGAATGGTTTGATGAATATCAACACATATCACAAAACTTCTAATTCCAGTATAATGTCTACTTATCTTGTTTTGCAATATACGTTACCATTTTGTAATAGAGCTATACAGAAGTTTTTGCTGAAGACCATGTGATTTCATATATGATTGTACTATATGTACAATGCATATTATGTGTATACATATTAGCATTAGTCTACTTCAATTTGCCCTTAGTTTACATATTCTACTACATGCCCCACTGATGGACCTCTGCTCTCACAGTGAAAATACGGAGATGCCAACTCCCTTGAAGCAAATGCCAAACCCTCAGAGTGGTGATTATATATTTGATTTATACAGTTTATTTCCCCCAAAGTGTTCATTTTAAATTAACTCCACATTGAAGTGAGTGATCATGCTAGTGGCTGACAGGGTTAGGTTAGGCCAACTTTGTCTTAACGTCATTAATGACAGTAACAAAAAAACAAAAAAGAGAGAGAGAGACAGAAACAACAAAAGGAACAACAAAAAGAAGCCCATCATAAGAAACCAGCGTTGTGTTGAAATTAGGCTTATCGCACAATGTTGAAGTGGTCTGTTCTTTCCCACGGGCCATGTGGTGGGATACTTGTGGTCCATACATTATTGCTGCCGATCCCCTTTTGTCCGTGTGCTGCGCTGCTGAAGTCTCAAACCATGGCCCACAGGCTGGATTTGGCTCATAGCACTGTTTCATTTGGCTTGTATGATGTTTAAAATTTCTTTGAGCCAACATTTTGAAATTGGAAGCTTTCACATAAAAATCCAGATTTCTGGCATCTCTCAAAAATTAGGAGATCTGGGAACACTGGACTCCCATTACCGCATAGCAGTCTAAGGCTGGCTGGGCAGCTGATGCCCTCTTTAGACAGGCATGTGCTCTCCACATCCCTACCTGTCCCTACCGCTTCACGGCACTTATTCATTCCACTTGTTCCGTTTCTCTTTTAGTAGAAAATTACGTCTTTCAGTGTCTTAATCCAAAGTATATAAACAGCGTAGAAAAGTCTTATCTCTAAATCAGATTATTCTTTGTGAGTTCTCTTCTGCACTCATATTGTCTCATTGAGATACAGTTTCTCTCCCCTATCTCCTACTGAAATTGAAACAAAGATCTAAGAAACTGTTGATGGGCAAGAGTGCTGAGTACTGGAAGGTTCTCAGAAACATGCTTCCTGGTTTGCTTTTTCTCTTGGAGGCCAGATAAGATCAGGCTTGGGGAAAGTGAGAGAGGAGGGGAGAATGGAGAAACAAATAAGAGCGTGTGCCAGTTTTTATCTCCCAACTTGTAACCCTCCCTTCTATAGCTGGCTTTGTGACGCTGGGGCCTGGAGTCTGCAAGCCACCTTTTATTTTATTTATTTATTTTTCTTTGATATTAGTATTTTTTTAAATTCAGGATATTATGGGGATACAAACATTTTGGTTACATGTAATGAGTTTGCCTCGTCCAAGTCAGGACTACAAGCATGTCCTTCCCCCATACAGTGCCTCCGCTGCAAGCCACCTTTTGGCTTTGCCAGGTGCTTCTTGTTACGCTCTGCCAGCAGAGGGCGCAAGAGGGAGACTGCATGGCTGGAAGCAGATGAAGGAATTTGCTCCTTCTGGTTGGTTCCTGTGGGCTTCCTGGTTGCTAGGAGTTCTTGTCAGCATCACCCCAGCAGCATTCCTTCACCTTGGCAGCAGCAATGAGGTGATAGCCGAATAGAGTTCGCAGTGTGCAGTTTACACTTACAAAGCCAGATTCACTTTGTGACCCCTCTCCCAATCTGTCTCATCTCTCCCAATCTGTCTCATCTCTCCCAACCCCGCCCCCACCACCCCTGCCGCCACCCCTGCCCCATTCCTCTCTTTAGAGGTCCGGGTCCCAGCTCTACGGGCTTCCTCTCCAAGCTTCTAAGTTTAAATATTTTGAACTCTTTTTTTTTTTTGTTCCTTCCATTCTAGAGAGGGCAGCTACTTCCTGTGGTTGTGGTTGCTACTTTTGTGATGCTAAGGCAACTTCGGGCTCACATGACTTCCCTCTCAAATTTTGTCAATTTTTTAAGAAAAACTTAGTGTCAATTATTCACAAATTCATCCATAAAGTAGTAATGGGAGAACATCCATCATCTCATTTTATGACATTCTCTCTAGGAACTTTGATCCTAAAACAAGACAAGGGAAGAAAATTACAGAACAATCTCACATTAACAATGGCTTAAAACTCCAAAACAAAACAATGACTAATCAAACCTAGCAATATATTATACAATAACTAAATTTTTTTGTGTTCCAGGAAGGTAAGATGAGTTTAAATTTTGAAGATAAACCAATGTAATTCATCACATTAAAAAAACAAAAAGTAAAATTATTATAAATATATATAGAAATGATTTGAGAAAATTTATAATTAAAAATAGTACAGATAGAAGCATAGATAGAAGAAAAATATCTAAATCTGACAAAGGGTACTTACCAAAAAATCCTACATATAATATTTTACTTAAAAATAAAAGAGTAAGAATTTTCCCTTTGAGATTAGAACCAAGTGAAGATTGTCCTTTACTAGTCAACATTTTAGTGGAAGTCCTAATCGGTTCCAGAAGGCAATGAATATAAGTAAAATCTACAAAGATTAGGTAAGAAGAAACAAAATTATAATTATTCACAGACGATGTGAAATTTAAGGCAGAAAAATCCCAGTACCTAACGATAAATTATGAGAATCGGCTTGTGAGTTTAGCAAGGTTATATTTCAGCTTAATCAATTTTATCTACTAGGAAAAATAAACAAATGAAAGATAAAAAGTTATAATACCATTAACAATAATATAAATATATCAAATACCAGAAATAAGTCTATCAAAAGGTGTGCAAAACCTCTGTACCTAAAATAACACATTATTAAGAATAATTTTAAAAAGGATCCAAATAAATAAAAGAGTATACTCTATTCAATATTTCAATTCTCCTAAATTAATTTAGATTCAGTGCCATCCCAATCAAAATTCCAGCACTTGTTTTATGTGCTGGCAAATACGTATGTGTGTATAACCTGTTAGGATAATTCTAAAATTTATGTGAAAGGGAACAGACCAAAGATAGCCCAGGCAATACAGGAGATGAATAACCAGGTGAGAGGACTTACCTTATCAGATATTAAAAATATATTGAGATAAGACATCAAAGCTTGATTATCTGGTTAGTGGATTGTGAAAAATAATACTATCCTCTGGCCTAAGCGTGAGAAGTCTCATTATCTATTTCTCTTTTGTTAGAAATATCCTAAAAATCTTCAAATCCAATCCATTTCAATTCTTCATTAGGTTACAGTGTTGAATCCAGGATGTATGATGAATATGGAAGGGGATCCTGTACTCCGGTGGTGCTCTTTGGTTTCTACCTTTTCTCATGAACACAGAATACAGCAACGAGCTTCTCAACATCTTTTGGCACTTTTTAAAATGTCTTAGACAATGATAAAAGTGCTGAAAAACCAGAAATTGCCAAATGCTACCAAGATAGATATCAAAATTCTGAATTAAAGAAAAATATTTTCAATACTATAGATTAAAGAACTTGGTTATCTATTTGAGACAAATTAGTCCAACAGATTAATTTAAAGGTATCTTCTGAGCCCTTTGAGAAAGCTGAAGTACTTGCTATGGGTTATTATCAATTCACATAGAATAAGGTCTTTCAAATTTCCCAAATTCCTTTGTTTAATAAAGCTTCTAGGAAGATGGATCAGGAAAATTTTACAGATATACTAATCTGTTATATTATAGATACAATATCTTTGTGGGAATAAAAAGGAAAATGTGGTCAGGATGATAATATTTTTAGGAGAATTTGTAAATCTTTGAATGATGGTTTGCACCAAAAAAGTAATCAATATTTTTTACTGTTAGGAGGTTGCTGGTTAAGTGCAGCAAGGGTTTGAGATTATACCTGCTCAGCATTGTTGGTGTGCTTAGAAAGCGTGGAGCTAACGTGGGCTTTGGAGGTTTTGATAATGTATTGTCCTACGGAATCAAGATCCAGAACTGGGTGAAGTAAGGCCTAGGTTTGACAGAATGAAATGTAATAGCGATTAATGTAAAGTGCTACAATGAGTCTAAAAGCCAACTGCACAAATATACAGTGGACAAGATGTGCCTTAACATTAATATATATGAAAAGGATTAGTGGTTTTTGTCAATCATGAGCTTGATACAAGTCAATGGTGTAATCTGCTTAAAACCCATTTCATTCTCAGGCAATTAGCTCATATGTGATTGGTAAATATGATATTGAAATCATGCCAGGATAGTTGGAAGCTGTATTGATGTATATGTTACTTGTTTTTAGGAGAAAGGAGCCAGAGTAGCAGGACTGGATTATAACCTTGCACAGGAAGGAAAAGGTCTTCAACGTGGCAGTGGCACAGGCAGGAGCCCTTTCAGCTATATTTTATGACAATTTAAGATGAGCACTTTAGCTTCAGTTTGACTTGAGGCAGGTTGCCCTTAGTCCTCTGCCCACCTCAACAGCAGCCCTACTGAATCAGAACTCCATTTTATGCATTTTCTTGGGGTCCACAAGCCAACTTTTCCACTCTGTTGGTTTTGGACATTTTTAATATCCTTGGAGGCAGCCTCTAGCCAAGCTAAACTGCTGGGTCTCTAGAGGTTCCAGTTATTCTTTTATTAGTACTCTGGTTACAAAGTCATTTGGGTTTTGAATGGTATGCCTCTAATATTATTTTTTATAAGTCCTATAATTTTGGTGTTAGAGCCAAATACTATACTGAAATTAGTTGACATCTGTCCATAGAGCCTATATTTGGCATGCACACTTGATATTTGCATTCATAAACATAATTTTAAGCATCCCACAGCTTCTAGGATTTTTGCACATATAGCAAGAAATGGCTTGTCTTTACTCAGAGAATTGCTATTCAAAAAGTCCATGTGCCCATTTATTCAAAATTTGAGGTATCTTAAGAGTTACTTTAATTCACCTGCATTTTGTTTGTCTTTTGCCTTTCCTTTCTCAATATGCATGTTAGACAGTTTATAGCCCCAGGGTAAAGAGCTGTTTCAATCCAAGTCTATCTAGGAAGCTTGGCCTAAGATAGTGTTATTTATGGTTAAGGAAGATCATTGTTGTGCTAAGTAATTTTTCCTGGTTAGCAACCTTAAAGGTTGGAATTGTAGTACAAACATTTAAAAAACGCCAGTGTGCTTTGTCCAAATAAAAGAATAACAATTTAAGTTATGAAGAGATACATCTCAAGTATTCTGACATCCAGAGGGTTTTTTTTTTTTTTTTGGTCTTTTCTCTGCAGTTATAATTTTCATGATGTTGTAGCCTGCCAATGTCGGCCAATTTGTGTTTTCTGGTAGTGTAGGGGAAAGGGGAAACTTGCTCTTTCCCCTGAAAGTTTGTTGAAAGATCAACTCACAATTAAGGCAGACTAATAAGAAAAAGGTTTATTTACCATGCATACAAGGAGAATCACAGAGTGGTTACCCATTATCCCAGTGGGATCCAGATATTTTTTTTCTTATTTATTTATTTATTTTTCAGCATATTATGGGGGTACAAATGTTAAGGTTATGTATATTGCCCTTGCCCCCTTCCCCCCTCAAGGATCCAGATATTTTTATACCTGCCTTTTAGAGGGGAGGGAGAGATCAGCAGTATAGTGAATTCTGTTCAGGAACAATAAATGGTTGCTAGGGAGGATGAATGGATGGGGGAAACAGATTGACTTGTAAATGATTCTCTTAGCAAAGTAAGTTAACCTGAGAGGCAGGTATTATATTCAGAATGGTTTGGGCCAGGTCTAGTTGCATTCTTCATCATTCTTCCTGCAATATACTAAGATAACAAAGAGGGGAAGGGAAGTCAGTTGTTCTTTTGATAGGTTATTCTGGTTTATGCAGATAGAGGGAAAGCCCTTTCCAATGCCTTTTGATTTTGAAGGGCCTTTAATTCAAAATCTTCTTTATATCAAGCAGTCATGTTTGGGGGTGGAATTTCCTGAGTTCCTTTAGTAGGATAATTGAATTGAGATTTTTCTCCTCTGACATGAAGTTAGAGTATTAAAGTTATAAACTTTGGGTTAGATCTTTGTAGTAGGGAAAGCTGATACCTCTCTGAAGTCATACTTGGCGTAACAGAACTGCTGCCTTTTTGGATAAACAGTTAATTTCCTATTTTTCTGGAGCTGATCATACAACTTGTATATAATTCAGTTCTTTGAATTTCCTTTTCATTGGCTTAGCTGACAACTCTTGACTGTTTAACCACTCTTCTGTATCTTTATACAGAAGATTCTTCTATTTAAGCAAGATCAAGAAATTTGTCATTTAAATTTGGAAATTTTAGCTGATGTTTATTTTAGGAAGTTTATGCAATATGAAAACATACATATAGTTGAGTATGAAAACAATTAGATATATGGTTGGGCATAAGAAAAAGTCATCAGCAAGAGAATTAAACCTATCCATACCTCTTAAAATGGATACTTTGTTACTGAAAGTTCACTCTTGTCCCCAAGGCCACATCAGAAGAAAGAGGACAAGTGGTTTGAAGAGAAGGAAAGGGATGTTTGTTAATTTGCTGGCAAGTGAGGAGAATGATAGAATTCCATCTTAAAGTACCACTATAAGCACCACTAAAAAGTACTTACTACAAACAGAAATACAGAGCTTTTAAAGGGGGGTTTTCCTTGCTTTAGTTGATGGTCCTGGTGACCCCATCTCCAGTGGAGATAATCTTGTGACTTCTGTCTAGAAAATTCCACTGAGCCATCTCCTATGGAACAAAAAACAAAGGACTCTCCCCTACCATTCTGATTACTGGCCCTGGGCAGGAATGCAGGTTTCAATTCCCAAAAAGAGTGCGGAAAGTTTTAAAGAGACAGCTTGTAATACATTTTACCCTTTTCCAGACTGTTCCCTCAGTTACATATTCCCCACTGTCGATTTTACCCTACCATATCTATAGGAGGAGTGGCAATGTAGTCATCAAGGTACTTCCTCTGCTGAACTGGGACAATGTTTTAGATGAAAGGTTTCTACTTACATATGCCATTGCAAAGCTTTGGAAGTAGATTTACAAAAATGAAGAATGCGATATATTACCAGGTGAAAAAAGGCACAAGCAACACCTACAACCATGAGGATTGACAAGGTGAAATGGAAGATGATACCTGATAGGAGAGATTTTACCCCAATTGGTATGTAAGACACCAGTAAGACTACGGGTCCTTACTGTCATCTTGTACATAATATCTGCTACAGGGCTGGGTAGGAAAGAAACATGGGACCTCTGAGTGTGGAGCTGTTAGTTGCACCCTGTAGGTGATCAGAGAGATTGGCTTCTGCAAATTTAGAAATCATATACAGGAATACTTGCACTGAGCAAGGTCTAGGATGACAAACCCAGCTGCAAGACAGAGCAGCAGAAAAGGTGATGGCCTGGGGAAACCCTCACTAAGGAGTTGTCTCTCTATCCTATAAATGGAACAAATAACCAAAGAAAGGTTAGTGAAAATATCAGAATTTTCATTTTTTCTTCTTCTTAAACAGATACTTTCGATCACCTAGAGGCTGGCCCCTCCACTGGGGGCTTGGGTCCTCTTCTTCCATGGGACACCTCTTTACTCTGGTATGATAGACCCAAGGCTTTTATTCCTGACAATTTCAATAAGGGGTGCATTGTTAGAGGAACTTCATAGGGTCCCTTATACTTCTCTGCTTCCAATTGGGGTGGGGACCTGAAAGAGGCAAACTCATACATAGTGGTTAGCATCTGATCCACTTGTTTGACATGTTGCTTTAATCTGCTTTCTTTACTCATGGTTATATTACCATACTTACCTTGGGGTGATAGGAGGCATCTCTCATAAACTATTTCTTAGGGGCTTAACTTAAGCCTACTTCTAGGGGCTACCCTTATCCAGAGGAGGGCAAGCAGCAATGTTCTATCCCACTTTAGATGGATTCCATGCAATTTCCATTCTAGGTGTAGGGCTTTGCTTACTTGCTTGATTACCTCTGCTAGGAAGGTGGCTCCATTATCATTCTGTATGGAGGAAAGGAGTCTATGAACATCTTGATAATCTGCAGGATCACTGAGTTCACTGTGTCCAGCTCCTTGAAAAGTAGTTCACCAGGTTACCACTGGGAGTCTGCTCAAAGAAGCTCATGGGCAACCACAGGACATTGTGCAGCAGATCCAGGAGCAGATGGAGGGAAGCAAAGACCCCCCCCACATGGGCACCAACATGGAGTGGTCAAACACAGTGATTCCTTGCAAAATGCCCAGGGCTCTATGGAGTGTGCTCCTGGGTTCTGTTGGCAATGGGGCCGTTGGTCCAGAGAGTGAGCCAATAGTTAAAAGCCAGGGTGGCAACATGGTTATACAAGAAGAGAAAGATGCTCAGGAAGGAGAGGAACAGTCCAATGGCCTTCATGCAGTCCCAGGACAAGGACAGCTTGACCTTCCCAGTCTGAGCCTTGTCTGCTTCCATCAGCTTCCAGATTTCTTCCTTGTTGGCTGGCCCTGGCTTTCTGTAGCTCAGCCGTGCTGCTGTGGTGCCTGCTGACTTCCTTGCTATAGGAGAGTGAGCTGCTGAGCTGTCTCTACAGTGGTCTGCCCATGGTGTCCATCACCAGCATCCCATTCTTCATCTGCTTGGCCTCTTTCCCTGGACTGTTGATTCCCAACATCCCATCATCCTCTGAGGCCTGTTCTTGCTCTGTGCTAGTGTACATGCACAGGAACTCAGTGAAGGCCCTGTCCTGGACCAGCAGTTCCTGGTAGGAGCCCATCTTACTTGACTTCAGATGCTCTCTCCATTTGGGCAGGGTATGCCTCTACCCACCCTGAAATGGTACCCTAGTGACAACAGATTACCAGGTGGAAAAAGTGGAATATTTAATATCCTTATTTCCTGCTGTCAGGAGATGCCTTTCCTTCCAATGGCATCATGAGCATGCACAATCATAAAAGCATACTTAGCATCTGTATAAATGTTTACCCTTTTCTCCTCTGGCTAACTGAAGAGCCCTGGTTACAGCAATCAGCTCAGCTTCCTGGGCTGAAGTCCCAGGAGGCAGTGCATTTCATGACTGACACATATCCAGCCCTTTGTTGTCCATAAAGCTGCTCCCATTGGTGAAAAGACCTCAATCTGGCTTTGGCATTGGCTGATCAGACAGATTCATCCTGCTAGAACAGACAGCCTCCAGAACCTCCAAACAGTCATATTGCAAAGGCTCAGAAGTTACACCATGGTCAAGTAGGAGGGCTCGGATTTGAACCACGGTCTTTCCAATATTTAAGTCCTTATACCACATTGCGCTTGAGTGAGTGGATTATCTTGCTTTCTGTTTTTGAGAATTAACAGTGGCATGTGGACCTTTTGTCTGTCTCTTTTATGGGGCAGAGGATTAGCATGTCTTTGGTTGTATGAAGAATAATTGCATTCATTTGGGTGGAAGCATGATGTTGTCATTGTCTTTATTTGGAAATTAAAAATGGTTATAATAATAGGATAGCTACTGAGTTAACAGGCTAATAAGGGGATTGTATGGACTGTGCTGGGTTGGTTGTTTTCAACTTAACTCCACCACCAACAGCCTCATTTAAAGCTGAGGATTACATTTCCCTATATTCTTTTCCCTATGGGCTGCTGAGTTATAATTTGCTATGAAAGGAACTTGAGTGACATTTGGAGGGTGCAAGTGAAGTGGAAGCTGTATTCTGGGAAGGTCCTAATTGTTAGATGTAGCTGGTTTCTAGACCTCTCCACAAGCTTCCACTTAGTGGTTCTGGCACTTTCTTGGACTTCCCCAGACCATATGTTCTCTAGGTTGTGGCAAAAGAGGTGGTTTCCAGACCTGCCCTTAAAGTCCACTTCATGGATTATGTCAGTTTCTAGAGCTTCACAGGCATAAATGGCTTTTCCCCTTCCTAGTTAATAGATACTCCAGCCACTGTCTTCTAAACCTTCTTTTTGCATCTTTTCATATCTGCAGCAGCTTGAATTTTTATAGTCCATCCATTTTCCCCGTCATGCTGATATTGACTTCATTTCCCTGACCAAACTCAGATTGATACATAAAGTATGACTTTCCATGCATTTAAGTAGATTGTAATCATGCACAAATTTTCCATTTTGGTTTAGGAGTGAGGAGTAAGATGATATAAGGATGAATAAAATATTAGGAGCAATCTAAAGTTTAGAAGAATCTAAAGTTGGCAAAAGTCTTGCTAATTTTGATTATTCCTTATATGGAAGCATATACTTCATAGTGTAGAAATAATATTCAATTTCATTTGATTCAGGAAACATTCATTAGGTATTCACTATGCAAAGCCCTAGGCTGGGTGTGTTGGGAAATACAAAGAGAGCTAATGCTTATTGTTATAGCTTACCATAAGTCAGATGCTTCTCCTATAGTAGGGAAATTCAGGCCTAGAGAGAATAAGTAACTTGGTAGAGGTCACAAAGTGGTTTAAATACCTGGGCTACTATCCTGATTTGTCAGATTTCAAATCGCCAAGGTTCAATCCACTGGTCTGAACTGCTTCCTGCCCCCATAGAGTTTTTAATTCAATTGAGATGGATTTGGAAAAGAAAACATATTCCCTGTCCTCTCTGATAAATTCAAATGGATTATTTTTAAAACTACTTAGAGTCAAATTCACTTTTTACTTATTTACAGCAAATTTTTATGCATTTAGTCACTATTACGGTTGCAAGCAATTGACTCATGCCACACATAGTTTTCATTTGCTCATTTTTCTCCCTATACTGGTTTGTCCAAAACAAATTCCAAATGAAAAACATTGTACTCATTGAAATGGGTAAAAAATAAAAAAAGACTTCTATTTAGAAGAAGGTAAGAGATTTGGGTATTCTCCAACAGTAGAACATTTTGTTATAATATTTGAATAGAAAACAAAAGATATTTCTAAGGGGTAATAGGCACATAATGTGCCTTGAGAACACATTTTTCTATAGTATCCATTCACTGGCCTGAAAATTTTTGGCAAATGTTTGAATTCGAAGTGAATTAGTTTCCAGGTGACTTCATTAAACTCTAAAGATGGATATTTATGGGCCACGAATTGAGCAATGAGAGTAAAAGACAATGTTTTCAGAAAGTACATATCTTTTCCATAACTGGGCAAAATAGATATTCAAATAAACAATTGGATATTGGCTTTTATATTCAGCATTTCATATCTTTGGCATAATAAATTCTAGACTGCCAAACTTGTGTTTTTAGAAACCTACAGTAATCCTGTTGCAAAGAACAACTAACCTAAGATATTAACCTGTGCAGAATCACTTATCTAAAATTGTATACTTTATGCCAAAGCTATGAATTGCAAGCAGATTTCATTTACTTGTTTCAATAAGCCTGAACTTGTAGTCATGTTTTTGTTTGGACAGCACTGGGATTATAAAAAATGGGAAGTTAAAAGAAATACGCTAAAGAGTATATGTTATATTTCTTCTAAATAGCAGAAACTTGGTCTTGGCAAGTTCTATTTGAGAGAACATTTACTCAGAAACAATTCTTATGCTTTCCTTGACCTGTGGTGCTGGTGAAAAAATAGCTTTATCGATCTCTAACTTTTGTGCCTATTCTACCACCAAAAAGACCCTCATTTGTCTGAGGCTATCCTTCAGTCTTTTTCCCTTCCAAAGTGAGGAATTAAGCAGAGAAAGAAAAAGCTGGTGTTAATGGAAAAAGAAACAAACTCTGTAAAATAATTTGAAGAGGTTTATTCTGAGCCAATATAGGCATAGGCTCAGAGGACGAGATAATCTCAGGAAGTCCTGAAAAAGTGCACCCACGGCAACTGAGTTACAGTTTGGTTTTATACATTTTACGGAGATAGGACTTGTAGATAAAATAGTAAACCAATACGGGGAAGGTATACATTGGTTTGGCTAAAAAATGCGGCTAAAAAAAGCCCCCATCTCAAAGTGGGGGCTTACAGGTTATAGGTGGATTCAGAGATTCTTTGGTTTGTAATTGGCTAATGGAATAAGGCTTTGTCTAAAATCTTGGAGTCAGTAGAAACGAATGTTTTGAGTAAAGATAAGAAAGTCAGCTAATCATAAAGCAAGCTACAATTTACTTACTCAAAGTGATCTGTTAAGCAAATTGATGGCCTGTAGGTAAGACTTAACCTTTGCCTTGCATTGCCTTAAGTCTTGTTTGCAATTTAGTATCTTATTGCCACAAAGAGTCTGTTTTGTCCATCTTATGTTCTCTATTTTAACATTAATTCTGGTTAGTTGTAGTGTCTAAAATCCAAAAGGGAGGGCACAGAAGGAGGCGAGTCCTGCCTCCCTTCCTATCATGGCTGGGAACTCAAATTTAAGGTTTTTCTGGGGTCCCCTCGGCCAAGAGGGTGTCCATTCAGTCAGTTGTGGGGGCCTAGCATTTTATTTTTAGTTTACACTGGAAATGACCATGAAAGCAGTTAATGGACACAACCACTTTTCAGAGTCTGTGCAGCCAGAGATTCTGAAACTCAGAGTTTTATGTACTATTTTGTGTGCATAAAACATTGGGATATTCTTAAAATTACTAAATTAGTGGCCTGTGAGGGCCATGGACCATGATAGCATTATTCAATGCCTTCTCATTTTAAGAACCTATTTTATGGGCTTACAGGAAGACAGTGACACCAATGCAATGTTCTGTGACTTAAATCCACATGTTTTCTGAGTTTCCTCTGATCTGTCATGGTTGCTCTACTTTCTGCTCACTTGATAATTGTGACATCATTTTTGTTAATGACTTTCAAATACCACTGGTCAACAATTCCAGTTGGTAAACACATTCAACCTATTTAAATGTAAGTTAATGTTTGAATTTGTCTTAGCCGACTGGTCTTTCTGACTTAAAGTTAATGACTCCAAGGGACAAAACTAGTTTGGACTTTTTTGTTTTGCTAGCTATAGATCCAGATACAATTTGGGCTTGGGCTTACACAATTTTTCAATGGTGTCTAATTCTGCTGCTGGTACCTACATTTGACCTAGTGAAAGTGACATTTGAGATTTCAAAACTCTTTGTAGTATAACTGAACTAAACACAGAGAAGTGTATTTATCCAGGGCTCAAGATAGCTACCGTAGCAGGAATGCTTTCACTTATTTATTCATTTGGACAAGTGAGGCAGTAAATAAACAAGAAACTTGCCTGGTGGTAAGAAAGGTTATGCAGAAGTGATACATAGTTGACCGAGGAGCTGTTGTAGCTTAGGTGATTGAGGGTGGCCCCTGTGGTTTCATTTAAAATAAGATCCAAATTAAAAGAAGACATTAGCCACAAGAAGATTAAAGGAATGAACCTTCCAGGTGGGGTGAACAGCGAGGGCAAAGACCCTTAATTTGGGAATAAGGTTGGTGTGTTGGACAAACAGAACAAAGACCAGTTTGTGACTTGGGGAGAGAGTGGTTGGACATGGGTCAGAAGTGCGTGGAGAGGACAGATCATGTGGGGCTTTGTAAACCAAGGTTAAGTACTTCGGGTTTTCTTCTGAGTATGGTGGAAGACACTGGAGAATGTTAAACAGTTGATATGATCTAGTTTAATTTTTGAGAAGGCTACTCTGGCTTCTGTTGGAAGTATACACTTTAGAGACAGCAGCAGGAAAACCAGCAACAAGATAATTCAGGTGAGGAATAATTGTGGTGACTTGGATAAGGGTGATACTAGAGGAATGTGGCAAAATGGAGGAATTTGGGTGCTTGTTAATGTGGAATCTCCTCGATTGTGAGATGAAATTCTATAGCCAGTACCATGAGGGCATAGCGTATCTTGAAGAACTGTCTGTAAAATGTGGTTGGTATGTTAGGCCCTGGAAGTTTTAGTCATAACTAGGCTAGATTATATCTTGTACATAATTTACTTTGGTATGCCTTTGTGTTCTCAGATATATTAGAAATGTGCCACCCAAAGTTGTGAGTAAAGAATAAAGTGAAAATACAGTGCTATTTTTAAGAGTTTAGGCAAATTACTCTATCACTAAGATGTTTTTGGCTGACAATAGCAGAAAACCTCAACTCAAATCAACATAAACAATAATAATATTTATTTTGTTCCATTTCTGATAGTCCAAAGGGTAAAGTAGGTCCTAGGTAGAATGAACAGCAGCCCAATGGTGTCCTCAAGAATTCAGGTTCTTTCTGTATCTTCTCTGCCTTTCTTGATCCTAAGACCAGTTCCCCTCATGGGAGCAAGATGGTTCTCTGTGACAACTGGGACTTCATGCTTCCTTATTCATGTCCAGCAGGAAAGAAAGAAAGTATAAGCCCTTCTTTCCAATCAGTTTAAGATAACTTAGGTCATAGAACCAATGTTACTTTCCTGGGCAATGACATGCCCAAGATTGGCTTAGGCTAATCAGGATTTCCCAAGTGAAGAGGACAGAGTGACTGCCTGAATCAAATCAGGGTGCTGAAAGGAAGGAAGGAAGAAATATTTTTGGGCAGGTAATTAACAGCATCTATAAAAATGATCTAACATTCATTTTTATAAAATCGGCAAACACTCTTTGCATTTTAAGATCTTAAGGGACTAAAAATATGGTGTGAATAATTCTTGAAATAATAAAAAGCTTTACCTTCATAGGAAAAAATGTAACGAAGCAACTTCAGAAACACAGCTATTCAAATCAAATTCAAAGATCTTAAATCACAGAAATGTGGTAATTTAATTTTCTACCCCATGCTACAGGAAAATTTATGAGACAGGTATAATGTGGTATGTTGTGGACTGTTGGAATTTGAACAAGTTGTCTTACTTGATTTTCACATTTTGATATGTTTTTCCTTCCTATCCCCATATACCCCTTTTTATTTAAATTCCTATTAAATTTTTCTCTTTTTTCAAAATAATGGCCTGTTAATAACAGGGCAGACCTCATTTTCTATTTCTCTGTAATGACATTAGCAGAGACCCTCTGAGGTGATTGACGTTAGGAGAAATTCCAACAAAAATTATGTGTTTTGAAAGAGAATGGTCTTGACCTTCAATGATAATGCTCTATGCAAGACATTATATCAATTTGGTAATTATACATTGCAGACAAGAATAAAATCTATTGTTGTGATATGTATTAATTTTGATTGGACTCAGATTGCAACTTGCAATTAAAAATTCATAGACGATTGTCTATTCAAGTGACAATAGTTAGAAACTAAATAATACTACTTTGCGTAAGTGTCGTGTATAAGACATGCATGACACTTTCGATTTTGTTCAAAGTACCCTATTTTTAACAAACTACTATCCCATTTATCTTCCTAAAAGCCCTAATTCAATTCAACAATAAGCAGAATACTTTTTATAGTTTTTCTTCTAAATCGCTCTTCTGGGAGATTCTTATTATGGTTGAGTTCAAAAGTACAGTGATTTATTAAATTGCTACATTATTTCTCCATAATTTGCATGAAATCTGGGGGAGGAAAAGGAATAGCTCTAAGTATAAAATGGGTCTTTACTAAGTTTTAAAGTTACTGGTATCTGACAGCTGGCAAAGATTTCATTAGAGCAGAAAACTGTGCATTTTGACCAGCACAATTTATACTTTTTTTTCAGAACAGCAATGCAACCCTAATTATCCTCCTAGGTAGGATTTACTTAGCCCACAGAAATAATAATTACGCAACTCCAACTATAGTCTACTCTCTTCTCCATGGTATTTTTGACACTCTCGACTCCCTGCTGCTTCTCTCATCCAATCACTTCTGACATAATATTCTCTTCTGATTTCCTTCCTACCACTCTGCACTACCTTTAGTAGCCTTCCACGGCTCTTTTTTGTTCTCTCGCCCCTTAAGTGAAATCGTTCCCTAAGGTTCTCTTCTACTTATCTTCCCTACCCTTTTCTCCACTGTCTGTTTCCTCAAGACCCCTTCATCTTTTGACTAACTTCATTCATTCCCATGGATTCAACTCCCACTTGTTTGCCCAGAGCTTCCAAATCTGCATCTTTACCCGATCCTTCTCAAGACCAGACTTCTCCCAGTAGCTGGCCAGACACTGCTCCCTAGCTATTTCACAGCTGCCTAACCCTCCAACATGACCTCAAGTGAACTCATTTCACAGACGTGCTCGTCTAGATGTTGGCTACTGGTACTCCCCCGCTCTCCCATGGCCCAGTATGGAGACCAGAAAAATGTCTGACTCCTCTCTCTCAACCCCTTGTATAATTAGTCACTTTGCATATGAGTCTACTTCTAAAATGTCTGTTAATTCTCTCTCTTCCTTTCCATGGCAAATACCACTGTGCTGATTCTGCCCCCAATATTAACTGAATTTTGGCAATATTTTTTTTTTTTTATCTGAACATCCTGCCTCTTTATGCTTCAATCCATTCTCGGCATTCATCCATTCCAGCATTTCTCTTGATATTCCCTTGTCTAAAGAATGAAATTGAGACACTCAAATGTCCTTTACAACTTCCCAGTCTTGGTGTTCACTGTCATTCCCATGTGTATATTAGCCACATTGGAATTACTTGCTTCCAAACATGTCAGATGCTTTTTTACTTTAAAATTTTTATTGTTTTTAAAAATTAAAGTTTTATTATTATTATTTTGCTTTTCCTCAAGCTATTTCTTCTGCCTTTATTTCCTTCTCCACTTTCCTCAAATTTTTACTTCCCCTGAGCTTTTGTATTTGTTATTCCTTTGGCTGAAATAATATTTCCCCAGTGCTTAGCATGGCAAGAACCTTCTCTTTATAGATTCCAGATGAAATGTGGAAATGAATGAAACCTCCTTAGAGAAGCTTTTCTGACCATCCACCCCGTCTCTTGTAGTTATCCCATATACTAGCATCTTATTTATTTACTTTAAATTACTCAGCACTCTCAGAAATTCTCCTGTTTCTGTATTTGTTTATTTCTGCCTACCTAACTAGAATATAATCTACTTATGTGAAAGGAATTTAGTCTTATTTCTTTTATCTTTTTGAGACAAGGTCTCACTCTGTAGTCCAGCTAGTATGCCATGGCATCATCATAGCTCACTGCAACCTCAAACTCCTGGGCTGAAGTGATCCTCCTGCCTCAGCCTCCTGAGTAGCTGGAACTACAGGTGTGTACTACCATGCCCAGCTAATTTTTCTATTTTTCATTTTTTTTTTGTAGAGATGGTGTCTTGCTCTTGCTCAGGCTGGTCTCAGGCTTGTCTCTAACTTGTGACCTTGGTGTTTTGGTTCTTTGCTATACCGAATACTTATTGTTGAACCAGGTTGGATAAGAGCCACCTTTATCCCCTTATTCTCTCCTTCTAGATGGGTTTAGTTTTTGTTGAAATTATGTTCCATTTATGAACCTCTTCTTTTAATCTGGTTGAATTATATGACTTTAAGGGGAGAAGGGAAAAGCAAGGAAATGTTGTTGATATTACCTTGGGGTCAGAGCCAGATTCAATCCAGTATCCAAGCTCAATTCAATCTAGTACCCAACTTTCCTGCTGTGTGGAGAAGGAAATGCAGTATGTTTGGGAAATTCCTGGATTCAGAGATAAGAGACCTGAGTTCTACTCCTCACTCTGCCACAGGCATATCCATTATGACTAGTAGGCTCTTTATCTTCCATGGACCTCAGAATCACAATGAGGAAGATCAAGGTTGAACTGAATGATATCAAAAGTCTCTTCCACCTCTAGAGTTCTTTGCTTCTTTGACTAATCAACCCAACTCAATTATTCATTCAACAAATGTTTATTGAACACCTTCCCTGTGAGAGGCGCCATGTGAGGTGCTAGAGACACAATCAACGGTAGGCAAAGCAGACGTGGGCCCTATCCTCAGGGATCTTACAGAGCAGTGGTGGGACAGACATTTATACATGATCACACAGTTCTAGAATGAAATAGGTATTTCATAGAACCAAAGCACTCCACATTTTACTACAGAACCACCTCTGATACAGCTATTAGGTCTAACTTTCAGGATTTTCCCACTGGAGAATGAGTCAAATGTTTCTTTTCAAAAAAGTATTTGCATGTAGAAAGTTTGCTGGAGCAATCTGAGCATCTTAGTAATGTCCAAACATGGAATGAATTATTTTTAAAGTTTTTATCATAACTTTTCAAGTTCTTAATCCTTTGCTCCTGCATTTTGGGGTGGGGTTTGAGGTGGGGAGAAGGTACGGAGAGAGGTGAAAGTATAGAACACTGTAAAGGTATCTCAGACCCTACTGATAAATTCAGCCCTGACTAGTGATTTGCATTTTAATCTGGTTATTAAGTGCTCAAGTCTCACACAGAGTAAATATTCAGTCACCTTTAAGAATCACTATCCTATGTAAGGGTCTTCTGTTCAGCTTCAAGGAACCTGGTAGAGAAGGGGAGGCCCATCTTTCTCTCTCAGTGGCTCCCTCTTGTTCTCACCCTAATGCCTACATGTGTTCAGGCAACATTCAGTGCACCCCAAACCTAAGCGTAAAGGGGAGATGAGAGCCTTTTGTGTTGGTCTTTGCCATCAGCATGAGGTATGTGTGTGCGCAGTTGTGGTGTGTGTTCAGTCCATGTGGGAGCTGTGCAGGGTGGAATTCTGCATGTCCCAATGCTAACCGCTGGGGAATTCTTACCTACAATGGATGCTCTCAGCCTTTGTCCCCTCTGCTATGATGCCAAGGCACTGTGAACCACACAGGGAGCCAGGTTTAGGTGGAGTTTTGGCTGGCCTCTAAGAATTCCCCCAATACTCCTTTCTATACCACCTTTTGGGCCTGTCATAGCCCATCTTCAGAATTTGGATATCTTTTGCATTATCCTCCAAGTCCCCTTGATGGCAAAATAGAAACAAACTCTGTATCATATTTCAGAGCCACATTCTATGGAAGATTACATTTTCCAGTATGGCTGCCATGGTATCTCTCACCCCTAATGTTCTTCAGTGTGACCTTACCACTCCCCCTCCCCACCCCATTAAGAAAAGGAGCCTATTCCCCCTTTTCTTGGATATGGGTTGGCCTAAGTGACTTGATCAGCCAATAGAATGAATCAGAAAAGATGTTCCAGGACTTCTCAGGCTGGTTCATGAGAGTGCTCGCAGCTTCCTCCTGGAACTCTTGCTCTTGGATCAGTCCCTCCCAAACTCACCATGCCTCAACCAATGCCATGGGAAGCCCAAGCCACATGGAGAGACTGCATATAAGTGCTCTGGTTGACAGCTTCCGCTGGGCTCCTAGCTGACACGCAGCTTCAACTCCTACCCATATAAGTAGTCATTTTGTCAGCCTGGCCCATGAAACTTCAGAGATATCCAGATCTAGCTGCTACCTGATTGACGCTACATGAGAGATAAAAAATAAGACCATCTAGCTGAAACCACTCAGCTTCAGTACCATGGAGATAGCATTGCTATTGTGAGCCACTAAGTTTGGGATTAGTTTGTTGTATAGTAATAGATAACTGGAACATCTTTATACCTTATCAGAGGATCTCTTGGTTCAAGCCTTTGAAGGGAGAAGGACAAATTTAGTGTTCCCCTCCCCACTACTCCCAGGGAGATGTTAAGAAAGAGGCTTTATTCTTTAGAGAATCTGAATTTATAGATCTATAGTGGGTGTGGTGGTCATTTTGGGCTGCTATAACAAATATCTTAGACTGGGAGTTTATAAACAACAGAAACTTATTTCTCTTAGTTCTGGTGGCTGAAGAGTTTGAGACCAAGGTGCTGGCAGATTTGATGTGCGGTGAGAGCCCACTTTATGATGCGTAGACAGCGCCTTGTAGGTGTGTCCTCACATGGTGGAAGGGGCAAACAGCGTCTCTCAGGCCTCTTCTATAAAACACTAATCCCATTCATGAAGATTCTGCCCTCATGATCTGATCACCTCCAAACACCTCACCTCCTAATATCATCACATTGGTGATTAGATTTCAGCATATGAATTTTAGGGTGACACACACATATAGACCATAGCACTGGGGCCCAGAAATCTGTGTTGTAAAAGAGAAAAGCCTGAGTGATGTTATGTAGAAATTTAGGGGACCATACCATGAAAAAGTCTTTTTGACTCATTTTCCTTTGAGATTTGTGTCAATTTTTTTTAATCCTTAAATACTTTTAGCTGTCTCTGAAACTTTTGAGTTATTCTTACCTTATGTTCAGTAGCCTCTAACTGAATAGGATCTTGGACACAAAATTTGACAGTGAGATAAAGGAAAGAATTAAATCTCTTTAGACTAGAAGGCATTCATCAAAGGTCATAAGACCACCAGAACAAATGAATGTTTTACTATGAAATAATTATTAAAATGAGAAATTGATCTACCTAAACATTTAGAAACTGGAGGCTGACTGAGATAGACTGAATTCAAAGAATATTAAAGAGAAGAGAAATCTAATATGAGAGCCTTCTGAAACTAATTTCCTGGTATAGACTTGGAAATGCAGGTAGTCAGTAAAAGGACAATGCAGTGTGCAGTATTAGACAAGACTCTGGCAGAAAAGTGTGTCCCATGTGCCTCTGGCACTCCCAAGGGGAGGACAGGTAGATTATCTGTCTGGTTTCAAAGATCCACTTCTCAGTCTTTGAGATGATGAGGAGGAGATAACTCTGCAGCACCCTTGATGAGGACACTTTTACCCCAAGGGTATGCACATTCAGTTCCATTCCTATAACTTACCAAGGAGCCTTCAGATCTGTGGTTTGGCTTTCCTTAGCTAAGTCTCCAGGGCCCAGAGCACTGACTTCATCAGTCTGGAGAGGCTCTTGAGTTCAAATGCCAGTCTCTGATCATATTAGTAAAAATACGTAGTGGGGCAGTATTTGTACCTGTCTGAGGAACTAAAAATTAGATTTCCAGTATTTTACTTTGCCTAGTCATCAAAACCACCAGAACAAATTAATGATGTACTATGAAGTAATTATTACAATGAGAAATTGATCTACATGAATATTTTCAGGATTTAACTTTCACAGAAAGAATAAGATTCTATGAGTAGTTTAGGCCACTGGAAAGTACTCATAATTTAATACTTTCCTCAACTGTTAACTCATCCAATCCAGGAGAGTGAATAAATATAAGCAGGAAAGGAAAGCTATAATGTTCTGTGGCTGGGATTTGAGATGGACTAGATGTTTACCAACTAATTTTCACTAATTCTTGGGCAAAGATTTCCCAGATTTCTTTGCAGTGAGCAATAGGTGGTGGTGG
Source organism: Cheirogaleus medius (assembly GCA_008086735.1). NCBI lineage: Eukaryota > Metazoa > Chordata > Mammalia > Primates > Cheirogaleidae > Cheirogaleus > Cheirogaleus medius. The sequence continues at coordinate 99,709,776 of VBSM01000272.1, read as the reverse complement.
TGGTGAGGTGGGATTTCATGTGCCTGAAGTACTTCGTGGAATTTGGAGGTAAGTACTGCATACAACTTCAAGTCTTGGCCCGTGAAACCTTCTCACATGTAGTTCTTCCTGTTCTCATCCCGCCACTGGCTTAATGCAAAGAGGGGTGAAGCCTTAGAACATGGTGCTACTACAATATGGCAGAAGACTGCATCTCTTGAATAATTCATGGAGCAGAGCTCCCTGATGATCTCATTTGATTGTGATGTGAGTTAATGTCTTAGTCTATTCAGACTTCTAGAACAAACTATCATAGATTGGGAGGCTTATAAACAACAGAAATTTATTTATCACATTTCTGGAATCTGGGAAGTCCAAGATCAGGGCCTTCAGATTTGCTGTCTGGTAAGGTCCCACTTCCTGGTTTATAGGGACCAGGGCCTCCGGTCCTCTAAAGGTTTGCTGAACATCACTGACATGAGGCAGATTTATTAATAGAAGAAAAGGAATACAAATTTATTTAATGTATATACACAGGAGCGTTCAGATTGAAGACCCAAAGATACAGAGGAAATAGTCTATTTTTATGCTTAGGTTGAACAAAGTATGGACTGCCAAGTAGAAATATTTTGGACAAAAGGGTACAATCTAGTGCTAATAGACCAAGTGAGGAAACCCAGCAAGTCCTGTCTGTCTAGATTCTTCTTGGCCTCTCTGAGCATGCATTCCTTCTGGATGTGGGGCAGAGCCATTTTGGAGTGGGAGTCTTATGATCTACAGTCGAATAAGGTAGGTCAGATAATTTCTTTATGGTCAGTTTTTACACAGAATACTTCCAGGTTTTATGGCTGGCTTTCTAGGAAAAGGGATTCTGGCTTTTACCATCAACCCTGGTGAAGAAGGATTCTTGTTTCTATGGCTAGTATTGGGGGAGAATGGGACTGAGAGACAGGAGGACAGGAGAAGGTGAGAGAAAAACCTTGCTTCTGAGGTCTTCATTTTTGGCTACTATTTTCTGAGCCCCCAAAATAGACACTGTGTTTTCTCAGTGTCCTCATATGGCAGAAAGGGTGAGGGGTCTCTCTCAAGCCTCTGTCATAAGAGCACGAATTCCATTCCTGTGGGCTCCACCCTCATCACCTAATCACCTCCCAAAGTACCAGCCTCCTACCACCATCAATATAGGAGTCAAGATGTCAACATATGAATTTTGGAGATGCACAAACATTCAGACCACAGCACAGAGCAAGTGCAATGATAAGTGGCTGCTGACGTCTCAGTGTTGTGAAGCAGTACAACAGGTGGGGACTGTGTGCAACACACACCTGTCTAAAGAAAGCAGTAGCTTCCCAGCCAGCCTTAGACTGCAGTGAACCTAATCACCTCCCAAAGGCACAACCTCCTACTGCCATCACCTTGGGGGTTAGGATTTCAACATATGAATTTTGGAGGGGACACAAACATTCAATCTGTAGCAGCAAGCAATAACCTCTAAATGTGTTTATTTGCTGAGATTTTAGGGGCTGTTTCAGCATTTAGCAGATACTAATATGGCTCCTGAAGATGGCTATTTACTAATATGTCAGGGGACCCCACTTTTTCAACATCATGTTTTTTTGAGCCGCAATAGGAGGGCTTGAGTTCCATATATATCCACCTCTGGAATCTAGAACTCTGCACATTTGGCTAACTGACGAGGGCAGATACACCAGAGGTCTATTTTCAGTAAGGCACTGTTGAATCTTTTGACAGAGAATTTATCCTCAGGGACAGAGATCCCGGAAGATAAGTTTGGCCTGATAACAAAGCAGTGGTTGTGTGCAGATGTGGTGGCTTTGAATATGGCTTTCTATCTGATTTTGGATCCATCCCTGGCCCCAGTCAAGCTGCCTGGATCTTAGCAGGCAAGGAGAGAGAGAGAGAGAGAGAGAGAGAGAGAGATTTGGTAATAGAAACTGAAGAAGTTGTATAATCGGTATCTCTTTGCTTCATGTTAGATTTTTCTAAGTGAAATAAATCTCTCAGTTCCTGTCCATTAGGGTTTGTTGGATATTCAGAATCGGTTATGTTTTGGTGTGTTTCCAGCTCATTCTAGGGTTTTTACAGCACTCAAAGAGCTTTTCCAATCTAAAAGATCGGGGAGAAGATCCTCTGGCCTTCAGTCCATCATTGTCTCTTCTGAGAGGTTCATGGTTTAGGGTTAGGAAGTGTATGGCTCTGTGCTCAGGGTAAGAAGACCTCTAAGTGGCCCGTCCTGAAGCCTTTATACAGCCCTTTCTCAGAGGTCCTGCTGCCCTTGAGTATGGGGTGGGGAGGGGAACACAATTCTCATTCCTTGAGGAATCAGTTGCCACTGCCTTCTTTTAATTCAAGGAAATCACCCTAGGGATTGGGTCATTCCTCTTCAGTTTAAAACATCACCTTCCTTTGCTTTTTCTAACTTATTCTATTTTTATGGATCTGATATACAACAGTGACGGATTCTTTCCTGGAGTTGTGGTTGATGGAGAGGTTAGACCTTTAAAAACACAAACACTAGCATCTTCTCTCTGTGGTGAAAGTGGGGGAAGAAGGAGGCTTTTTACTCCTTTGTAAGTCTACAGCGGCAAAACCTCAACAAAACGAAAAATGCAAAAATCAAAAACAAAACAAAGAAGAAAAACTAATAAAAAGACACTACTCAGTTTTTCTTAACAGTAAATTTCTACAACTATTTTTACTAAAATGCCTAATATCTGGAGGGAGAGTGTAACATTCCTTTAATGTTCCCCTGACAGTATCAAGAAATGGAGATCTGTCCTCTCCTGCTTTGTCTCAGAACACCATGTATACTGGGCACTGTGGTTGTTCTCTGTGGCAGCCACCATCTCCAGCAGAGCTGACCTGGGTTTCAGGCAGAAGCTGAAATGCTAAGTAGAAGTAGATGTGCCCAGAACAAAAGGCAAGGCATATCACTTAAACCAGAAGGCAGCTGGGGCAGGCAAAAAAGAGACATCTAATGAATGCTAAGTCCTGATTGATTGGATTTATTTTTGAGCCCAGATTAGACATCTGCTAGGGATTTCCAAAAGTAACTGGAGGAGGTGGTGGTGATAGTGGTGGTGGTGGGAGGAGACTTTCCAGGTAGTTAGATTTCTGCATAAGCAGGGATTTCAGAGATACATGAATTATATTTAGAGTAAAAATATTTCTATTAGTTTGTGGTTGCCCTTAATTCTACTTTAGCCCCTTTCCAATTGTTCCCAGGATCTACATGTTGATTTGACTCTTTCTTAAACTCTATGAATCACTCCCTTGCTGGATACCTGAAAAATTTAGAAATAGTCACGTCAGTCCTGTGCCCTCACACAGGGACACTCCAGGCACTTTTGAAGGACTCTTCGATGGTGGCTCCTTCTCCTGAGCCAAATATATCCCAAGGATCTTGAGTCTCCATGGTATCTCCATCTCTTTCCAGGGCACAGGCAGGAAGTCGATAGGAAGTGCTTCCTGATTACTTCTGCTCCTTTTCATTTTCTAGTTCTTGTTCCATGTTGTATGGAAGGAACTCTTAGAGTGACAGGTTAATATTCCTTCTCCCCACTCCCTGGTTTGGGTTCATCTACCCATCTGTAGATGCATTTAAAAATTATTTGCCAGGAGCAAGAGACTATGGGTTTCCTCTAGACTGTGTTTTCTCTTCTAAATTTGAGTGAATTTTCCCTAGGCCTCTGTTTGCCAATAGCACCTTGCCCTCAGGGACACAACTCAGCCTTTTTCTCTCTTCCCTCACCCCCTTCAGATCCCTGTTGGTTTCCTCATACTTCCTCTGGCTCAGTCTGACTTGGCTCCTAGCATGCCTTTGTGGTGGATGATTGGCTCACTACTGGCACACGTTTTGACAGATTTTTAACAACTAGAATCCTGAGCCCAAGAAATAATGTGTAAACCAGCTTTTCTTAATCAGTGTTCCTTGTCTGAACCACAGAAAACAGAACGTGATGTGAGCAACTATTTTCTCAATTCCCCTAAAAATGGAATGTTGAAAATAAGACATTTAAAATTATGTCTACCAGTCACAGAGATGACACCTAGATAAATTAATATAATACTAATATTTATATGACCTTTTTGTTATAAAAATTTCACTCTATTTAGGTCCCACCTCCTCCATGAAGACTTATCTGATTCTTCTGGACTTTACTTCTCTGTTCTCTGTCACTTTCCATCATTACTACACATTTTGTGATTTGATCAGTGACTGGTTTCCATTATTGTCTGGTGTCCTGTGTACCTTGTTACCTAGCAAGGTGAATGCCTGTTGAATAAATGCCTGCTCCAAGTTTCAGGAATGTAAAAATAAATAAAACCTGGCAGAAATGGTACCCAAAGTTTGTGGCTACTTTTTACCTTCTAAAAAATCAATAGTAAGCACCCATGGTTTTTAATCTCTTTATTTCCACATTTATGAATTCTATTTTTCTCCTACTAAGGAGTTGCTTTCTAATTGATATAGACTTTATTGATGTAAACCAAATTATAAGAAAGAACACAGAGAAATTTTTTTTTCATTCTCAGTAGTTATAAATTATCATGCTTACATTAGAATGCTTTAAAATTATGGACTTGGGAATAAAACTAGCCTTTTTCATAATTCTGAACTGAAAAATTGTTGAGTTCACCTAGCTTGCCTTCCTGAATAAATTCTACAAGTGGTTTTAAAGTAGACTCCTACCAATCCATACAAATACACCCAGCAGGGAGGCTCTTCAGCTTTCAGCCTCTATGGTCTACAAACGCAAGTGATGACTGAAAGTCTTTCGCTAACCTCAGGTAGAAGAGTGACATATTTGTGTGGCATGAAAGGAGGTCTATGGCAGCCAGATGAAAATGTTATGCCTAAGATGATGTGATTCTCAGATTTCTTGAGAGCAACACATGGAGCTTCATTTTGTTAAATTTCTGTTATGTGCAAAGGCAAGTGCCTGCTATTATATAAGTGAAAAAATTGTGTATCAAAATGATGTGTTAATACCTTTGATTCACCGTGTCTCAAAAATCACACAAGTGACAACCTATGAACATATCAATAGGAATGAAGGTGGGAAAGGAGAGAATCCAATGCAAACAAGGGAAATTAACATCTCTCAAATCACCACCCTAATATCATACAAAGATGAGTAAGATAAACGCACAATACACCTACCCTCTTTGCCCACAAAAAGGCTGAGTCAGTCTATATACAGAAAAAGATATGAATATTCTGCTTTGAAATCCAGTCTGAAAACAAAGAGAGGAAATGATTTGGCAGGAGATTTGCGCATGAGCCACGCTGTTGCCTCTGATCACAGCAAATCAAAATGAACTACCTGGAGATACCACTGGCTTCACATTTAGAAATGATTAGATAATCGTTATGTCACATTTTTGAAGTTTGTTTAAAATTTCAAGTTTATCTGTGGGGCTTCTAAGCAAAATGACCCCAGTTGTGATTTAGGGAATGCAGTTTTGAAAATGATGATTACAAGTAATGCTGTACCAGGGACTTGGGTAAAAGTGACAGAGTCATATTCTCTGCCCTGCTTACAAATGGGACGGTGGTTGTTTGGATAAAGCATCATAGCAGAGATAGTCGAATAAAACAGTGAAGCCAAAGTGGGGATAGGCAGCAAGATGCATGTGCTCATTCAGATGAAATTATTTTCTTGGTTGCAATACAAATTTAACTCAGGGGGAAATGTGTGTGCTACCTGTTTTGATTTTTTTTCCCCTGAGTCTCTCTGAACTTGGACAGGTTACACCTGGCAAATTACAAAGGTGTTGTGGGAGATGGAGGTTGGAGATGAGGGGATTGGCCATTTGCAATCAGACAGGCAGTTAATTTTATGAAACAGAAGCAAAAGTAAGAGCATAATTTGGTGGATGAATAAGGAAAGCCAAGTTTTGTGGTGTTACATAGAAAGTGTGATGGTGTCTGTTTCTGTCTCTCAAGCCTACATTTTCAACCTTGACAACAGTAAACAAATTGCTAGTTCTGCAAAAAAAAAAAGCAAAATAGAACTCCTGCCCTATCCAGAGAACCTGGGCTGGGCTGGGCATGTGCACATGTGACCTGTGGCTAAAGAATAGTGCCTGGCATCAGTATAGTTTCTGTGTTCTGCAGCAGCCCAAAGTACTTTAAAGCCGTTCAAGCTGTATAGTTTGCACACCCATTCCAGTGGAGGGGAAGGGGAATAAGTGTTTCAAGGCAGCCCATTCTTCACTTTGTTGAGAAAAGCAAAGGGCCTTCTATGAAGGACAAAACTTATAGAATTGGGTGTGTGGGAGAACACAAAGATACTGTAGATCTTGAAAGAGCATCTCCACAACCCACAGCCTTCTTCCCAGTAGTGTTAACTCTGCATTTTTACAGCATAGCATGTGTGTAGTTTTTGGCTATTACTGGTGTATTATTTGGGGGTGGGAGGGATGGGGAAAGAAGGGAGATGAGTAGGGTCATTTTGGTTAAAATTTAGGGCCTGATTGGGGAAATAGTGAAATAATGGAAAGAACAGACAACTAATGATTTGCTTCTATGTCCATAATATTTTACCTTTTTAAAAAATGTCATCGACACCACAAATGAGGACTGTGAGAGACTGTTTAAAAGCTGTGAATGCCTGAAACCTATAAGCCAAGACGTTCCTTGCCTGAGCTTAATACTGTTCCCCACAAAGTACTAATCCAGCTCATAAGTTACCAAAGCTGCCATTTTGGAGATGGAAACTGATTGAGGAGGGGAAAGTCTTGTATTGGAGAGTATCCATCGGCAGATCATTCTGTCCTAGAGGTGCTAATTCCTGAAATTAAACAAGATGACCTTTTCTTTTCCAGGTATGAAGTTATAAATAGCTTGTTCATCTAAGCCACTGGCTGAGGTTTTGAGGAAGAAGGTGGTACAGGAGATGGGAGAGTAGGGAAGACAAGGTCCCATGCTCTTAGGGCAGAGAACTCTTGGAGCCTCTCTGGTTTGTTGTTGTTGTTGTTGTTTGAACTTTGAACTCTAAAACCATTGGGTAGTAGGGTTCAGTCACTGACAGCAGAAGTTTCATTGAATCAGTTCAAGAGTTGAATGATTTCAAAAGCCCTAGTCTCAGGAGAAGATTAAACTTTCATACTGGGGCAATGGTTCACTGTAAAACACAACAAACAAAAAACATTTTAAAAAAATCCTAAGAATTAAATGAAACCCTAAATGCTCTGTCTTTGAATCACAAAATCCATCAGTTCTTGACATCATCTAGAGTTGCAACTAGAGCTACATTGTAAAATCTTTTTAGGCATGTGCTAGATTTCTGTGAAAACTTTGTTTAAATGTAAACTTCATACCACACTGTCAGTTTTTGTCTTAATAAAACTATAGATTTATATACAAAAAAAAAAAAAAGAATAGTGCCTGGCATCAAGTACAAGGAGAAGATGGAGCAAGGGGTAACCAGTTAAGCAATGAGTCATTATTAAGTGGAGTATTTGGAGGCAGAATCTTCTTTCACTGAAGATATCAGAAAAGGCCATTTATTTTTTAATAAGATAACAATAAAAGTCCTGAATGAAGGAATTGCAACCAGTGTAGAGAAATGTGGAACAAAAACAGTGTGGATAAGAATCTCTACCAATCTCTTAACAGAAACTAGCCTGTTAGTGAAGTAATGCCACGTGGTGGTCCAGGCATGTGCTGTCCAATAGCCACTAGCCACATGTGGCTATTTAAATTTAATTTAAATTATTTAAAATTCGATAAAGTGAAAATTCCATTTCTCAGGCGCGGTCACCACATTTCAAGGGCTCAGTTGCCATATGTTATAGTAGCTATCGCACTGGACAGCACAAAGAGATCAGTTCCATTATTGTGGAATGTTCTGTTGGATGGTGCTGGAAGAGCATTGTTTTGGGACCCTGGGATTGAATCCTGAATCTGCAAATTGACCTCTATGCTATATTGTCTTTTATCCTTTAAACTGAAAGCAATGCAAGTTTCTCTTGGCTTTAACTCTTTAACTAATTGAAGAATAGCTAAAGCTATTATGTAATAATGATAGCTAATCATCACAAATAATATATGCATCACACAGTACTTAATACACGCCAGGCACAGATCTAGGAACTTTACATGTACTGTATTAAGTAATTTAGTCCTCACAATAATGCTGTGTGTTGGATACTAGTATCCCCTCCTTTTATAAACGAGTAGATTGAGGTTCAGAGAGGTGCAGTAACTTGCCTAGTTCACACAACTAGTAAGTCACACAACTAGCCCATTGAGACTCAAATTCTAATTCTAATGTCTGTTTTCACAAACCCTGTGCATATTGCCTTTCAGTATAGAGTACAAGAGCACACAGGTAGTTGACCCAGGAGGGGGATGCTGTCTGACCAGAGCAGTATAGATAGATCCTGGTGCTCAGAATGGACAAAGCCAAAGAATTTCACTTAATAGCTACTGAACTACTTAAATGAGTCTATTTCAGTCCTGTATGCTAGGCGGGCATATCCTGACTCGCCCTTTCCTTGGGGAAAATAGGGAGAAAAGTACATACATGGAAATGTACTACTAGCTGCTGCACCAGATTTGGCAAACACTGTGGACCACAGCCTCTCAGCAAAGAGGAGCACTTCCCTGACAGCAAACGCCTGCTTCTCCAGTGCAGATCCATGGGATCCCCCCTGCACACTTCCCGGTCTCCCTCCACATCTGCTGGATCCCTGTGAGAAAAGGAAAAGTGATGTATTTGGGAAGTTAAACCAAGGAAAGACCAACTCTCTGCTTGCAATTCTCAAAATAATTTTCAATGAAATAAAGCATTCTGAGTCAGAGGATATGACATCCTCATTTGCATGATTCAGAATGGCAGTGACGCCACGGGCAGTCAGTCATCTGGGAGGAGTTCCCGAAAGTGGAAACACTGAACAATTAAACAGGCACTGTAGTTGGCACCAAATGAATTATCTTAGATAACTGAAGCTGTTCCACTGGCCCGGGCACAGGAAGCTTGTGGCTATCAGAACTTCACAGTAGGTGATTCCTGTTACCGCCCCAACGTTTTCCTTGAGTGGCAGCTGACGGCAGACAGTTTTCTGAGAGGGATAGAAGTCGCTGGGCTCCTGACCCAGGATAAGCACCTAGTTACACATCTCTGTTTTTGCAGTGGCTCAGAGAATATATTATATTATATTAGAATGGAAATCTGTAACCTGGCAGCCATGTAGATGAAAAAGCTCTTTAAGGCATCTATGATCCTCTTAATTTGGGTGCAGAAGGTTGATTTTGTGTCCTGGGAAAATGGCCCACGGTTTTATTATATTATCAAAGGGGTCTCTGGCCTGAAAAAGAGTAGAACCATGTTCCTGATAATTGCACAGTCTAGAGATCACCAACAAACCTTTATTACAAATTATAGTGAAGTCAAATTTTAACAGCTGAACTTTGCTGATTAAGTAACAGGATCCATTGCAAGCTTCACCTCTCAACATAAAAACACCAAAACCCCTTACGAGTTAGTAGTTTTTAAAACACATGGGAACTTGGGCATGGCTTCCCTTCCAGACTTAGCCGATAACAGCCCGTTCACTTAGTAGCCTTCCTGTTCAGTCTCTTCTATTCCCTCAAAAGCTTGCTATGATTTTGAAGGTAAATAGATGAAGAGAATTGCTCTCTGTGCGTTTAAAGAAACACTTTCCACCTAAGTAGGAGTTTAAGATCTCAGCTGTGGATTTCCAACAGTACATGAGGTAAATAGTAAAAATAGGCATTTGTTGAGCATCCAGGTTTGTGGGGAGAGCCTAGTTGTGCTCACTTGCTCTGCAGGGTTAAGCACACTGGTGCCAACAGGCTTTGACAATTGCATTCCTAACTGCTATAGAGACCCACCCTCGCCTTCCCGGCACACGGGTTCAGACTAGCTTCCTTTCAGGTCACCTGGAGCAAACGCTCCTTTTATAGCGAAGTCAGTCCTCATAATCTCATCCAGTGTTTGAGCCTATCGTGATTAGAGTTTGGTTGCTGGTGTTACAGAAAGCTGTGGGTTGCCAAAACTGAGTCAAATGAGGTGGCAATCATGGTAGGAGACTAGGAATGGGAGGAAATGGGACTCTGACTAAAAATTTCTTTTTCAATGTGTTGATAACTGAAATAAGAGAAAACTTGTTAGAACTGCTTCTACTTTCTTTCTCAACCCACTGTCAAACTCCACATTTGCTGCCAAGAAATCACTTATTTTGGCTTTCTGTTAGCTACTGTCATTGGCAAAACCCAAACTGTGGAGGAAGAGAGAGTTAGAAGAAGGTATCCTGATGAAGATTTCTATAAATATAACTTACTTTCCTATAAGCCATAAGTTATAAGAACAAATAGTTCAATTTCTACTTCACTGTGGGAACAGAAAAAGAGTATTGGTAGTGTTGACATCAACAGAAAATGAGAACTCATTTTGTTACTGTGCCCTAAAACCTTTTTCTCCTAAACAGAAACTTTATTCCAGAAAATAGTTGGAATAAATGAAAAAGATCTTACACTGGTATTGAGAATGATTGGTTAATAATCTCTCCTGTTTAAAAGAATAGGAATTATTTAATTTAAAAAGATTCAGATGAGAAAAAATCCACTTTCCATTATACTTTTTCTGCCACAACTGACAAAGGCATGTGGCATAATAAAGATCTCATTTAAAGCCTCCTTACTCAGATTGCTAAAAGTTCAGAGCTTGTTAGAAATTCAGATTTCTGGGCTCCACCCCAGACATACTGAACTAGAATCTGCATTTGAACAAGACTTGGGATTTGTATGCACATTCAAGTTTGAGAAGTCCTGGTTTAGGGCAATGTTTCCCAAGCTTAGGTATTCATCCTAATTGCCTATGTGTGGAGTTCTTCAAAAATATCTTAGAGAGATAATTAATGAGCCTTATTCAACCTACTTTCTGGTTTAACAAACTTTTTCCTTAATTTTAGAAAAGCGATACTAACTAGTGACCACAGTAAACTGGCCGGTCCTGGATTGTAGCCCATTCTCTAGCATTCCAAAGCATTTCTGCACATTTGACATAATATACGTGTTTACCAGAGCCTGTTGTATTTGTTCTTAAACCTGCTAATGATACAATGTAAATAATGTAAATTGATGAAATCTGAGCATGAAGAGGGTGGTACCATTTGTTTATTGTTATCTGTGGACGAGGAAACTACTTGTGATTTTAAATATTGTAAAAATCTAAGAGATTATACTCTAATTTCTTTACAAATGTCTTTGTCTTTGCTCTACTTCAAAGAAACTAAAACTGGAGATTGTATACCCTGCCTTGTGGGTATGAAATACACAAGAAAGATAGCTTTATTGTTTAATCAGTAGACCTATATGAAAAAAAAGCCTGTACTTTACATCAAAAGTATGTCAAATGCTTATATTTATATGTTTTAGTTTCACATAAAGTGTTATACCTAAAAGATGTACATCTGTCATATTTTTTTGTTATTTCCTGCTTTATAAAACTTCAGTGTTGAGCAAATAATATGATAGTTATAATTTTGTCAGGGTTTTTACTACACATATTCCTGGATCTCATCCCAGACCACTGAATTAGGGTAGGGCTTGGAATATGTACTTTAAAAAAGATCTGGAAATATACTAGGCTTCGAAATTATTGAATTAGAGAATTCTGATTGACCAACCATCATTACAGAAGTAGGAAAAATTTAACAGGTTTAGATATTTTAAAAATGTTACCAACATATTTGCTAAAGAATTTCCAGAACTTTTATAATAAAAAAATCTCAGCTGATTCCACAGATAGTCTTTTGGATATCGTCTGCATTTCCTGGTATGCTCTTTTTGAAGTTTTCCTGGGACCAGATCAGCTGGCTTGTTTGAAACTGCCCATCTATAAAGCAGGAAGAGGGAGAGCTTTGGATCAAAATTTCCCTATGTCAGTTTCAGAATATTTCAGTCTTCCTTTGCATCCCTAATCCGTTGACATTGGTCACAGAGGCACACATACTTTCTTTGGAGAGGCTCATTATTTTCTAGTGACTTCCTGTTTCCTTAGTCACTGGTAAGCCTACATGGGAAACTGAGCAAAGAGTTTTGAAGAGACTAAGCTGTGTTGACACTCTCTTGACTAGTGGACTAAGGTTGTCCTTCCACCCCCTCATCTGGTTATTTAACCACTATATATCTTCCAGACTCCTGAGGAAACCTGGATGCTGGTAGGTTATGAATCTATGGAAAGATAAACAATCTTCAAATGACAGGAGGGCTGGAATATGACATTATCACCTGCCTTTTAAATTAGAGACGACAGCTACAGTTATTCCTGGATTAGATTTGGGTCTTGTCATTAAGGCTTTAAGAATGTAAGTTTTAAAAATGATGTTTTAAATGAGCCGTCTTCTGGACCTGTCCCCGCGCTGCGGTCTGCTCTCCCAGTTGCTCTGCACAGCTCCGATGTTTGGCTATCAGATGCAAACTCAATGCCCACCAGTGCATTTGATTACACTGGGGCCCTTGCTTTGGAAGTGCACATTCTGGCTATTTTGGAGGAGAAATGCCATGGTTTATTTTGATGCGCAGGACCCAGCTTGAAATATCTGCCTGATGTTGAGGTGACTGTGTGACAATAATGGACTTAGGCACACTTATTTATGACTCAAGACTTTGATGACTTCACCCTTGGCCCTGGAATCTGGCTGTCTGCTTAAAATTTGCCCCCCACCTGCTCCTCTCTAATTACTAGTAAGACTTTAGAGAAGGAGACTATTCAAATATAAGCACACTAAAATGCTTCAGATGTCTTTGAGAAGAGACCTGCCAACACTCTGAGGTAAATTCGATAATTTCTATTATAACATGATGCCTGTGTTTCTCAGACTTGCCTGATCTTAAAAGCTATTACTTAAAAAATATAGGTCCCACACGCCTGAAGCTCTGACTTGAGGTGGGAGCTGGCGGGGGGAGGTGGGGCAAGGGCAATATACATAACCTTAACATTTGTACCTCCATAATATGCTGAAAAAAAATATAGGTCCCAGACTTTCCAGGGATTTCTACTCAAGACGTCTGTTGGGGAAAGGGACAAGTTATTCTTACGAACAGGCAAGTTTGGGACTCTGCTTTAACTAATATTTTAGGATTTATTTCATTCTGATGTTTGGGAATCCCTGCTTTAACTAATATCTTAGGATTTATTTCATTCTGATGCCCTACAAATAGGGCATGCTCAATAAACGATGACTATTGATGTGGTGAACACACTTCATGTCAGAGTACAAACGTGTGCTAAATATGTCCTGTGATTCTGGAAGTCAATGGCAGCATGTGATGCTCACTTGTTCTAAGTTGCAGGACTGTTCAAGAAAACTTTTGCAGAACTTGCAATCTAATCTGAATTCATAAGAATATCACAGAAACTAAAATTGCCCTTATTTGTAATAACACAGTAATAATAAGCAATTCTTAACTCACAGTAATTGCAAAGATAAATTAACAACATATCCAGCCTTTATGAAATAAAAACACCAAATTTTGGGTATTTGTAAAATATAAATACCATTAAGTTGCTGCGTCAAATAGAAAGAAAGCTAGCTTCTTATACTCCGCATATATACATAAATGTATGTATATGTTTATGTATGCACGCATTTATACATATATGTGTGCATGTGTATAGATACATATGATATATAGACACTTATTTATATATGCACAGGTACATAGATAGCACTAGGTATGGAAAGTTTATGGACTGTACTTGACTTATGTTAATTTTAGCATTTGACATTGTTCAAATGGAAGGGAGCTTACGAATAATTGATTTCCACTGCTTCATCTTACCCATCAGGACACCGAAACTTGGGGAGGCTAAAATGACACAGATAGTTATTGCTGGAGCAAAGAAAAGAATTGTTACTGTAAATATTTGCGCATTTTAATTTTATTTAAAGTCAACTTACGGAGTCCACTTGCTCAAGGCTTCTTGGGTGTGGATCCAGGTTATGGTCCTCAAATTTAGCTCAGAATAAATCTCTTTAAAATTAAAAAAGAAAAAGTCAACTTCATCAAAGTATAATTTACATGCTAGAAAATGCACACATTTTCAGTGTACAGTTCAATAGGTTTTGATAAATATATGTGCTTGTGTAACCACCAACCATCGCGATTAAACGGGTAACATCTCCATAATCCCAGAAATTTCCCTCGTTCTCTTTGCAGTTAATCAGCTTCACCCCCAGCTCCAGGTAACAGTGGCTCTGGTTTCTATCATCATAGATTAATTTTGCCTGCCCTAGAATCTCATATAAATTGAATCATACAGTATGAGCTCATTCATGATTGGCTTCTCTGGATCAACATAACATTACTGAGATTGATTCATGTTATTGCACATTTCAGTACTTTGTTCCTTTTAGTTACTGACCAATATTTTATTGAATAATATACCACTACTGGCTTATTCATTCACCTGTTAATGTATATTTGGGTTGTATGTAGATTTTAGCTCTTACGAATAAAGCTGCTATCAACATTCATGTATAAATGTTTCTGTGGATATATATTTTCATTTCTTGTGATTAAATATGTAGGAGAAGAATTGTTGGGTCATATAGGAAGTATATGAGTGGGCTTGAAGTGGTGTCTCACTGTGGTTTGAATTTGCATTTCTCTGATAACTAGTGATCTTAAGCATCTTTTCATGTTCTTACTAGCCACTTGTATTTCTTCTTTTGCTTGTTCAATTTTTTTTGCCCATTTCTCTATTGAATTGCTTGTCTTATTATTATTTGAATTGTAAGAGTTCTTTATGTATTATAAGCTTCTTTTTTTGAATACATGTATTGCAAATATTTGCCCCCAGCCTGTAGCTTGCCTTATTTTCTTAATTATGAATTAACCAAATATTTTTTAAGTATCCATTTTATTTGCTCTATTGGCTTCTTAGCTATACTTATTTTTATTAATATTAAGTAGATGCTCTAGGCCTAAAATTTATGAAAATTTGTTTAGAATCAATGTTATTAATATTTCACACTCACACTTCACAGTTCCTAGTTAACACCAGTTCTCATTGCAATAACCTTATAATAATATAATTCTATTATCCACTCCACCCCTCTGTTGTGTAACTTTTGTGGTGTCTTTCATATCTAATGTAAAATGTCCACCTTTGAATGGGTATTATTTTTGCTTTAAATAGCCAACTGTCTTTTAAGGAAATTACAAGAACTCCAATAAGAATATATATCTTATTTACCATTTCCAGTGGTCTTCAATTCTGGTAGATTTGAGTTTCCGCCTGGTATCATTCTTTTATGCTTAAAGAATAACCTTTAGCATTTCTTTTAGTGCAGATTTGGTGTTGACAAATTCTTTCCACTTCTGTTTACCATAAATGACCCTTTAAATCCTTGCTTTTAAAGAATATTTTTTTTTTTTTTTTGAGACAGAGTCTCACTTTGTTGCCCAGGCTAGAGTGAGTGCCGTGGCGTCAGCCTAGCTCACAGCAACCTCAAACTCCTGGGCTCAAGCGATCCTACTGCCTCAGCCTCCCAAGTAGCTGGGACTACAGGCATGCGCCACCATGCCCGGCTAATTTTTTCTCTATATATTTTTAGTTGGTCAATTAATTTCTTTCTATTTTTAGTAGAGACAGGGTCTAGCTCAGGCTGGTTTCGAACTCCTGACCTTGAGCGATCTGCCCGCCTCGGCCTCCCAGAGTGCTAGGATTACAGGCGTGAGCCACCACACCCGGCCCCTAAAGAATATTTTTAATAGACACATTTACCCTTGTATTTACATTTCAGGAGCTCTTCATCCCCCTCTGTAAATCCATACTTCCACCTGGTATCATTCCCTATCTACCTTAATCTATCTACTTTACCAAATAAGGTAGTAGAAATAATTTCTTTGAACTTCAGTTTTCCCGCAAGCAAAACAAAAGGATTAGGCTGGAATGTGTTAGGGTTCCTATATGTTGTAATATATTCAAGAATCTTCCAAAAGTATCTTTTGATTGCTGGCCTCATTTTAATAAAAGTTCTACAAGTATCCGTTAGGATCCACTCTCTTTTGGAATAACTAGGTTTTTTCATTGTAGGACATTCTTAATCCTTCTCCTAAAATAAATGTTAGTTTTGAAACATGACAGCTCTGTGAAAACATACCTGTTTGTTTTCCAATCTGGTCTCTCCTTTTATAATTTTCTCCTGATGTACAGGTGGAGCTCGGTGGTAATGTCACTTTTCCACAGTTGATTTTAGTAAATTGGTTGAATGGCTTAGCAAGTTGATTTGTAAAATGGCTGAGGCCTGTTTTAATAGTGAACCCAAACAGGGTAAATACAAATACATCTATTCACTTACCAGACAAAAACATTACAACTAGCCTTCCCTCTCCAGTTTGGCCAAGTCTTGGCATCTTTGGGCTCATTCTGCTCAGTATAGGAAAAGCTTAGCCCTAGCACAGTGTGTGGTCTATAGCTGGTTTCTTTTGTGCCTGGTGTAAACACACCAAATATGGGTAAATGTGAGTGCCTCAAGTGGGGAGAGTCCATGATACCACCTTTCTTTTTCAGTTGGTATACCTGGCTTTCTGCCTTGGATTCCTGATTGGTAAGTATTCCTGGTCCTCACTGGGCCCTGTTCCATATTTCAAGCCCCTTGAGCCAGGGACTTGATACTCTACCCATCTCTTTCCAGAATCCTTCTCTAGTGTTTCTAGATCCCAAATAATCACAGTCACTTGTTAACAACCTGATACAAAAACAGATCATTGACTTGGAACGGTGATGGTACCAGACACTAGAAACCACTGCCTAGAAACCACTGCTGCTACCCTCCTTTTACCCTTAGATGTCAGTAGTACACAGACCCCACATCTCTGTTTTTATCCTTTGTTTTAGATAGGAATGGAAGAATGAGACTTCTTATGTCTTATGGAGAGAAGTGATAGACTTAGAACTATCAAATTTAGAAGTGATAGATTTATAGTTGGCAAATTTTATGAATAAGATGGTGGGACATCTAAAAGGAGAGAAGAGGCTACTTCACTCCAGCATTCAAAATTCCTATAGTTGACTTTAGCTTTCTCTAAAATTCCAGATAAAAGCCTGATGCATCTTTTTCTCTGTACTTCTGGTATTACAAAGAATAGAAATGAACTTTTTTTTTTTTGGTTCTTTGCTTCTTTTTCAAATAAAGGTCATACATTTCAGTTAATACAGCTAAAAAACCAGAAAATTGTTTTTTCTGATAAGACAGTAACTTTTTCTGAGTTTCACAAACTTCTTATGTTTTCTTATTTATCAGTCTGAAACTCTGGGCATTTGCTTGGCACTGCAAGTTGGCCTTAGAGTTTTAGGAAACATTTCCTTAGATTTACTGAGTCATATGGTGTTTATCTCAGATTATGGTTTGTGGGAATAGTAGTTCCTTAATGTTCTATTGATTTGCGTGTTATCCTTAGTTCTTAGCAACCCAACCCAAATTAAAACCATATTACTTTAATAGGAACATTAATTATTGTTGACAATGGAGAAGAAAGAAAAGCACTGAATTAATGGTTCTTCTATTCAGCTGTTTTGTAATAAAGATGCAGTCTGTCCACACAATGATTTAAAGTACTCCAAAAGAAGGTATAATAAAGTAGAGTAGAGTTAAAATGAAGATTTTAATTATAGCCACTGGGTAGGAGAGACTAAGAACTTTTTTATGAGTTTATTTTAGTATCTTTGGTAGAAGCACCAACGGGTGGTAAAATGAATGCTTCATAAATGTCCTGTTTACAGGATCATGTGATTTGATGAAGGTGAATTCAGTCTACAAAACGGCAGTAAATTTGCTTTGGCTACAATTTGCTATTTCAATGCCTTTCTGCCACCTTATGGTGTTTACTTTATATGCTCTTAAAAAAATGTATCCAGACAGTGACTTCTCATAAGACATAAAATTATATGAGCTGAGATATTTCTAATCTTTACAAACTCTTTATTGGTAATTGGTGTATTAGTTTGCTAAGGCTGCTGTAACAAAGTACCATGGTCTGGGTGGCTTAAACAACAGAAATGCATTTTCTCACAGTTCTGGAGGCCAGGAGTCAGAAATCGAGGTGTCAACCAGGTTGGTTCCTTCTTAGGGCTGTGAGGAAAGGATCTGATCCAGGCCTCTCTTCTCAGCTTGTAGATGGCTGTCTTGTCCCTGTGTATTCATATAACCTTCCCTCTGTACATGTCTGTGTCCAGATTTGCTCTCCTTATATCTATCTATCTATCTATCTATCTATCTATCTGTCATATTGGATTAGAGCCCGCCCTAATGACCTCATTTTATCTTAGTCATCTCTGTAAAGACCCCATCTCTAAGTATGGTCACATTCTGAGGTACTGGGGGTTGGACTTCACATAAATTTTTTTAGGGGGACACAATTCAGCCTATAACAACCAAAGTACATGGAATACTCCACCAAAAAGTTAGTTTGTTATTAACAGTAAACTCAAGCTCAAACTTCAAGCTCAAAAATTTAAAAAGTGAAGCCTAATTTTCCATAGGTACACTAAGTATTCATAATGAACTATGAACTAAGTAAGTGTTCACAATGATCACTAGTCTTGAGTGAGTCAAGTGCCAACATAGTGTCAAAAAGTAAAAGTACCTGAGGACATGGGTTCTTATGCCAGTGCAAGGATGAGTTATGGGAAAGTGTTTCATAGAATCATTGACAGATCAGACACAAAGTTTTTCCAACAATATCAATTTACATAGTAATTTTTGGGAAAAGGGAGATCAATCCAAAATATACAGTTAAATGAGGTTCACCGGTGATTCAGCAATATTTTACTGGTGGACCTAGCTTTGCTTTAATAATCAATTCAAAATAAGTTTCCAAGTTCAATTTTGACACAAGTCTTTTATTTATAGCAGAGAATGATTTAGAAGTGTAAAACAAACTAGGAACTATGTGTCAACATATAAGCCATTAATCAATGATAAAGTACACAGTAATTATAAGAAAATAGGCCAGCAAATTCCTTTTGTGAGAAGTTCAAGCAAAAAAAAAAACATATTTGTTTTTGTGGATATAGGGTTGCAAGTCATGAAAACCTGAACATTTTATTTTGAAAAGTGAGGTGGCAGAGGGAGAGACTTTGAGGGAGTGGAAATTCTTGAGTGACATTTCAAGTAAAACTAATTTAAATATGCTTGTTGCACCATTCATACTATTAAATTTAAATGCCTATCCTAATTTTGGTACTTCTTGGTTTTGTTTGTCCTAGTATTCTTTTTATCTTTAAGACAGTCAAGAATTCCAAATACCAGAATATTAGACATTGGTTAGGCATCCTCATTTTGCCATTTCCAGGAATAGCTTCTATTTTAATTTAAGACCTTTAGAAATATTATATTGTCCAGGCATTGAATAAGGAATTGTCACATGATGGGCTGCTAGGTAACAAGCATCAACGGATTCTCTGGATTGTGAAGAAACAACTTTTCCATGCCTCCCTCCACATGGCAATGGCTAAATGCTTTGTAGCAGAGAGAGAGAAAACTCAAAGCATTGTCACTAGAAGTGGCAAATCCTAGCACTTATAGCAACAGCTGGCTGATTGGGAGCCCAGCAGTAAGTAGTTGTGGAATGGAAGGGGAGGCAGTGAGAGATTTAGTATTATTTGATGCCATTAAGGGTCTTCAGCATAAAATCAATGCAAAATGGCATATTCTCAGCATGCCATACAAGGTTCTTCTTTCTTTGGTTTCTGTTTGCTTCTCCCACCTCATTTTGCACTGTTTTCCTTTCTTCCCTCTGTTCCAGCTCTGCCAGACTTGCTTTAGCTTCTCAGTGTTCACCTGTTCCCATCTTAGGGTCTTTGCACTAACTGTGCCTCTGCCTGGTGGGTCCTTCTTCCAGATCTTAGCACACATGTAACCTTCCTCAGCAAGGCTATTCTGGACCACTCAATTCAAATGAGCCACTAAGTCATTCTCTGTCCTATTACATTGCTGTACTTCTTTCTCTGGCTCTTATGTCTATCTCTTGTTTTTCTTGTTTATCTATTCATTTTTACCTGCTAATTGCTGTGACCACCTCACTGGAGTCTCAGATCTATGAGAAGAAGACCTTATCTACCTTGTTATCACTGTACTTTCAGTGCCTTAAAAAATGTTTGGCACATAATAGATTCTCTTTTATTATTTGTGAAGTAAATAAACAAGAACGACAATTATTTTTACTGCCTGCCATGCTGATTAGATTCTATCTTGAGTGATGTTTTGAGTTCTTAGAGTTGGAGAGGGACTAATTAGAATCTAACCAGAGAAGAGAGATTAGAATAGCAAGGGATATAAAAATCATACTATAAGAGAAACTGGTACTATTCCACCTGGAAAATATTTAAATGACTGGGAAATATAAAAACAAGTTACAAGAAGGCAGTATTCAACTTGTTAAAGGAAATAATTTTCTGATAATTTTGCACTGTCCCACAGTGGCATAGGCTAGCATTCCAACATAAGAAATTTTTTATTTTTTTTATTTCAGCATATTATGGGGGTACAAATATTACGGTTATGTATATTGCCCACCCCCCCATCCCCCTCGAGGCAGAGCCTCGAGCATGACCATACCCCATACGTTGCACATCTTACTCATTATGTTGGGGATGGGTATATACAAACATAAGAAATTTTAATGTAAAAACTGCATAGCTGTGTATCAGGAAAGTTTTAGAGAGAATTTTGTAAATAATAGAATTTTTTTAAAAAACCTCTACAGTTCCTTAAAAATCTACTATTTTATTATTATAAGTCTTTTCATAAAAAATTCATAACATTTCATAAAAATCCAATTTATTTTTATTATCTTTAGCTAATCCATTTAAGGCAAGGTTTATTCCCAAAATTACTGGATGTAAGTCCATATTTCAAATGATTTTTTTACTTGTTTCAATGGCAAGACTTCTTGTTATATCTGATAAAAATTGCTACTTTTTTTTTTTTTTTAAATCTGACGATGTGGTTGGCAAAGAGCCTCTCCCCAATACAGAGGAGGAGTTAGGTTTGCCATTTCCTTGTTGCTTGTATTATTAGCACTATCTTCAATCTCCAAAAATCTTCTTAAGCTACTTTCCGACTTTATGAGGATTATAGAAATTATGTCTAGATAATCTGATCCTTTTGATCATAATAAGCTGAAAGTGATCAAATGAGTGAAAGTTCCATTGTCGACCTCTATTCATCTTCCCTCTGGAGACATATACTTAACATACTTAACTTAACATATACTTAACTTGTCATATACTTAACATGTGGCACCAGATACATGGACCTCATGAAGATGTCATTGTTTATACTTTAAATATTAGTTATGATTATTATTTCTTTTTTGATATGAAAATCAATGTAACTTTTTAACATATTCTCATATCTCAATGGATTATTTTACCTCCTATAACTTATATACCCCACTTAAATATATAAAAATATAAGATATAATATAAAATATAATATAAATGTATGAAAAAGAACAATTCTTAAGCTTTTCCATTTTGAACCCAATTATAGTGCATTAATGAATAAGAGCCTTGCAGAAGGCAGACAAATATGGTATTCCATACCAGGTGGATTATGGTCGTAGTGACTTCACGTTGGGTCTTCCAGTACAAAATTTAAATAAGGGGGCCAAGAAAAGTGCCCCTGATCCTGGTTTGTAAATAACCACAAGGGGAAATAAAGTCTCTTACGCCATTTTTTTTTTTGGCAAGAATTTATTATAATGAATAGAATCTTAAAGCTCAGTCCACTACTGACATTTTGGTCCTGATGCTTGTGTGCTGATGTTCTCCACCTCTGTGACTCAACATCCCCCTTTGCTGGTCCTGCATTCTAATCTCATTGTTGGAAGTGAGGCTTGGGGAGGGGAGAGAAGGAGAAAAAGAGGGGGAAAGGAGGAGGTGGAGGAAGAAGAGGAAGAGGAGAGGAGGCAGGAGGGAGGGAATAAAAGGGGAGAGAGATATGACCCTTGTAAAATTCTGAAGAACCTATTCCTTCGTTCCTCTGGCATCTTCCTTGCAGCATCTTCTTGCTCCATTCTGGGTCCCAAACTACAGATCTTTTTAAGAATCACTTGCATGTAACCACTCTGGGTGGGAATTTAAGCATGCAAATAAGAGAGCCAATTTTAAATGAGGAAGGGGAGAGGGCTCCTTTATCAGCTTTATATCTCATCATGCCAAGGCATTCCTACTCTACATTAAGAAAGTCTGTTCTTGTAGACAAGAAGAGGCATTCCGAGCTGTGCATTCCCAATAAACATTAGAAGCTTAGGAAAGGGATATGGCATTCTGCATAGGGTGGGAAAGGACCTTGCTGAAAAAGGTCCTTTTGAAACTCAAAGAGAACGACTTTTGTGCTGTTTTTAAGAGGTTGCTATATTAGGTGAGGCTGTGCCATGTGCCATGTGGGGGCACTTGTGCTACTTCTGATAACAAACTTCTTGGATGGGATTTAAGTCAGATGTCATCTATTAAATTCCATATTCTAGTGGTTCATATGTCAGCAAAATGTTACTGTAATCTAATTTACATAAGGACTTTTTCTCTCAAAAAACATGTCATTTAGTTTTACAAATTGCCTATCATGTTTTTCTTAATAGCCTCAGGGCCCAAGAAAATGGTGAATACTGAAGTTGAAATCTTGGCATTGGCTTAAGCTATTTGATCATATTTTTCACTCACTCTGAAATCTTCTGGAAAACTTTTCATTTCAAAGTTTTGTTAAATTGCAAAAATGTCTGATGGACAGGTTTCAATATGTTTTTTTCTGTGTGTGAAAATCAGTAGAGTGAATTATAAGCAACAATCCTAACCAAAAATATGTTCCTTACCCAAAAGTTGAAAAAAATTTAAAATCACTATGATAGAAATTTTGAAAAATACTAGACTATGAGAATATGAATCTAGTATAAACAATATATGTGTTCATAGGTAGGAATAGATATCTTAGGTCGTTTTAATATTATAAACTGTACATAAGTCACCTTTTCTGAGTCAATTATCTGATGTGGTAAAAACATTGTGTAAATAGCACTATGATTCTGGATTCAATTCCTTGTTGGAGTTGGTGGTAGAGGAGGGAGAGAGAAAGGAATTATTAATTTTATTTCCATCCATGTGAATTGCCTCAATAGGGTCTCATAACATGTGAGCAAAAGATAGGCATTAGATTGTTGATTCTTCTTGAAAGTATTCCCACTGTGAAGAAAACACTGCATCACACTTGGTCTTTGGAGAAAAGTCATGGCTATCTTCCTCTCTGAAGAAAATACAGTTTTATAATGATGGTTTACAATGTAAATGTGAATAGTAGTCAGCAAGCTTCATCAGTGTAGGAGTACTGCCACTTGGATTTGAGGACATTGCCTACATTTTAACTCCATTTCTTTTTTTTTAAAATTGAAAAAAGCATTAGCCTTGAAACTAATAGGAGATTTTTTTAGTTTATTTGAATATACGAATGGGCAAATGCAATTGATACCTACCCTAAAGTGCATTTTTAATAATTAAAGAATGAAATATATATATTTCACACATACATATCTCACATTTATATATATA
Organism: Cheirogaleus medius; assembly: GCA_008086735.1. NCBI lineage: Eukaryota > Metazoa > Chordata > Mammalia > Primates > Cheirogaleidae > Cheirogaleus > Cheirogaleus medius. The sequence goes on along the minus strand of VBSM01000272.1, from coordinate 99,686,185 downwards.
TTTCACATTTATGTGTGTGTGTGTGTATATATATATATGTATATGTTTAGGGACAGGGTCTTGCTATGTCACCCAGGCTGGAGTGCAGTGGCACTACCATAGCTCACTCCAGCCTCCAACTCATGGACTCAAGCAATCCTCCCACCTCAGCCTCCTGAATAGCAGGGATTATTGGTGTGAGCCACTGTGCTTGGCTGAACACATATTATTAAACTGACTTGGTTTTAGTTTGAAAGGGTCTCATGATATTTTGCCCCTGAAAGGTGATCAGTTTATGTCTTCAGACCCATTCTTTCACTTTTGTGTTCCATATGTTCAATTGAATACTAGACATTTACATTTTAATATTCTTTTCAATAGTCCTTCTTTTCAAATTCAACCTGACCACAACGGAACTTAACATATCCCTCCAAATGGTGCTGCAGCTCAAGTCTTGGATTTTGTTAGTAGTATCAACATATTTTGTCTGTTTGGGATTGGAAACATGGAGCAAAGTAGTTAAAAATTTTTAAGTTATTTGTGAAAACGCTATGTAAATTATCAAACTTTGTACAGATTCAGACTGTTAATATTTTTGTATCAGCCTCCTTTGTGTCTTTTATATAAAATCACGCTAATCTAATTTTCAATGTTTGTGATATTTCTTCCTCTCTCTCTCTCTCTCTTTCTCTCAAATTTTTGAGCCCAAGTCTTGCTCTGTCACCCAGGCTAGAATATAGTGGCATGATCACAGTTCAGTGTAACCTTGAACTCCCTAGCTGAAGTGATTTTCCTGCTTGCTTCAGCCTCCTGAAGGACTACAGGTGTGTGCCACACACCCAGCTAATTTTTTTTTTAATTTAATTTCATTGAGACAGGGTCCTGCTATGTTATCCAGACTGGTCTCAAACTCCTGGGCTCAAGTGACCCTGCTACCTGGGCCTCCCAAAGTGCTAGAATTATAGGCATGAGCCACTGTACCTGGCCTATTCCTCTCTTTTCATATCCATGATCTTAATTCAAATCTTCATGATCTCATGGGCTTGTATCAGTAATATCTTCATTGATTTATTCATTCACTTATTCTAAGCTATATATCATGCCAGGTAATATGCACAGTAGTTACAGTGATAAATAAGACAGAAATAGTTCCTGCCTCCATGAATTTTACAGTATAAGTAGTCAGCCATACTGCAATACTATGTCTTGTATTTATGTTACAAATCGGAGTTTACATCTTTGATTAGTAAATTTTTGTATATTCCAACTGGCACTTCAACATTACTTTCTACAGGCTGTAATTTCTTTTTTATTATCCTGAAACAGGTTTTATGAGCATGTATGTATGTGTGTTGTCGTGGAGATTTGGTTTTGACAAGTTGGCCAAAGATAATTTCTTGTATTTGGAAAATCACTAATAGATCAAGACAGCAATTTCTTTGTCCAAATATTACAGATAACTTTAATGGAACATAATTATCATAATTTTATTATGCTCTATTTTGGCATTGAAATGGAAACATTCTAGTTGTGGCACTTACTAATAAAGAATATGAAATTTTCTTTGTATGTTACTTGCTTCTTTCATCTTATAGCTTGTAGAAAGGCCTCTTTATTTGATATTTTGGTCAGTCTGATGACTGCATGTCGTGATATCTTCCTGTTTGCATTGAATCTCCCAGGGGTCCTTTGAGCTTCTTGAACTTGTATATCTAGATTTTTAGCAAGGCCTGGGAAATTTTCCTCTATTATAATGGAAAAATAAGCACCACATGTACTCACCAGCAAATTGGTATTAACTGATCAACACATAAGAGGACATATAGGAATAACATTTATCGGGTGTCAGGCAGATGGAGGGGAAGGGATGGGTATATACATACATAATGAGTGCGATGTGCACCAACTGGGGGATGGACATGCTTGAAGCTCTGACTTGAGGGGGGGCAAGGGCAATATACATAACCTTAACATTTGTACCCCCACAATATGCTGGAAAAAAATAAATAATAATAATAATAAAAGAATAAGAAATTTTCAATTAAAACTGGCCTTGCAATGAACACTTCCCATAAAATTGGTATCAATATACACATACACATACATAGAGTACAAATGACAAAAGATACATGCATTAACTTATACAGATACACATATGCACATATACAGACTATAGATTTACATATGTATATATACATATTAAAATATTTACACATGGGGAAATTGGGATTGGCCATTCATGAAGATGGAAAAATGTGGTTTTCATATTGAACAAAAGCTTCCAGATGCATTCAGTCATGTTTAAAGCGTTAAAAAACTGACTTAGTTTAAAAAAGTCACAACATGTCATAGCCTTTATTTTTAATTAGTACAAGTTCTTTTGACATATTTGAAGACTTCTGATTTAAAAATAGCCAAGTTGAAAGCACTTAAGAGTGACGTAATGAGCACCATCCTCCACTCTGCTCTGCGTTGTCTGTCTATTTGTTGCAAGCATCCATCTCCTTGACTTCAAAGAGAGTTTTCCAGAATAAAACCACTACATAGTGGAACAATCTGTCCTTCTTCCACTTCCATTGTATTTGAAACTCAGCATTAATATCTGTGTACTATTGAGTCTTTCGAGTACTGGGTCTGGCATAATGTCCAGCATTCTACCGTGTGTCAGTGGAGTTCCTTTGCACAGCTTCTGGCTCCCAAATGGAAATCCTGCTTTGCCTCTGTGGAGGTGCTATCAGCAAGAGCAGACCAAGGCCTGGATGTTTAAAATCATGCATGCTCTTTGTTGACATGAAGGCATCAAAATGTGGATCAATCCTACACGGTCTACGCCTAAAATCAGGGGGAAAGCAATCTTCAGGGACATACCTTGTGGCCAGTTCAGATTTAGGGCAATCCCCTTCCCTTAAAATAGTTACATGCACAGACCTGGTAGAAGAAAAATTCATGCTCAGTAACAATGGCCTGAGGCACAGCATGGTCCCAGTGCATCAAAGAAGACTTCAACTCTGACCACTGCACTGTGCTACCAAAGCAGGGGAGTGGACAGAGACATTTTAGGAAGATCTGTGCTCAGACAGAAAGAAAATGGTGTGAAGATTTGGGGAGGGAGGGTGGTATGTAGAGTGTAGGGTTTGACAGTAGACAGGCCTGGGTTTGAACCCTGAAAATATTCTTTATCATTTGGTCTTAGTTAAATCATAAAACTTATGTAGTTTCTATTTTCTCATGTGCAAAATGGGGAGAATAATATGAATCTCATTTCTTCGTTGTTAAACTTATAATAATTCCTGGTACATAGTAGGTGCTTGTATTAGGGTTCTCAAGAGAAATAGAACAAATAGTGTGTGTGTGTATGTATGTATGTAGAGAATTATACATATATGTAAACATGTATCTAAAAATATATATGTATATAAAAAATAAAGAATAATTATAAGAATTGGCTCATGTGATCATGGAGGTTGACAAGTCCCACAATCTACAGTCAGTGAGCTTGAGAGCCAGGAAGAGTCCATACCTTAGTTCTTGTCTGAAGGCAGGAAATAACTGATGTTCCAACTCAAGCAATCATACAGAAGGAAGTCCCCTTTATTCGGGGAGGGTCAGCCTTTTGTTATATTTAGGCCTTCAACTTATTGAACAGGGCCCACTCATATTAGGGAGGTCAATCTGCTTTACTCATTCCATCAATTTAAATATTAAACTCATCTATAAATTTTAATATAAATATTAAACTCATCTAAAATTTCTCTCACCCTTAGAGAAACACCCAGAATAATGTTTGACCAAATATCTGGGCACCCCATGGCCCAGTCAAGTTGGTGCAAAATGATAACTTATATTAATAATGATGACCAGAAATGCAGTTTCTTTCTTTTCTGAACCATGATTCTGTTTAATTAAAATTTTACTGAAATTAGAATCTTGTACTTTCAACTTTTAAACAAAAAATTATTATTTATTTTATTTCTACTACCAATAAGCTTTTATTACTCATGCAAATAACTGTTCAAAGTCAGGAAAGCACTAGAACTTGAAATAAAAATCATTTAAGTAGTCTACTGCTCATAAATTTATATTTTATTGAAATCTTCAATCATAAAGAAAAGACATAATGTTGGCTGTTAGTATAGATCACAAGAGGGTAGTTGGCTATGTAACCATAACACTTTAGAGGCAAGGAGTTTCCATTTTATAACTTTGGGTGGCAATGCCTTTTAATCTCTTCCTTGCTGAGCTTTTGTACACTAGGTCATTCCCTGGTCAACGTGATATAAAATGGACATGTCTAACTTCAGCCACTCTAGACATCTGCCGAATGAAAAGCCAAACTTGTGACTCATCTGTAAGGTTTTCATCTGTCTTTCCCATAGAGGGAGTGGTAAACACCACCTGCTGTCACAGGCAGAAACTTGAAGGGCCTCTTCCATGGGAAAGAGACAAAATCTAGTCCTGTATGAAGGAAGCAGTCGGAGGAGTCTGGGGACCCTGATTCTAATCTCAAACCTGCCGCCAAAATTCTGTGTAACCTTTAAGCAGCCTCAATTTTCTCACTGGAAAGTAAGGATTGAAACTGGATTCCTTGCATGATCTTCCAGCCAGAGAATCCTTTAATTCTAAGGACAGTGATCACCTCTCCCTGTGGCAGTTGTCCTGTCTGGACCAGATGAGTGCACAGAGCTTGCTGCACTGACGAGCTCAGACAGGCCACCTGCACGGCTCACCACCATCCTCTCTCTGGGTAGACACATACCTCAGTGTGAACCAGGTGGGAACATGAACCCTGCTGTGAAGACAACTGAAGCAACACTGCTGTTCCCCCATCTTTGTGCCAAGAGGTAAAGTACATTTTTTTGCAAGTACAGGCTTTAACTGAGCTGCTGAAACTAAACACCACAGTGGGGGTGTGATATCATGGCATTATGAGCTCATTCAGAAAAACAAAAGAGTGAGGAGAATAAACCTTTCCTGGGGCTGTACTCATCATATAAGTATGAATAAGGAAATGCAAAAATAAGACCCATTTCTAAAAAAACAGTATTCTGGAGCATTTAAACACTTTGTCTTATTTTTCTTTTACAATCTGATGTGTACACAAACAGAGGTGTATGTATTTCCTCAGTAAAAATGTAGAAGACAGAAACTCTATGGGCTGCTTCTTGGAAAGCAATAGTGTCATTTGCTGAGTGTCACCAAAGGGTTGCCTATGAATTCACTATGTTACCATAGAATGAGACAAGGGGATCTATAAGCAAATGCCTGAAAGTGAGACTATGAAGGGTGACTTAGATTGGGTTCCCCAGAAGCAGACTTTGAGAGTAGTATTGGTGGCAAAATGGTTTATTAAGGAAGTGTTCCCAGGACAAATCGGTAAGTGGGTCAGAGAAGCAGCCCAGTTTTCCAATAAGAAAAAAAAGTACAAAAATATTCTTTTTTCCTTTATCATTAAAGAAATATCAAGAAAAAGTATTCCTTGTTTGGGAAACGAAAGTTCTTGCCACAAAGAGGAAATATTCGGTTTGCACAAGCCATTATTCGATGACAATATAAAATGCATTAAGTGGCTGGGACAGGGCATGCACTAGGAGAGGCACAGTGTTCTGTTGAGGAGCCGTCTCCTGGTCCTCACACTCGTTCCTTTCTGAGGAGGTGATGACACGATGTGTCCAAGGGCTGGGTTTGATGATGAGCCTGCTGATTACAAAATGATCAGCTGTTCCACGTTTCCCAATGTTTTTCAAACATTCATTCATTCCACAAATAGAGTATCTGTTGCATGTGTGCTAGTTCAGTTCTTGCGAGTAGCAGTGAAGAGGAAACCTCCTTGCCCCTGGGGACTTACATCCTAGAAAGGAAGAGCAGTCACAAATGAATGAATTACAAAACAAAAAGAGTTTTAAGAAAGTGCTAAGTCCTAGGGAGGAAAAAACAAAAACAGAGAAGGGATAGGAATTGCTAGGGGGTGAGGCAGGTAGTACTATTGTGAATAGTAAAAAGTGTTAAACAGAGAAAGTCTCAACTGGAAGATGACATTGGAGCAAAAACCCTAAGAACCTGAGGAATAGAAACGTGGTTATCTGGGAGATTAACTTCCATGAAGTGGATGCAGAAAGCCTGGGAACAGGGGGTGAGGAAAAGTGCAGTAAGGAAGCTACTAGCTCAGTAAGTGCAGGGCCTTGAAAGCCACTGGCAGATTTGGAGGTTTGCTCCGAATGAGATGGTAGTGCCCGGAGAAAAATGATACCACCTGATTATGTTTTAACTGGATCATTCTAGCTGCTGGGTAGAATATGCTGGGCTGGGACATGAGGGTGAGGAAGGGAACTAGGCAAGTGATGCTGGTGGCTTGGATCACTTTGGTAGCCTGGAAATCGTAATAAATGATTGCATTTGAATATGTTTTGAAGCAGAGATGAAAGAATATGCTGGAAGATTGACCATTTGGTTTGAGAAGAACCTGAGTCAAGGATAACTCCAAGGGTTTTGGCCTAAGCAACCAGAATAGAGTAACTTTTAACTGAGATGTATTATTATGGAAGGGTGGAGGTCTGGGGTGATCAGGAGTTTGGTTTTAGATATGTTAGACATTCAAGTAGAGATATCAAATAGGCAGTCGGAATCTAGAGTTCAGGGGAAAAGGCCATATAAAAAATTATATTTGGAAGTTATAGGCATATAAACGGTATTTTTTAAAAAACATGAGATTGAAATACTAAGGGAAAGAGTATGGAGAATAGAGGTCCAAGTCTTGGAACACTTTAACCTAGAGAGATGAAGATGAGAAGGATCACTTGAGACCAGAAGTTCAAGACCAGCCTGGGCAATATAGCAAGACCCCGTCTCTAAAAAAATTAATTTCACACCACTACACTCCAGCCTGGGTGACACTGTCTCTAAAAAATTTAAAAAGACTAAATTAAAGAGGAAGGGTTCAACTGTATGAAATACTGCAAACAAACGAAGATAAGAAAAATGACTTTGATTTTAGCAACAAGGTCTCTGACCTTGACAAGAACAGCTTTGATGGAGTGGTAGGAGAAAAACTTGATTGGAATGAGTTCATGAACAAATGGGAGAAGAAAGGCTGGTAGCGAAATTGGAGAATGCTTTCAGAGTTTTTCCATAAAGGGGAACAAGAAAATGGACAATGGCTGGAAGAAATAATAGAATTAAGAGAAAATTGAGTTGTTTCCACATCTTTGCAGTTGTGAATTGTGCTGCTATAAACATTCGAGTGCAGATGTCTTTTTTATAGAGTGTCTTTTGTTCTTTTGGATAGATGCCCAGTAATGGGATTGCTGGATAGAATGGTAGATCTACTTGTATAGCTTTAAGGTATCTCCATATTGCTTTCCACAGAGGTTGCACTAGTTTGCAGTCCCACCAGCAGTGTAAGAGTTTTCCTATCTCTGCATTGATGCCAACATTTATTGTTTTGGGATTTTTTTGATAAAGGTCATTCTCACTGGAGATAAGTGATATCTCATTGTGGATATCTCATTTTGATTTGCATTTCCCTGATGATTAGAGATGTTGAGCATTTTTTCATATGTTTGTTGGCCATTATTCTGTCTTCTTTTGAAAAGTTTCTGTTCATGTCCTTTGCCCACTTTTTGATAGGGTTGTTTGATTTTTTCTTGCTGATTTTCCTGTGTTTTAAATAGATTCTAGTTATCAGCCCTTTATTGGATGTGTAGCATGCAAAAATTTTCTCCCATTCTGTAGATGAGTGGATTAATAAAATGTGGTCTGTGTATGCCATGGAGTACTATTTAGCTATAAGAAACAATGGTGACATAGCACCTCTTGTATTTTCCTGGATAGAGCTGGAACCCATTCTACTAAGTATCCCAAGAATGGAAAAATAAGCACCACATGCACTCAAATTGGTATTAACTGATCAACACCTAAGTAGACATATAGGAATAACATTTATCGGGCATCAGGAAGGTGGAAGGGGGGAGGGGATGGGTATATACATACATAACGAGTGCTATGCACACCATCTGGGGGATGGACAAGCTTGAAGCTGTGACTGGGGGTGGGGGGGAAAAGGAGGGAAAGGCAACACACGTAATCTTAACATTTGTACCCCCATAATATGCTGGAAAAAAAAGAGAGAAAATTGACCTTTTCTTTTTAATGTGGGAGAAATATAGCACATTTGTGTGCAAATAGGAATGGGCCAGGAGAGGGAAATCTAGTGCTGTTGTACTTCAAAAGGGAGAATTGTTAGAGGGGAGGCACAGTCTTCAGCACCAGTGAGAGTCTGATCTCCAAAGAAGAAAGGGAGGGTCTGGCTTTAATAGGCAAGTTCCCTCTCAGGTTCTCAACCAGGTCCGTTTACAAAAAATGAAGCCATCAAACTTGTTTAGTTCTGATTGGTCAAAATAGTGCAGCCCTGATTGGGTGATTTCTAAGCCCCCAAGTGTAAGTCTCTGTTGGAGGTTTTCACATGGTGGTTTGGGGTGTTTCTGGCTGCAGTTTATCTTGACTCTGCTTTCAGAAACTGTTTCTGTTCAGGATCGCAAAGCAGAATGTTTATCGAGGGCTGCATTTCCTTTAAATCACAGTGCACATGGCTCGTCTGTTACCTCACTGTGGCCGCTTGGTTCTCCTTTTCAATTTAGAGCATCTCTGTTAGCCACAGGGAGTCCATCTTGCCTGGAGAACACGGGGTCTTGTTTTACAGTTTGATTTCACGTTCTTGATTTCATGAAGGGGATGGGACCCAGTGTACAAGTGGAAAGTCTAGCCCTCTTCCATTTCTCGCTGAGGTCAGACCCAAGTCCACTCCAAACTTCCTCCCCTCCATTCCCCATAAATGTAGGGTACCACATTAAATTTCTGAGTAACTCTGCAAGCCCTCCCTAATATTAACTTGTGGAATGTCACATGTGATGTGTCATCATGCCTAGACCACACATCCTGCCACACTAGAAATTTTGAATTTCTTTTTTGACAAACTTCATTAGCCATTTGCATTTTGTATGCCCCCCTGGGGGGGAAGAGTCATAAGATAAATCATCTTTTAAGCCAAGAATACAAGGATCATAAAAACTAATATGATATCACTTTCCCAAATGATACTTCCATTCGAAATTTGTTTTCAATGTTCTCTGGCAATATTAGCCTATTTGGCAAGTTTAATAATTGCTACACCTTTTCAATATATTATCTATAATGTAATAGGAATAATTGATCATTCCAACTTCATATTCCACTTCAGAGCCAATGAATGCTTTGGTAAAATCTGGAGGCAAACAGTACGACAGTGACTCAGCAATATCAACTACCCTGAAGGATGCAGCAATATAATTTAATAGCCTTAGTAAATGCTGGATGGCTGTTTGCTATAGGGGACAAAAAACTTCACTCTAGCACAAGTCTAGAGTTTAGGTTTAGTATTCAATGACACAAAAACAACTAAATGGCTATATTTTCAGAATAAAAATAGATTTAGATTTTAAAAATTTGGTGTTTATTAATCACTTAAAATTAATCTTTGGTGGAAATTAATGTTGAAATTATAAAATTAAAAAATTAAAACTTCCCCACCTGTTAGGGAACTGGATAATAGCTAGTCAAATATGAAATTAGTCAGAAAAGATGTCCCTGGATATCCATGCCTTCTTTTATATAATAATGGACTGTTAAGAAATTCACTCCTTGAAAACAGTGAGAATGCAAGCTTTTGCCTATCACAGCAAATTTACACTTATGCATGCCTGCTGCATTAGCACATCCAGCACAGTTATTCTGTCCTTGGGGGTCTTTAATTTCAGTAGGAGCTATCTCATCGCCTCTAGTGAGAACCTTTCTGTGTAGTGAGTGATGTTTCGTCAGCATTATAGACTTGTATGGTGCCAGATTTTCATCAGCAATGATCTTGGCAAACTCATCAATGAATTTCTTCCATTGCTCATGATTAGTAGGTGCTTTATCATAACACATATTTAAAAGTTTAATGCCATGTCTTTTCTTAAATTTCTGCAACTGGCCTATTGAATAGAATATTCAGTTTCTTTCATTTTCCAGTTCATTGTGATAGATATTTGTTTCATGATCAACATATCATTAAGTGGCATGTGTTCACTGCTGTGCTGATGGATGTACTCTTGCTATACAGTCAAGATCTTCATGTTTAGCTTTATGTAGTGTTTTTCCATTTTTCATTGACTTCTTCTGTTCTTCACTTTCAGCACAGAACTTCAATAGTTTATCCTTGTTTCTACAGGTCATATGTGGCAGTCATTGCAATATCATGCTCTTCTGTAAGCTATTTCACACACTACTGTCAAGTTTGTCTAGCATCTTGACTTTCTGTGCTCTAGATAAACATAAATACTTATTTTTTCTTATCATTTTACACATAGGGATATCTGCAGGCCCTTTTGACATTTTCAACAGTATTATTACACCATAGAGCAGAGAATAAGCAGAAAACACAGTGAGTAATGCACGTAAGTCTTGGCGGTATGTAGGGCGTCCTGGGGAACCTGTTGTTGGCACATATGGACTGCACATATGCCATTCTATTACCCTTTGTGGGCTTGCTTGTATGGGGGAATCTGGGCATGCATGGAAAAGATATATTGCAGCTGAAAGGCACTGGGAGGATCTTTTTTTGCCTTGGGGATACGGAATAAACTGTGTGTTGTGCACCTGTGTTTTGACGGTGACTCATCACAGTAGGTCAGATGTGGAATTTTCCACTTGGGACGTCATGTTGGAACTCAAAATTTTTTGGATTTTGGAGCGTTTTGAATTTTGAATTTTTGGATTAGGAATGCTCAACCAGTAGATACATATCTATAAATATTTCTATATGTATCCATTTTTATATTAAACTCAACATGATCACATATGGATATTTCCAACTGTAATCCAGTATATTAAAATACCACATGGATCATGCTAGCTTTCCCCCCTTGTTTGTCTGTAACCTCCCAGGTCAACACTGAGAAACTTGGCTCCCACTACCCTCTGTTCTTTATTTAACTGTTTAATTTCAGTCTACATGCATAGTGGTTTCAGCATTGTTAATCCATATGCTCATGAAAAATGACTTTATCAACTACAGTACAATCTCCATGTATATAGTTCCTTTGCCTATGAGTCCTATAGTCTCCACTCATTCCCCAAATTACTTAGGTTGGTGTTTTTTTCCCTATTCCCTTCAGTGAGGTTTTTTTTTTTTTTTTTTTTTTTTTTTTTTGAGGCACAGTCTCACTTTGTTGCCTGGGCTAGAGTGCCGTGGCATCAGCCTAGCTCACGGCAACCTCAAACTCCTGGGCTCAAGCAATCCTTCTGCCTCAGCCTCCCGAGTAGCTGGGACTACAGGCATGCGCCACCATGCCTGGCTAATTTTTTCTATATATTTTTAGCTGTCCAAATAACTTCTTTCTATTTTTGGTAGAGATGGGGGTCTCGCTCTTGCTCAGGCTGGTCTTGAACTCCTGAGCTCAAACGATCCACCCTCCTCGGCCTCCCAAAGTGCTAGGATTACAGGCGTGAGCCACCGCGCTCGGCCTTCAGTGAGGTTGTTTCATATATTTGTCATATAATTAGATTATTTTGTCATAACCTGGATCCCTTGACCTCCTAGATGATTTTTTTCAAAAAATTGCACATGTTAAAATCTACTCTTTGTGTACATGGTTCTATGAGTTTTGACAAATATGTATTGTCAGGTATCCATTGTTACACAATCATACAGAATAGTTTTGCTGCCCTAAAAATTCCCCTGTACTTCACCTATTAAACACTTCTCCCTCCTCAGCAACCTGACAACCACTGATTTGCTTATCAACTCTAATATTTTGCCTTTTTTAGATATTCACATAAATGAAATCATATACCATATAGTCTTTTAAGACTGGTGCCTTTCCCTTAGCAACATTAATATGCTTTTGCGTAGCTTAATATCTCATTTTTTAAAACCACTGAGTAATACTCCATTGTATGGTTGTACCACAGTTTGCTTTCCATTCGCCTGTTGAAGGACATATTTGTTACTTCCGGTTTTGGGTTATTATTAATATAAAGTTGCTATAAATATGTGTGTGCATGTTTTTGGTGGACAGTAGTTTTCACAAAATTAGTTGAATAAATATCTAGAAGCAGGATTTCTGGGTTATATGGTAAGACTATGTTTAACTTTGTAAGAAACTTTCACACTGTCTTCCAAAGTGGCTGTATCATTTTTCATTCTCACCAGCAATGAGAATGAAATGTTACTGTACACCTTTGTCAGCAATCTGCATTGTTAGTTTTTTGGATTTTAGCCATTTTATTAATAATAGGTGTGTAGTGGTATGTTATTGTTTTAAGACTGTTTTGTTTTGAATCCCTGGATAGTTGCTAGGTGTGTGCCACTGGCCAAATTACATAGTATCTCTAGGTCTCATCTTTAAATAGCAATAATAATAATAATAATGATCTCCTAGATGGTTGTTGGAAGGTGATGGTTAATGCCATATGTATGGTACTTGGCACATCCTAAGTGCTAAATATTGTCTCCCTTCAGACACATAGAATAATTTTGGTAAATGGAAACATACAGGGATCTGAAGTTAACTGAAATTGGCTCTTCATTTTAAACTTTTCCAAATTCACTCATCCCCCCAAACATCCCAAAAGTCTGATGTTTGCATTTTAGAATAGTTCCCTAAAATTTTGCTACATAGAATATTTCTCCTTTTCCTCCAGTAGGATGATGATGCCTTCATATATAAAACTGACTTTTAGTTTCTAATTGTTGTGCCTCTATTTATTTCACATCTTTGCCTTTCAAAATTTAAACCAGCTTTTACTAAACTCAGATAATATGTCATTTCACCTGAAGAACTGTTCCTTGATGACTCCAGCTAGTTCAGGTATCTTCCTTTTTGAATTTCCTGTAAGTTTGAAAAGCTATGGGCTTATTCTTAATTGCCTAGTTTATCCTATAGTGATTTCATAAATATTTTTTAAATTAATTTAATGAATGGTTTTAATAAATAATACCATATAAATGTTCCATTTACAGTATCAGTATCTGAAATGCTGCTTTCTTTGTAAAAAATTGTTGCAAGAACACTTAACATGAGATCTACCTTCTTAAATTTTTGAGTAGACAATACTATATTGTTAACTATAGGCACAATCTCATACAGATCTCTAGAACTTATTCATCTTGCATAATTTAAACTTATTATTTCTTGAATAGCAACTCCCTATTCCCACCCACCCTAGTCCCTGGAAACCAATGGTCTACTCTGTGTATCTATAAGTTTGACTATCTCAGATATGATGCCTCATATAAGTGACAGCATGCAGTGTTTTCCCTATTGTGACCAGCTTACTTCACTTAGCATAATGTCCTCCAGACTCATTCATGTTGTTGCATATTTTATGATTTTCTTTCTCTATAAGGCTGAGTAATATTCCATTGTATGTATATACCATATTTCCTTTATCCATTCATTTATCAATGAACATTTAGGTTGCTTCCATACCTTGGCTATCATACATAATGCTGTAATAAACATAAGAGTACAGATAACTATTTGAGATCCTGATTTTAATTCTTTTTGATATATATACCCAGAAGTGGAAATAATGGATTATATGGTAGCTCTATTTTTATTTTTTCTGAGTAACCTCCATACTGATTTACAGTGACTGCACCATTTTACATCCCCACCAATAGTGTAAAAGGGTTCCAGTTTCTCCACATCCTTGCTATCACTTGTTATTTTTTATGTTTTTGATTATATCCATCCTAACAGATGTGACGTGATGTCTCATTGTGGTTTGAATTTGTATTTCCCTGATAATTAGTGATGTTGGTCTTTTTTTCATATACTGTGGCCTTTTGTATGTCTTCTTTGGAGAAGTGTTCATTTCATTAACAAAATGAAGGATGAAAATTACATTATCATCTCAATAGATGCAGAAAAAGCATTTGATAAAATTCAACACTTTTTAAAAATAAAAAATTTCAAGAAACTAGGTATAGAAGGAATTTACTTCAATATAATAAAGGCCATATATGAAAAATCCACAGTTAACTACCTACTTAACTGTGATAAATTAAAAGCCTTTCCTCTATGCTCAGGAATAAGACAAAGATGCCCAGTCTTGCCACTTCCTTTTAATGCAGGACTGGAAGTCCTAGCTAGAGCAATTAGGCAAGAAAAAGAAATAAAAAGCATTCCAATTGGAGAGGAAGAAGTAAAATTATCTTTTTGTAGATGACATAATCTTCTATGTAGAAAATTCTACAAACTCCACAAAAAACTCTTAGAATTACTCAATGAATTCAGCAAAGTTGTAGGAAACAAAATTGACATAGAAAAATCAGTTACATTTCTATATACTAGCACTGAATCAGCTGAAAAGGAAATTAAGAAAACAATCGCATTTATAGTAATATCCAAAAGAGTAAAATACTTATGTGAATAAACTTAATTAAGGAGTTAAATGGCTTGTACACTGAAAAACTATAAAACATTGAAAGAAGAAATTAAAGAAGACACAAATATGTGATAAGACATTTTATATTCATGGATAGAAAAAAATTAATATTGTTACAATGTCCATATTTCCCAAAGTAAGCTACAGATTCAATGCAATATCTATCAAAATCCTAAGGGTATTTTTTTACAGAAGTAGATAAAACAACCCTGAAGCTTATGTAGAACCTTAAAAGGCTCTGAATAGCCAAAGCAATCTTGAGAAAGAAGGACAAAACTAAAGGCATCACATTTCTGATTGTATGTATTAGAAAGCTACGGTAATTAAAATAATATGATACTGGCATAAAAACAGACATATAGACATATAGACCACATAGATATATAGACCAATGTGAAAGAATAGAGAGCCCAGAAATAAACCCATGCATGTATGGCCAACTGGTCTTTGATTAGGGTACCAAGCAATATGCAATTGGGAATGGATAGTACTGGGAAAACAAATGGTATCCAACAACAAATAGTATTGGGAAAACAAGATATTCACATGTAAAAGAAGACAAGACCAAAGTTTACAGGAAGTGTGGGATTATGTTAAAAAACCGAATCT
>VBSM01000272.1:99624419-99671034 GCA_008086735.1 Cheirogaleus medius | reverse complement strand
AAAAAAAAAGAATGAAACTGGACCCTTACTTTACACCATATAAAAAAATCAACTCAAAATGGATTAGAAACTTAAATTTCAAACCTGGAACTATAAAACTTTTAAAAAGACACAGGTTTATGGAAGAAGGAACTATACGGTGACAAGCAAAGTGATGAATGCATGGTAGAGTTTTTGGTTTCTGCATTTCTAGAGTGGCCATATTGGTTTCTGTTTGTAGAAATTGACCAGAGGTGGTTATTGTGGTCATGGTTTTCAAAAGATCAGGCTGTGGTGGTTTAAGCCAATAATTCTAATTATAGGCATATTCATTAAGTGGCTTTTCATGCCTGAAAAATGATAGCCTAATCAAGATTATGTGGTCATTGATTATGTTTTTGAAATCTTTTTAGAAAATTATGCAGTGTAATTTATACTATAATTTTTAACTCCTCTATTTATTATAATTATGGTCAAAAGTACCAACTATTCAATTCATATGAGGCATGAAACACTTTTCTCACCAGTATAGATTTACTCCAATATAAAGTGAATGCTGGTTAGGTCCTTATGAAAGGATTTTTTTTTTTGTATTTATGAAACATTACATTTTCAATGTAGAAACATACATTATTGGGGGATAATATGCTTAAATAGAATATTAGGGGATACTATGCTTAAATAGAATTTAGGACTTTGGTATTATTTGAACATTAAGTCCAATTGTTTTAGTATCTCACTCAATAAGTGGACATTGAATGTTCACACAGGTGGGCTTTTCAGATTAGGTCAATCCCTGTAGTAGGTCCTTTTTTGTAAGACTCTGAGAAGTACCTTGGCAAAATGAAAAAGAGAACATGGGCATTAGATGTGAACATCTTCTGTGACTCCACGCATTTCCTTAATTTCCATAAGCCTGTATTTTTTATTTTTTAAAATAAATAAAATATTAGCTTTATTTATGTCTTACCTGCGAGGATGAGATAAGGTACTGTGGGAAAACTCCATCATTTTGTGGTTGTTATAAAAATGGTAGTGATTATTGCTGCTATCAGCTGGTTAGTAAAAAATCTAAAGTGGTATTATAGAATTAAGAATATTGTTTCTAAAATCTAATAGGAAATAACTATGGAGAAGTTACTGATTTTTGGTCCTGGGATCAAGAGCAAGTTGAACCTGGGTCATCTTTTTGTGTCAAAGAGTGAGAAAAACTTGAGTAGTAATGGGGTTATGCAAAGGGCAGCCATTTTAGAAAGTCAACCACTAGCCAATTTGGGGAAAATTAAAGAGCCAACCCCCTCCCAAAACAACAACAACAACAAAAAATACTGACAGTAGTTGATTATAATACACTGAATTTTTAAAAGATCCATGAATATTTAGACATAATAAAAGAGGGAGGGGAGGGCAAGAAAAGTGCCTGTTTTTAAATGAAGGAAATAGTCTAGTGAACAAATGTAGGGTGAAATGAGGCATCAGTGGAATCATTTATTTGTAAGTCTTATAGGTACTACAACCACTGGGTAAAAAGTTCTTGAGGCACAGTATTAAACTATCACCCTACAATTATAAAAAAAGTATGACTGTATAATTATGGTGGACAAGTGAAAACATTAAGTGATAAAATTAAATATAGTTAATGGTGGGATAACCTGATATTTTATGACTCCTGGTGTGTTGCAATATGGAGTGCACAATACCACCCTATTTCAAAACATGTTTATCTGCATTTAATCAAGACTCTAGATCCAACTTCCTGATCACAGGAAATAGAGGCACAGGTTAAATGACTCCATAACATATTTGATGAGATGACTGGCCAAGACTCCTTGGGGAAATTTTCTACATAAAAAGAGACATACCAACCACATTCAATGTGTGAGTCTTGATTGTAACCTGTGTTAATATCAAAAACAAAACAAAACAAGACAGAAAGTCATGTTATATTTGTATCTGGTATGTGTATTAGATTATACATATATATGATCTAATATTTCATATATATGAGATTACTATTTGTGTTGTGTTCTTAGGTATAATAGTGGTTTTGTGATTATGTAGAAGAATGTCTTTGTACACAATACTTGCTGAAGTTTTTAGTATTGAAATATTATATCATTTGCAACTTCCTCTCCAATGTGGCAGAATTTTAACAATTAGTGAATCTAGGTGATAAATATGTGAAGTTCATGGTACAAGCCTTTCATCTTTTCCAAAGTTTTGAAAATTTTCAAAATGGGACATTGGGTGAAAAAATTAAAACATTATAAAATAATTGTTTCATTTTTTTCAAGTTTTAAAATGTCAATTATAATAAACTTTTTCTTCTTGAATCAGTTAACATAGATCATCAGTGTTCATCTGTGTCATTAGAGAAGAAATTAGGTCTATATACCAATGAGGCAGAGAGTGTTAGTTAATCTCTTTTGTTGGCAAGGATAACTCTTTCAGATTATTTCAAGTTATTAGAAAAATAAAATGAAATGAGGAGTCACATGGAGACAAAAAAGGCAGGAATCAGCTTCACAGCCAGGTGTGTCGGATCCTGGGAACAGCTGTAGAGCCTGTCCTCACGGCGACTGTTCTAGTTCAGAAGTGGAAGTGTCTAACACGGTGCCTCTAGCAAGACAGGGTATCTTATTTCTTCAGCAACAGGGACTTGATGCTCTTGCAACATGCTGTCTTTCTACTACTTTCACTGCCAGAAAACTTCACCTATCTCCCAAACCCTGTGATTTTTTTCCTGTTTATCTCTTTTTCCTTCTCACCTGCAGCTTCTGTTGTATCATGGCATCTATGTTGCTCATTCTTTGTATATTTTTCAACTTTCAACTTTGTATATTTTTCAGCCTCCTACCAATCAGCTAACTTTCCTCCTGTATTTCTGGTTTGAATTCTTCCCCCGCCTCCAAATTCAATCAGGTAAATTGATTATCATCATCCCTGATTGAGCAGAAGTTTTGTTTACTCCTGGCCACTTACTGGGCGGGATGATAAACCTTGGGATTCTCAGCCTTTAGCTGTCCTTGCTCAATCAGGTGTGTTGGGTCACAGAAAAGGCATGCAGATGTTACAGACTAAATCCATCTACATGTAAGTAACACCCTAGCGTTGCTCCCTGGGCAGAGCCTGCAGTGTGAGGATGACAGTTTCCACAAAATAAAGTAATGGGTAAGGCAAGAATCTTGATAGCCCTTTAGGGTGCCCCAAACAAGCTTTCTTCTTATACTTTTTTTCACTTTGCCTAAATATTGCTTCAAGAAAGTGGAGAGTCTCTTTTTACAATGTGAGAATTTTATTTGCCACATAATTTATGTCTATTCTTCAAAGATCTAAGAGGTTGTATTTTGAAATCTGGGAACTTTCAGCTATTTTAGAGCCTATATAAGTTTCAGATGCTCATTGGGGAGGGAGAACGAAACATCCTGCATTTAATAGTTCTGATCTTTCTGCCAGTCACATCTGGGGTTGGCATGCGAGTTGTCTTTCAACATCACACTTTTCTTTGTCTTTTGACCAAAATGCTACTTGTGTATATCCTGCTTGTGGACAACACCAAAGCAGGCCATGTCTAACCTCCACAAGCAAATGAGTCACCTCTAGAGGACTTACGATGGTCAACAAAACTTGGACCATTTATTAATCTACTTTGGTTTGGAAGAGTTTCTGAGCAGATTACATTTTGGATTACTGAAATGTTCATTATGTAAAAAGATGCTAGACTATAAAGAAAGTTTTTTTTAATTAAAATATCCAAACTCATTGGCATTTGTAAATAGTTGAAAATGTCATTTAATGGGGATAACAGTAAATTTTTGAGAAATGAGGCTGGACACACTAATTAGTAACCACAATTGGGAGCTTGTGGAGACGAAGGGTGAGTAACCTATGCCAGAAAGAAAGGAGGGCTTACACATGTAGGAAATTAGTTTTGTAGGTTGCCTGGTCCTGACAAGTTTTATAGGAATTTATAATAGTTATTTCACATAATTTATGAGTCACTAAGGAGTAGACTTTTAAAAAACAATCAATTAATCTATCATATCTATAATCAACCATATCAATATACCATAGACATTATAGAGATTAGAGTAAGTCAATTTAACATAACACACTTTTAGTGAATGTATCTTCCGTGGGAAGCATCAGGCTTGGTAGAAGATGACATTAGTAGTTCAGAGCAGGATCTGTGGAGTCGTAGAGCCTGGATTTGAATCCCAGCTCATGTCTTTAGCAGATGTTGACCCTGGGCAAATTATTTAACCTCTGTGGATTTTGGTTGCTCATCTGCAAAACAAGAACAATAATGAGGATAGTCTACTTCATAGGGTTGATGTGAAGCCTTGATAATGTAAGCAAAGCACTTAGATCCTGGCTTCTAGTATGTGCTCAATAAACATTACCTACATATTATTGGTAAAAAGAATGATCCACCTATGAACTCCTGCTTTACTGGGAGGAAAAGGAATATAACCACTACTAGGAAACAGCATGAAATGAGTGAAAATAAATTAATAAGGAGGTTTATAGGTGAGTAGTGATAAATTCTAACTTTGGTGATCAGAGGAAACTTTATAGAGCTCTTGACTGTAACTTACAGAGAAGGAGATTTCATAAGGTCTAAAATGTTTTGGTAAATTTATATTTTCACATTCCCACCAAAGATTTTCATTTTGCAAATGAAAACAGTGAGTTTAAATAACTAAAGTCACACAGATAGTAAGCAAAGCACACCAAAAAACCTAAATTTCTCAAATTTCAGTGGTCTTTCTATAAGTTAAGAAATGGTCACATTTAATTGGACCTGGATAAGGCTACAAACATGTATTTTACATGTACTCATTCCAAATAGGGCTTTCTTTGTGTTTTGTACTTCATGTTCCATGATAAGCCAATTCAAACTTACAGGTGGGGCTTGAAATATGTTTACAATTCGGCAGTTGAAAATTAAGAAGAAATACTCAAAGGGTGAATATTGACTTTGGGAACCATTTGGAAAAAAAAATCATAATTCCCATGACTTGGTTCACAAGTTTGGAAAAATGTCTTTACATAATAAAATATCAGGTATATTTAAGAATATGATTCTTCATAAGACACATTCAGTATGTCTTTAAAGAACATTTTCTAATTTATGTCCGGGCCTTCTAGAACTATGAAATAGCAGATACTTTAATAATTCTGCTAAGAGATAGAATTATAGAATGGTAACATTAGAAAGGACATTAAAGTTTGTTTTCTTAACAAACACCTATGCAATGCTTACTAGGTGCCAGGCATAGTTCTATATACACTTTATAAATTTTAATACATTTGATCCTTGAAACAATCATAGGAGAGAGAGGTAGGTAGCATCATTCTTCCCAATTTACACATGGGGAAAGTGAGACCCACAGAAAGGGTAAGTGCCACGCTATTTTGACACTAACTACCTGGAGTTAGTGCAGACTTTGCAAGTTAGGGGCACAGCATTCAGATTGCCTTTATGTTAGACACCAGCTGCAAGCTCTCAGGGTTCACAGGACGCCCATAGTTTTGACATCTGGCTACAAATTTGAGGGTTCCCACTATCTTCTTCAGGTTCTACGGTTTGCTAGAACAACTCACAGAACTCAGAAAAGCATTATACTTACCATTACAGTTTTGTTATAAAGGATTCAAATAAGGACCAGCCAAGTAAAGTGATACATAGGGCAGGGACTGAAGGGTCCCCAGTGTGAAGCTTTCATATCATCCTCTTCACTCATCAATGTGTATCACCAACCAGGAAGCTCAACCAAGCTTTTATGTCCAGAGTTTTTATCTGGGTTTCATTACATAGGCATGGTTGATTGAATCTTTAGCCATGTGATTGAGCTCAATTTCCATGCTCCTCCATTCCCCAGAGGTCGGCCTGATGTCATGTGGCTTAAAGACCCCAACTCTCTAATCACATGGTTGGTCTTTCTGGCCTGGCATAGGCAGTCCCATCTGAAACTATCAAGGTGCCCACCCTGAGTCACCTTGTTAGCATAGACTCTTTACCTCTAAGCAAAGGTGCTCTCATATCTGCCTCATATGATTCTGTCATTGAATTAATTTTATTTCATTTAATCATTACAAGAACTCCTGAGGGAAATGTTATTCCCACTTTATAGGAGAAGATACAAGGTAAGATTCAGATAAGTTATACTTTCACTTGCATAAGGAGACCATGACCTAGGTTTTCACCATCTAATGACACTGCCAGAGAAAGCATTTGTTTATCTTCACCATCAGTTGGTACCATAGGCCACTGAAAACATTCTAAAAGAAGTTAACCTCATGACTCTCATACATATATAAAATGAAAACATGTTAAAGATGATTATTTAATTCATTATTAATGAACTATACAGGCAGAAGTTCCAACCAGTTTAAAGAAGTAAAATAGCAGAGATATTTATGGATCAGAAATACTGACATGAACTTGCAACTCTGTGCAAAACTGGATTTCTTTTGGATGTGGGGAAAGTCATCTCCTCAAAGGGCAGAAATTATTTGCACATCTACAGACAAGAATTATTTGCATTGTCTTTTTTTTATTTCAGCATATTATGGGGGTACAAATATTACGGTTATGTATATTGCCCATGCCCCCCGCCTCGAGGCAGAGCCTCAAGCATGACCATCCCCTATACATTGCACATCTCACTCATTATGTTTGTATATACCCATCCCCTCCTCCCCCTCCCACTCGCCCAACACCTGACAAATGTTATTCCTATATGTCCACTTAGGTGTTGATCCGTTAATACCAGTTTGCTGGTGAGTACATGTGGTGCTTGTTTTTCCATTCTTGAGATACTTCACTTAGTAGAATGGGTTTAATTATTTACCAATGGCCATGAAAGTTGTGGAGCCTCTATAGAATCTGAATCAGATAACAAAAGGGTGTACTATAAACAATGTTTTACATGGGAGCACAGATATTTTCCTACATCATCAAACTAAAGTTGATGAGGTTATCGATTTTAAAATGACTTTATATTTTCTCACAAATGGAAACATTTATGAGTGCAACTCTTAAACTTTAAATTCTAGACCACGTTTGCCTGTATCTTATTTGCAGAGACTCTCATGTTTGGAAATATTGCTTGGCTCTCTGGAAGTCTAAATGCAACATTGAAAGGTGACTGGGGAGCTTCTGAGAATGTATAAAACTAAAAGGACTAAAAATTTCCACCATGTTGAAATATTCCCAATATATCATTAACAGAAATAAAACCGATCCAGAATTGCGTGTGCAAGATAACATCTGTATGAGTAGAAAATTCACACAGTCCAGACAGGTAAAAATTGAAAAGTGAAAGATCTCTTGCCCACCCCTGGATGGCTCCACCATGTTAACTACTATTAGCAACATATGTGTCTTTTTAAAAATTAACCTAAAGATATTATATAATACAATATTTTGAAACTTAATTAGAAAATATATATCTTGGAGAGTTTTACATACATATGAACACAAATATATTTCATCATTTTTACCAACTACATAGAATCCTATTGTAATGATGCACCATGTACATTGTGGATATCAAGGAAAACCATGCAAATGGAAATAAAGAGAGGCTATTTATGCAGAGCTTGCCATAGCAAGGGAGGCATCCACGATTGCTTGCATTTGGTAGACACTCAAAGGTTGGCAGGGGAGTGCAGAAACTTCATTCACAGTTAAAAAAAAAATAAAGGGAAGGGTCTGGATATATCCTGATTAGAGGTTGTTGACATGAGGAAACTGGAGGAGGGCTAACCAGAAGTGAGGCATCTTATGTGATTGGTTTGAGGACATAATGGCTTTCTCTTGTAGGTTTCCTAAGTTGGAGGCAGGCACAAAATCATAGGACAGATGGCAGTCGCTGACCATGTTCTGCATGTTCTGACTGTTCTGGGCTGACTGCTGAAGAAGTTATAATTTGGCATCTAGGGCTTCTTGATACTACAGAGTTCTATCGTCACATGTAATCTGGCCACTGCCCATTTGTACAGTCAGTCTCTGAGTTTCATCTTTTGGCATTCTCTGGCTTGCAAGAGGTTGTGCAATTCAGAAAAGACTAGAGGTCCAGATTTTCCCTACTCAGGGATTATCAAGTCATCTCCATCATCAACTATATGGTAAATTCTTCTTGACCCTTTAGTTGTTATTTCCCCCTGGTGATGATCTGACAAGACAGTGACTATGCAGAAGCATTTAAAACTTTGTATAGAATGCAATGACCACTATTACAAGAATAAGAACAATTAATATCATTCTAATATTAAGATGTAAAATGCTTTGTAATCAGAAATCAATCCAGGTCAAGAGAACAAATTTTATAGGCCATGAGGATCCACCTTAGGATGCCAGTTTTTTCCTTAAGGTGATATGTAGCTTGTTCCATCTTGTCTGTTTCATTGATCTAAGTAGAGCAAGAAGTATTAGCAATGACACAGACACCACCCATGACCAGGAAATATAAAATAAATATAGAGCAATGCAATTGTCCATTACTACTGTGACAACAAGTTGAAACTAATCTGTGTTCTCTTTATGGCAGAGGTGACATTATTAACAACTTCTGCTAGAGTTAGTGATAAGTTTTGTACAGTATTTTTAAAATTCAATGATTCCTGTCATTTGGGAACACTACTCTGTTTGCATAAAACAATGAGTCACTAATTCCCCCAGGTAGAGCCTGAATAATCAAAGGTGGCCTTGTTTGGGAACTCACATCTGAGTTGACTTTTCAGACTTAGTTATTTATAGAATTGGGGTGTCTGTGTAGAGACAAGTCTCAGAATAGTATTCTCAAAGTGCATGACGGGTTAGTCTGAGGCAAATAGTACCAGCTATCCTGACTGCAAAGAACACAGTATGTGGGTCCAAGAGAAAGGAACTACTTATTACATGAGGTCGGAAACAGGGCCTTATATTAACTGGGCTACACATTAGAATCTCTCTTAGTTTCTTATATGTGACAAGTGTTTGACCCATCAAGATCATTGATCATTGAATTTAAATATAGAATTACTTAAATATATTACAAATATATTGTAATAATTAGTTCTCTTTTCTGGGAGAGAAGAATAGTAGCAAAATTACAGGTTGATTTGTTTAAGGTTATTTGTCCATGCAGATGGAAAGGGGAAATGATGGCAGCTCTAATTCCCCATGGTCTTATTTGATGAGACCAGAATTGCTCAGAGGTTTTTGCTGTGGAGTCTAGTGATGGATGGTGGTGCTACTGTTTGGAATAATCTGAGAGTAAATATATTCTGACTTAACTCTTATTATAACACTTATAATAATACAACAAGGAAAGAAAAGAGAAAAGGGAACATTATTGGTGAACAATAACCGGGGATCTATAGAAAATGGTAAGAAGCCTGATTATAAGCAATCAGATGGAAAACAAAAGATGAATTAAACAGGAGACTTGTTCTGATGTCTTAGGTAGCTATCTACTAAATGATGTTATCTGGTTATTCAATATCTTAGGTTAGTTGTCTACAATAAAAGATCATCTATTTCTGATGGATCTTTATGAATTCTCAGCTTGAGCTCCCTATTAGAAGAGGCTTTAAATTTTGTAGAACTCTGGGTTGCTTCTTTCAACCTGAATTTGAGAATAGAATCTCTGGAGTTTCAATGCCGTATTTGTTGTTAATAGTACCCAATAAGTTTCCTTCCAGTGTTGTTCGAGAATAGTTTTTTCTTATGTCTCTGCCAATGAACAAAATCTTCTGGTTGAAGATCATGAAGAGAATATTTAAGATGTTATGGGAAGGCATCCTTGATCTGTTGGCATTAAAATTGGGTATAGTACATGTGTTCCTTGGAATATTTTGCCATGCCTGCATTCAGGAAGGCAGAGTCTAGCATTGGAAGTGAAATCCCTAAATGCACATTTTTCAGTTCATAGAGGATGATTGGTGTGGTTCCAAGGGAGTGGACCTTATGACCATAAGGAATTCTGGGAGTACCAAAGGTGCAACGCTGCTTCCCAGAGCAGTGAGGTGACACTGCCATGCTACTGGACCTGGAAGCCAGGACATTAAGCCAAAAAAAATATTCTCAAGCCTTAAGATCTCATGTAACTTGCTTTTCTAGGTTTTGGATTTGCTTGGGACCCATTACCCCTTTCTTTCTTCTGATTTCTCCCTTTTGGAATGAGAATATCCATCCTATGCCTGACCCACATTGTATTTTGAAGCACATAACTTATCTGGTTTCACACATTCATACCTGGAGAGGGATGTCTATCTATCTATCTATCTATCTATCTATCTATCATCTATCTATCTTCTGTGAGGACACAGAGACAAGAGGACACAGCAAGACGGTGGCTATCTGCAGGCTAGGAAGGGAACCCTTACCAGGAACCAAATCAGTCACACCTTGATTTTGGACTTCCTATCTCTAGAACTGTGAGAGATAAACTTATGTTGTTTATAATATACCCAGTGTTAAAAATAAATAAGATGAAATTAAAAGTTTTGAAAATTTATTATGCAGACAAAAAAATCACTTTGCAAACCAGGAAGCTGCAAACTGAAAGTGACAAGAGGAAGCTTACAGGCATGGTGTGACAGAACAGCTTATAAAATGAAAATGAGGAAGTTGTTTAACCTTTACATCAATTGGTTATTGCCACAGGGGTTTCAAGATGGTAGAGGATTGGTTGAAAGCAATCATCTTATAACATTTTTGGAAGACAACTGATTTCATTTATGATTATCAGGGGTATTTACAAGAAATAATCTAAGTTAAATTTCATTTATGTGGCCTAACTGATCTTGTCTACTCAAGAGATTCTCAGGATTGGTCTCGTTTTACTTAATTTAATAGCAGTTTAAGGTATTCTGTTGTAGCAGCCTGAATGAACTAAGATATGTGAATTCATTTTCAATCTTTTTATGGAGGTACAAGAATTTTTCTTTGAAAGTTGTGGTGGAAGTTTTCAGTAGCTTTTTTTCCCCACAAACATATGCATAATGTTTAGCCACTCAGTTTGTTTTTTAAATTAATTTTTAATGTATGCTTATAGTTTAGGAAGTCATACAACACAAAGAGGATTATTGCAAATGCACAATTTCTCTGTTCCACACCTTTCTTGTCCAAAATATTCTTTCACAGGCATCCACTTAAATCTATTTTTTAATTATTTCTTTTGCATTTGTGCATCACTAGTGTTATAAATAATATGTGTATCCTGCCATCTTATAATTCATGAATTTTAGATAATATCTATTTACTTGGTATTATTGTGGCTGATAATTGAACTCTTTTATATTTTGTTTTGTGATTCCTTCCTTCCTTCCTCTCAATATGGTTATATTAGAATTTGTTCTATTTGAGATCCATTGGACTTCTTTAAGAATTTATGTCTTTCAAAAATTTGGGAAAAATTTTAGCCATTGTCTTTTTAAATGTTGCCCCTTCCTTGTTCTCCCTATAATTTACTTCTACAGCTCAAAATAAACAATGGACTTTATTACTCATTCTTCCATGTTTCTTAACCTTTCTCTCATATTTTCCACATACTTTTTTCATATCTGTCATCCAACTCACTAATTCTTGCTTTAGCTTTGTCTATTCTGCTGCTTTATATATCCATTGAGTTTTAAATTTTCATTATTATAATTTTCATTTCTAGAAATTATTTAATTTTTAAAATCTGTTTTGTCATTTTTTATAGTTTTATTATTTATTTATTTATTTTTGAGACAGTGTCTCACTCTGTTTCCCGGGCTAGAGTGCCGTGGCATCAGCCTAGCTCACAGCAACCTCAAACTCCTGGGCTCAAGCGATCCTCCTGTCTCAGCCTCCCGAGTAGCTGGGACTACTGGCATGTGCCACCATGCCTGGCTAATATTTTCTGTATATTTTTAGTTGGCGAATTAAGTTCTTTCTATTTTTAGTAGAGACGGGGTCTCACTCTTGCTCAGGCTGGTTTCAAACTCCTAACTTTGAGCGATCTGCCCACCTCTGCCTCCCAGAGTGCTAGGATTACAGGCGAAAGCCACCACGCCCGGCCCATTTTTTATAGTTTTGATTTGCTCCCTCTTTTATGTACACATATTAACATAGGTACTTTATGTTCTTTATTAGATAATTCCAATATTTTAATTCTTTATGGATCTGGTTTAATGTTCCAGCTGATTTTCACTAAAAGTGATTTGTTTCTTGAATTACTTCTGATTTTTAAAAGAACTGCTAGCATATACTTGTAACTACCTCTGGGAGTCCTGTGAGGTTTGGGTGGAAGATGTTTTCATCTAAGGAGGAGTTGCCCTTGTTGCTGTAAAATACTCATAGACATTATCAGCTAGTGTCTCCTTTTAACTAAATTCTCAGCTTGTGAGTTTTGTATGTAGTACACATTTATGTCATGGCAGGTTACTATCTTCTGTTTTTGCAGAGATAGATGATTCTCTTTGTTTTCTATCTCTGTTGTGCAGTTTTTTGAATTCCACTTTTTTCCTTATAGTGTGTCTCTCTCTCAGTCCCAGCTTTATGTAGGTTTGTCTTCAGTTTGCATCTCTACTTTGCCCAGGATTAAGGCTTAGTCCACAGTACTCCCCCACTGCCCCTACCTCAGGTCCTCTGACCACCAGACCACCAGGCCTTGTTGACATTCTCAGGGTATTGGGCACTTCCTTTTCCTGGAGTGGTGTTTTCACCTTAATGAGATGTGATCCCTCCTGCTTTCTTATATGTTCTGGTTTCAGATGTTTAGTTTTTCTGATATATTTCCTAGATATATTTCAGGAAGACTTTGAAATCTTTAATCTAAGATATAACTGAAAAGAGAAATTTCTTAACTGGCTTTAGAGATAATAAATTCATTTAATTCTCTATTTTCATCAATTATACCCAGAAGCTACACGGTAATGCTGTGTTTACTGTACTCGAGAGTACTGATTCCATTATTACTGGTTTATTTTAGAAAGCAAAATCTTTGTAACTTAAATCCAAATTCCTGACTCCTAAATCCATTGATAATTTGTACAAAATAATCTGTTGTGTTGAATGCCAGCACCACCAAAATATCACCAAAACTCTCTGTTTATAAGTCAAAGCTGAGTTTGTCTTTCCTGTGGTAAGGAAACTTCTACCTTGAGAGAACCTTAGTAGTGTCTCAGATGGGAAAGGGCAAAATTGGGATGTTTACCAGAGTTTGAAGTCTGGTTAAAGGCAGGTCTTTCAGTACCAGTTAGAATTGGGTAAGGA
The DNA here is from genome assembly GCA_008086735.1 of Cheirogaleus medius. NCBI lineage: Eukaryota > Metazoa > Chordata > Mammalia > Primates > Cheirogaleidae > Cheirogaleus > Cheirogaleus medius. Next base: position 99,657,821 of record VBSM01000272.1, on the reverse strand, counting down.
TCATGATGTAATTGTTTAGAACTGGTGTGCACAGTAAGGATTTGGGGATACAGGTTTCAGAGACTCTTGGGTTGTAATTGTCTTTGATTCTTTCTATTGCAGTTTTAATGGACCTTTAGGAAGATCCTGAACAAAAGAAAAGTGATTTGCAACTTTTGTACTCCTGGGCAAATAAAATTTTATGTTTCCAGATTAGTAAAGTTATATTAATGAAGACAGTGAAAGAGTAAAATCCTGAGTATAAGAAGTAAGTTGTGTGGGTGTAGATGCTTTCAGTTCTCAAACATAAAATAGTAACTGTTTAAGAACACTTCATAAAATGGTACAACTTGATGATATCAAAGAAAAATCAATCACAGAGTCCTGTAATACAGCACAGTTTGGACAAAATATGGCTGTGGTGCTAAACACGCCTTTCTCAACTAGGCTTCCAATTGTGGCATAAGAACAGACGTATTCTCTGACATATTTAAGTAGAATTAAAATGATGAGATACTCCTGGGCACTCTGATTTATGCAAAATCTGAAATGATGCATTCAGAAAATTACTTTTTTCAAATGTTCATCTTGATGCCATTGTCTTAGTTTGAGTGTCTCTATTCTTCTGTGATCCCATCAATGGTCTCAGACTTTCTTACCCAGTGATGACGAGAGGACAGAAAGGTCTTTTCCCAAGGGCTGCATGCTTTGGATATGGAGAGGGAAAGATTTCCTGAAGGAGCTTCTGGCTTGGGTCTTGTTATTAAGCCCAATAATCTACAGCTACCGGATATTGTTAAACTTAGATACCATCAATTGGATGAAGCTCCATTATTTTATGTACTACTAAAAAAGAAATCCTGACAGTTGCAATAATGCTCTCTTTTCACCTAGAATTTTTATTTCATAGTTATTAAAATAGCTCCTCTATATATAGAGATTTATTTTATATTATATCATTATTTAGCTATATAAAAAGAAAAAATGCCAAATAAATTATTCTTAAAATGCTTTCACATGTAGACAGCAACTCTTCAGAAATACCTTTGACTCAGAGGCGTTGCTATTAATGTTTTTCCAACAGTCGCATTATCTGCATCATCAAGAATGTTGGTAGTGCAGCATTTCTTGAGAATATACTTTTATTGCCTCTGAAATTCTCTTCCAATAATACCCATTCTATAAACTTTGATGCTTGTACTCTTTTGAACCTATAAACCAGTATCAAAAGATGTTTTTTAGATAATATTCGGATTCATATTTCTTCTTCAAATGTTCCTTAAATGGTTTGCTGGCAGATCTTTTATACCACCAGGAAAAATAACCAGGCAATGACGACTACATTATGACAACAGCCTGGCTACTACTGATCATAGATATCATTAATTGCAGATCTCGGAGTCAATGAAATAAAGTATTTTTAATGGAAAAATCTACTTATTACAGTATTTCCTCTTAATCTTTCCTAACTTATTCTCTATTATATACTCTTGTTAGCTTGATTTTCTTAGTCCTCTGGCAGGCTTCATTCTTACTTTAAATGTTTAGCTCTAGGATTGATGACCCCGGCAGACCCTCTGCAGAACCTTAGAGGGCTGCTCCTCTTTCTTATAAAAGTGTCACCCTGAAGGCCATAATGTACAATTTGCAGAATGATAGTTTACTGGTAAAACATACTTCATAGATTCCCCAAGTGGTTTAAGTGGACGTTTTAATTCCAAGCTTCAACATGACATCAAATCAAAGAACTGGGCTCTGGAAGCTTACTGTCTGAGAAAAAGAAGTGATATTAATATTTCCCTTCTGGATTAAGTTATTTAACCCCAAAGGTGTCCATGAGCGTGAGCTGGACTACTGTCTGGTCCAGGAACAAAGTGAGACTAATAAATTCACTTAAAGTGTCAGCTTCAGTTTAAACTACATAAACTGAGCGGTCCCCAAACAGAAACCCAATAGCCCAGTCCTTTGCTATTCCAGTTTCCATGACATTCAGCAATAAACTAATCACCACCTGGTGGAGTAACCTCTTCAGTGATTGTGACTCTTTTTCAGTGAATTTGGATAACATGCTGCTGGTTACAATATTATAAGGAAAAGCAAGACAATATTATAAGGAAAAACAAGACAGCTGAAGTTTACAAATTTTGAAAATACTTTCTCTATTCTTTAGGAACACAATGAAGGATATCTCCTGTAAGGTGTCAATAATGACTTTTAAGGCATTTTTAATGTTTTTCCCTCTTTTCTTAATATATCAGCCATTGCAAGCTTTATATTGCATTTCAGAACTTATTGAGATCACTAAACTTGATCTTCTCTTTTGATGTGGCTGGACTAACAAAAGGACAGGTGGTTCTCAAGGTGGCCTGAGACTAACCAAGTTTTTCCCCTTCTTGCTTGTAATTCTCAAGAATAACAATAGAATGGGTTGGGAATGCAACATCCCGAGAGAGGGAGGAACAGTCTGGAACAGCCTAGGCCTTGTTCCTGTCTCTCCTAGGGAATGTAGCATCTTGAGTTAGGAAGGAGCTGCTCAGGAAGACCATACTTTCCCCTGGAATAAGTATGTCCTTTAAAGCTTTAGTCCAGCGAGTGACATTGCCCTTGAGGTGTATAACCCAGGGCAGGCTGCCTTTTGAGCTCCCTCAGCTGTGATGCAAGTGGGGCAAGCTCAAGCAAGACTCCCTCTGTCTTGGGTACCTTTCGTGAGCTGTTGGGGACTGGCTCACAATGTACCTTAGGCTTTTGTCCCTTGCTGCCTATCTGTAAGTAATAAATTCACTTCACGTAACTTGTGTCTGAGTGCATTGTATCTCATAGGAGTCAGTAACCATTGCACAGTGAAACTGCTTCACAAAAACTCCTTTATTTTTGGTATAGAGGGGCAAGATATACACACACTTGTCCTTCTTCCGAAGTTAAAATAAGAAGATTCATGGGCTCTAGAGAAAAGGCCATTACTGGGGATTAGGGTGTGGGAAAATTCATTATTAAACTCTCATGCATTATTAAACCTTCATATACTTAAGTATGGATCCTGATCAAGACCGTACTAGGAACTGAGGGTACAAAAGGCACAGCCTATAGTTTCTCATGGCTTTTTTGGTAGTTTACTTTCTAGCAGAGGAAGGAAAACCTATTCAGAAACTTGTGGATCACAATAGGAGCAGGAGATGCACAGAGCTGAATGAGGGATGATAACAATAACTATTTTTAGTTAACAAGGTGAGGGAGAGAAATTGTTGACTGTTGGGTTAGAGGGAGTTTCATGGAGGAGACCAAGTGTGTGGTGAGTTTCAGTGACTTTTTCACCGGTTTTACAGGGAACGGCGCAAGCATTTTCATTTTGCATGTTAAAGCTTTATTTAGTTCTTTTGCGGTTTCTCATTGTAGCAAAGCCAGTTGGACTTGGCACAAATGGCTGAGATGGTGCACCAGAAGCCAGGGCATGCTGTCATTTTTGCTAAGATGGGTGGGGAGCAGGGTGGGAGACTAAACAGGATTCAGCAAGCAACTTGTTGGAGAGTTCTGTCCTGCCCATTCTAGCCCTTCCCCAGGTTAAATTCCTTTTCTGAACCATCTGACCTTGTAGGGCTCTGTACAGAGCTGCTCCCTGCCCTGAGGTGCAAAAGTACAACTCACTGGGCCCCATTATGATGGGAAAAGGCCAAGAGAAAGTGAAGTGAGTACATTGCTATGGTCTTCCTTCTTGCATTCGTCCTGGAGGGAGAGAATGGCTTGCTGCTTCTACAGGAACTTCCCTGCCCACCTGTTGTCTGCAGATATTGCTTCTCACCAGCTCATATACATAGGAAGCACATAATGTGGTAGAAGCCAAGTCACACATTAATTATATTCAGAAATTCATGATGTTCACTTTTGGCAAGAAAATCTCAATTTTTGCTTACTGTCAGGTTTCTTAACGATCTCTTAGAGATTCAGAATTGTGAGCTAGCAACCGTTTGTTGGCACAAGAAGATTTGCTGCCTCCCTTCTTTTATGCTTTGTCAGTCAAAATGATGCTTGACATTTTTAGGCATGATCTAAGCTATTTATGGGATAAGGAGACCTTGGAAATAAAGAGAGCTTGGAAGCTTTTTTCAAAGAAAGTTTAGTCACCAGGGTCAGCAGTCAAATTTTTGAATATGAAGGAAGCTAAACTGGGGCCTTTTTCATTCCCAGAGGGTAACATTTTTCAACATTACTGAGTAAAGAATTGGACCTGGGCTAATGCCATTAGTCTTAAATCAGATTAACAAATATGTATAATTTTGAATAAATAAAAATAACACTTTCTTAATTGACACACGTCTTTCCTGTTCCATTTTATTTGTATTGTGATATATTTACTTAGCTCTCTTAAATATTTATCATTTTATATTTACAAATTCATTATTAACAAAAGAATAAGGTTAAAAAAGCTTAATTTCAATGTCTCATACATGAAAACATTTACATTTAAATATATCTTTCTTTTCTTTTCTAATATAGCTTGTTTTAAATTATAGTTTATTTCAAATCATGGTTGCTGAAGTATAATTTTCAAAAAGGTAAAATCCTGACGCTCATGAGACTATAAACCTGCATTGAAGATGACACTGAACTCTTTAAATAGGGAACCAATAAGATGTTCAAATCTGTTCAAAGGAGAATTTGAACAATGTACAATTATATATTTTAACATAATTCTTATGTCTGTGTATGTGTGTGACATAAGAATGCTGAACTGAATTTGCTATGGGATGATGCAAAACTGGTTAATATTCTACAGGGCAATAAAATGTAATGTAATGATGTACATGTAGAGTCATCTATAGAGTAGAAATGAATATTTCTAATAACAAAATTCATTTGCATTGTTATGGACAAGAATCATTTGCATTACTATCAGTTTTCTACAAATTGACGTTTACCCTTACTGAGTTTAAAAATAGCTTAATCATTACAAATACAATCAAAAGTACACAATTTGATAGAATCAAATAATTTCTTTCTTTCTTTCCTTCTTTCTTTCTTTCTTTTTTAGAGAAAGGGGTCTCACTCTGTTGCTCATGTGGGAGCACAGTGGACCATTCATACATGACTGCAACTTCCTCGTTGAAGTGATCCTCCCTCCTTAGCCTTCTGAGTAGTTAGGGCTACAGGCATGTGCCACCATGCCCTGTTAATTGTTTTATTTTTTGTAGAGACAGGCCCTTGCTATGCTGCCCAGGCTGGTCTTGAACTCTTGCACTCAAGCAGTCCTCCTACCTTGGCCTCCCAAAGTACTGGGATGATAGGCATGAGCCACTGTACCTGGCCTAAATCTCAACATGTTAAGGTAATGGATCACAGAAATCAATTTGGGAGGGATCATAGACCACAAAGTAAAAGTTAAACCTACAGAACTTCTAGCAGAAAATATTAGAGTGCTTCTTCATAATCATGGGATGGACAAAAATTTCTTAAGTAGGATTAAAAAGAAAAAACATAAAAGAAAAAAACTGTAAATTAAATTTTATAAAAATTAACATTATATTTATCAAAGAAATAGAAATTGTTAAGAAAATGAAAGACAAGCCATAGACTGAGTAAAGTATTAAAAGTACATATATCTGGTAAAATACTTGTAGTAACAATATTTTTAAAACTCTAAATCTCAATAATAAAAGATGAACCTAACTTAAAATAGGCAAAAACCGGAAAGAGATACTTCACAAGAGAAAATATGTGAATGGGCAATAAACTCATGGAAAGGTAATCAATGTCATTAGTGTTCAAGGAAATGTATGTTCCTGAAGACTATAATAAGATAGCACTTACTCACTAGAACGGCTAAAATTTAAAAAGCTGATAGTACTCTTGGCGAGGATGTGGGCAACTGGAACTTTCATATGCTGGTGGGGGAATAAAATGGTACATCCTCTTTGGATAGTAGTTTGGCAATTTCTTATTATATTAAACATATATTTACCATGTGACCCAGAGATTCCTCTTCTATGTATTTACAGAACAGAAATGAAAACATATACCTACAAAAAAATTTATACAAGAATATTTATTGTGGTTTTGTTCATAATTATTCCAAACATAAAAAAATCCAAATATCCAGCAAGCAGTGACTAGTTAAACAAATCGTGATATGATTGTACAATGAGTACCAGTCAATGAAAAAAGGAGCAAACTGCTGACATGTGCAATAACATGGATACATTTCAGAAACTTTATGGAGTGAAAGAGCAGACACAAAAGAACTTACTGTATGGTTCTCTTAATATATTACAGAGATCAAAACAGTGGTTGCCTGTGAGGTGGTATGGAGTGGGATATACTGGAAAAGGAGAGGAAGGCAACTCTCTGGGGTGATAGAAATGTCCTGTATCGTCATTGGGTGGTGGTTATATGAGTGTATATAATTGTCAAAATGTATTGAACTGTCTACTAAAAAGCTGCACATCTTATTGGATATAAATTATACCTCAATGAAAAAGATAATAAAAAAATTCACAGTGATTGTGATGGTTAATTTTACATATCAACTTGACTGGGCCACAGGATGCCCAGATATCTGGTTAATCATTATTTCTGGGTGTATCCATAAACGTGTTTCTGAAAGAGATTGGCATTAATCCTTCAAAGCCAGGCCACCTGATTTACTCAGTGCACCATTGGTGCTGGCATCGTTCAATTGGTCGAGGGACTGAACAGAACAAAGAGGAAGAGGAAGGTTGAACTCGCCCTCTGACTTACTGCTTGAACTGGGACATTGGTCTTCTCCTGCCTTCCGTTCTCTGGCTCTCAGGCCTTCAAATTACACCACTGTCTTTCCAAGGTTTCCAATTTGCAGAACACAGATCATGGGACTTGTCTGTGTCCCTAATCATTTGAACCAATACTTTATGATAAATCTCTTTATATCATTGATATCTATCTATCTATTACATATCTTTATCTCTCTAGAGATATATCTATATATATCACCTATTAGTTCTGCTTTTCTGGAGAATGCTGACTAATACAGTGATACAGCTGCTTCTTGTTTGTGAATATAATAAATGACACAAATGATCCTACCAAAAAAGATGGAAATGCAAGATAATCTAAGAGGTTCATCAGGAAGAACAGTCTTCCATGAGTAAGAGACTGAGATTTGTACTATGGCTTTACTTGATCTCATCTAATTTTTTTAAAGCTCAGTGTCCTCTCGGTGACCATGTGGATATATATATATATATATGAGAAATATATATATGAAAATGCTTAGTAGAAACCCAAGTTTTAAGTAGGTATTGAGGAAATATCAGTTATTATCTGTTCCTCATTTTTGTTACTGTCTTGAGTGGAAACTGGTTAACTAGCTTAACTAATTTGCTCAAATCAGAATACATAGGGTTGATCTCAGGCACACAGACTCAATCAACAAGAACTAAAAAGAGAAAGAGTCTTGAAAGAAAATTTATACATTTTTTAAGAAGATTTATGTTTAAAACTTACATTACATCATTTTCAAATATTTTGCTGGTTTAATCACTGGAAAGCCATTTTTCAAAAAGAGGTACTGAAAATTATTTCTTTTGTAGGGGTTACTTTAAATAATATTTTTCCCTATATGATATTTCACCAAAGAATAAATATCTGTCCTGTATTCTGTGGAAGACATTATTTTTTTCTTTTGGTGGTGGGCTTGCTCTGTCACCAAAGCTGGAGTGGTGGAAAACATTTTAAGGGTAGTTTCAGTAATTTAAAATACTCACATCTGTCAAGGAATGCTGAGATAGGTGTATCAGTTTATTGTGATAACTGAAATGAAAAAGTATAACGTTTTGTAACATCAAGTTAGTGTTAACATATTTATAAAATTATGATCATATTATTTATAGTTTAAATATTCAGTTCAAACATCTCTCACATCTGCAGGGAGAATTTCCAAGAGATATAAAAGGGAAGTCTTGTCTTACAGAGATTCCAGTAGCATAACTATTTCTTTAATAGAGTTGACAAATTCCTTCCTTTCAGTAAATTTAGAACTTATGAAATAATAACTCGATTGAATGAAGAATAAGGGATATACTATTTAAACTTAAAAGGTATACCAGTTCCCCTGCAAAAATGAAGAAAGAATATGTTTTCCTTTTGAACTTTCACAGTGCATAAAATGGCTCAAATGAACTGGATTTCAAGAGACTGGGGCACTCCAGCTGATTGCTGATCTATGGGTATTTTAATTTACAATCTGGTCACCTTTCTGAGCTCACCATTTTTCCTTGATTTTCAGTTGGAGTTTCTACATATATAATTATATCACTGATAATAATTGCAATGGTGTTTCCTTCTTTTCTTTAATATTTTTACATCTCATTTGTTTACATTGTATTTCACTGGCTGATTCTTATAGGAAAATGTAAAATTATAATGGAAATTATGGGCATCTTTGCCTGTTACGGAATTTAATATGAATAATGTTTTTAATTTTACCGATAGACATGACTTTTGTTTATTTTATTTATATATGTATACATATTTATTTTCACATTAAATATCCATCTATTTCTATCCTAAGTTTTAAAAATATAATTAAGAATAGAAGCTATATTTTACAAATTAAAGTTTTTTGTACCTATTAGAAAACCATATAATTTTTTTCTTTTGATTTAAAAATGTGATATAGATAAGTTTTACTACAGGATTCTATTTACAGATATTTTATTCAGTAGGGATATCGAACTGTTGATTAGTTTAACGTGTTTTCACAAAGTGTTTAAGATGGCTAGTGTAAACATTCAGGATAAGAATTTGATCTTACATTTCATAATATATGCCACAGTTCAATTTTATTAATAAAAAGCTACAGTTCTATTATATTCCATATTTATGTTGAGTAGAATAAAATCATAGGTTCTATACAAAATCAAAATATCTGGGTAATGTAGCATGCTGAAGACATATTCCTGTCCCAAACTTGAGACATGAATCCCTTTGAAAACAGGGACTGGCCAGGCCCAGTGGCTCATGCCTATAATCCTAGCACTCTGGGAAGCCGAGGTGGGAGGATTGCTTGAGCTCAGAAGTTTGACACCAGCCTGAGCCCTGAGCAAGAGTGAGACCCGGTCTCTATTAAAAATAGAAAAAAATTAGCTAGGTGTGGTGGCACATGCCTGTACTCCCAGCTACTTGGGAGGCTGAGGCAGGAGGATCACTTGAGCCCAGGAGTTTGAGGTTGCAGTGAGCTATGATGACACCACTACATTCTACCCAAGGCAACAGAAAGAGACTCTGTCTCAAAAAAGAAAACAAAAAAGAAAACAGAGACTGCATTTGACATACACACATACACACACACACACACACACACACACTCACATGCACATATATACACACACATAAAATCAATCTGTACAGTGCCCTGGCATTAACCTCTTCTCTAGGTCTCCTTTAAATCACCTCAGTACCTTCACATGTTTTGTCACTTCCTTAAAAATTAACTGAACATACACAGTTTCAGGAATTCAATTTTTCCAGTCTCATCAGCTTTTCTTTTTCTATATACTTTAGCTTGTCTACTTCCATGATCATGCAGAGCAAATTTGTTCGTATTACATAAGAGCACAGGTTTTTTTTTGTTTTTTTTTTTTTGAGTATTCAGTCACCAATAATATTCTGGGCACTTTTTGCAACTAATTTCCATTTGAGGAAAAAAATTAATGAACTGATACATAATATGGAGAAATCACATTGAAAACTATCAGTGTGTCTAAAATAATGATCACATGCAAGTCGTTCCAGTTATTTGGAAAAATCTCATAAATCTTTGCTGATGTGATCTCCTTTTCAAAAATTTTGGAGCAATATATAATCTTTTCCAATCTGATTAGCTTAGTTTCAGTTTTATAACAATAATTTTTTTTCTCTTGTTGTTTATAGCTATTTGCCGGCCTTCTACAAAATATTCCTAGACATTTTAAACAACTAATCTTCTTAAGAACTGACGATGTAAGGGTCACACTGACCCTGACTTATTCAAACATATCCAAGTATTTTGGCCCACCCATCAGGGCTTCAGACAGTCCCATGGCTATATTGCACAAAAATGGTTGCTGTGAAAGGCATATCTTATGACATTTTAGGGTGGATTGCATTTTTTTTTTCTGGAGTGAGTTTCTATCCATATGAAAGGGCACAAATTTCAATTTTTCTACACTAAAATTTAATTTCCTATAGAAATAGACTTTTTATCTAACTCACCCCAAATGCATATGTTTTGAGATATAAGATGTTGAAATCTCCAAGAGCTATCATACATCAAAGCAAGGGAAAGTGACTGAATAAAATGCAATAATAAAATAGAATAATAAATAATATATAAAAATAATATAATAAGATATAATATAATCATTATAGTTATAAGATATAAATTATAAAATACATAATATATATTTTATATATGATTTAATATATAACATATAAATATATGTATTTGTATATAATATATTATTTTATATATAATACATAAAATAACAATAGGAATAAAAATAGAAATCAAGCAAGGTAAGGAGTTTGATGACCAAATAGTAACAGAGCTCAGAAGAATGCCTTGTATGGTAGAATGGCAGTAAGGTATAAATGACACACTTGTATAGCCCTTCTCATGTTATATTTTGCTGACCCTGATGGTATTAATTCAATTAGCATCTTCTAAAAATATGGAAAAGCACACAAAAAGGATGTAAAAGGCATTTATAATTCTATTACTTTAAACCCCATGAAATTATACAAAGAAAATAAAATGCCTTTTCTCTCTCCAGTTCTACTCCAGTTTTGAAATAAATATTGTTATTAGTTTGTTGCTTTTCAGTAATTCCTGAAAATACTTCTTGTAGTGACTGCAGCCTCATCACCAGAAGCTCTGCTTTCTGGTTACCTGTAAGTCTATTAAGAAGGACAACCTGAGCAACAATGGGGGGGGGGACATGCAGGGACAGTGATCTGCCTAACTGTTCAAGTCATTGCTCCCCAGTCACACATGTGGGACCCCTGTACACACCTACTTTTCAACTACTTGGCATTAAGGGTCCCTCTTATGTCTGGACACATTTCTTGCTTCTTTTACTTTCTTAAAGCTGGTGCCAAAATTCTGCCTGCTGGTTATTTCTGCTTGGGAACCCATCTGGTTCTTTTCTCTGCCCACTGAATTTGGTGTGAGACATTTTCCCGTCAAATTCTACTTCTTTGCTGTCCTCAGTAAAAAGAACAAAGAATATTGGGTCTACAAAAATTAAATTATTCTATTTTGGAGATTTTTTTATTATGTTGAATTTTATAATAAATATAAGTAATTTGAAAAGGCTACCTTTGATCAGTTTTCTGCTTATTATATTAAAGTCAGTGGAGGAAATGCAACAATGGCTTGCTATAGGTTTTATACTCCTGTAGCTTTGGCAAAAGTAAATAAATATTGCTTCTAGGATAGCCTCAGTTTCTCTTTGACTATTTCATCTGCTCAGGAAGTCGTATGTGTTCATGTAGCCCTCTGATGGCCCAGGTCCTTCCCCTTCAGTGCCTGTAGTAAGAAGCATCCATTCTGAATTTTTCTTGACTTTTTCTTTATGTGCTTCTAATTTTTAATAAAGTGCATTTATCTGGTTTCCCATTCAAATGAGTTCTAGTAAGATGATAGAAGACAATCAGATAACCAACTTACTTTATTGATGACCAGGAAAGTCTTAACACAGGCTTTTGATGTACCCAAAGGCTAGAAAAGGAAATAATGAAAATATCATAACCCCCAGGTGATGGCTAATTTTGGCAATATGTAAGTCTATACATAAATAGTATATAATATTCAAACTAGGCTGAAAAAATTAGAATTAGTCGAATGATATTTGGAGCCCCTCATCTGTAGCATGACATAATAATAACGTTTCTCTCATAAGTTTGCCATAGCAATAAAAATCAGATGACACACAAAAAGCTTTTCTGGTGTTGTGCCATAGTAAATACACTGCAAACTTTAGCTGTAATATAATTATTATTTCTAGAAGCTTAGCAGTTTAGGAACATGTAGCTTGAGGTAAAGGTGTCAGAGTTTAACCTCTTTTTGAGATTAAGAAATGAGGAGAAAAATACATTTCTAAAAGTAAACTTTGAAAGTTGTGTTTTTTTCCATCCTTTGCAGTTAGTACTAGCCCTTTGGGCAGCATATAATGTGTTGATTTACATGTTTCAAGAGTACTTTATAGTGTCCATTGGTAATATTTCACCAATAAAGGTATAGTTTTACAAAAAGAAACTCTGACTTGAGAGAACATGAGAGACACAGTCATAAAGAAGAGCAGGTAACCTCCATAAATCAAATAAGGGTGTTGGTTGGGCAAGCAGGAACCAGAGGAGAGAGACGGCCACTGCAACACAGACTAAGACACGTCCAAATACTGAGTAATACACATTTCAACTCTCTCTAACAGGACATACTAATTTTTAAAAAATGGCATCTCTATGGATGCCTTTATTACAAAACAAAAATTTCTAGACTATCATCAAGAAGGTACAAAACACAAGGAATTAATAAAGTCCCAAATCCACATGGGATCGGCAGGCGCGTCATCACAGTAAGACAATACATGTGGCTAAAGTGCCCTGACAGCCTGGGGAAAGAAACCAAACTTTGCTTGGGGGCTTTGGCGAGGACCGCGTGGAGGAGGTGACACTGCGTCAGGACCGTAAAGCATAAGTAGACATCACCCAGCGGGGAATTAGGGTTTCTGGGAAAATTAATCTTTCCTAAGCTTGCCCTACATGTTGTCTTACGGTATTGTGGTCAGTGCTTCATGAATACGGTCTTACTTGAACTGTGTAAACACCATGTGGGTGGATACTCTATCCCCATTTTACAGGTTTCGAAATTGATAGTCGTAAGTAACAAAGGCTCAAGTTTACAGTTAGCTAGAGGCAGATGTGACCTCTGAATCCACGATTGCATGAGTCCATGTTTTTTCTACTTCAAAACACTGCCCTGAGGACATTCCAGGAACAGATCCTGGACTGGCAAACTTATGGCGTTTTGGAGAAAATGACAGGCTGGAGAAAGAGTAAGTAGGTCAGTGTCACAAGAGCTTGTAGTTTTGGGAAAGGGAAAAGGTACTGCCAAAAAATAAAGTTAAAGGATGTTTTCATATTCCATTCTCTTTAAAGTTTATACTTTAATTTTTTTTTTTTTTTTTTGAGACAAGGTCTCACTCTGTCGCCCGGGGCTAGAGTGCAGTGCTGTCATCATAGCTCACTGCAAAATCAAACACCTGGGCTCAAGTGATCCTCCTGCCTCAGCCTCTGGAGTGTATCTGGGACTACAGGCATGCACCAGCACGCCTGGCTAATTTTTCTATTTTTTGTAGAGATGGGGTCTCACTCAGGCTGCTCTCAAACTCCTGGCCTCAAGTGATCTTCTCACCTTGACTTCTCAGAGTGCTAAGGATTATAGGCGTGTGTCACTGCACTGGGCCCCAGATTTTAATGTTTATAGTCCCTCACATCTACTCTCTCATACGAACAACACCCTATCTTCTCATACCTGGCATACACAAGTCGTATCATCAAAACGATCCCTCATTTCTAGGTTTATTCTCTCTCTTTTCTCTTTCACTCTCAGTATCATCTCTGTCTTCATAAAAGAGTTATCCTAGTTACAGAGGGTTTTTTTTTTAACCCCAATATTCAAATCAAAAAGTGTAGACATTCTGTTTCCCCATGTCCTGGATTCCATCTTGTTATCTTGAATTTAGGCATGAAACTTAAATGAACCAATTGTAACTGACCTGTAGCTTTTCTTTTCTTTTAATTTCAAAATATTAAGGGTGGTACAAATGTTTTTGTTACATGGATAGCTTTTGTAATGCTTAAGTCAGAGCTGTAACTGTGCTCCTTACCTGAATAGTGTTCATTGCAGCTGTTAGGTAGGTTTTTACCCATCCTCTCCTCCCCACTTTCTCCTTCTTGATTTCCTATGACCTTTTCTTCTCTCTGTGCTCGTGTGTGCCCATCAGTTAGTTCATTAGAGAATACATGTGGTGTTTGTTTTTCCATTCCTGAGATACTTCACTTAGGATAATAGTCTTCAGTTCCATCCAAGTTGCTGTAAAAGACATTAATTAATTTATTTTTATGGCTGAGGAGTACTCCATGGGGTACATATACCACATTTTGTTAATCCACTCATGAATTGATGGGCACTTAGGTTGATTCCACATCTTTGTGATTGGGAATTGTGCTGCCATAAACATTTGAGTGCAGGTGTCTTTTTGATAAAATGACATCTTTTCCTTTGGGTAGATACCCAGTAGTGCAATTGCTAGGTTGAATGGTAAGTCTATGTTTATTTCTTTGAGGAATCTCCACACATTTTCCACAGAGGTTGTATTAATTTGCAGTCCCACTGACAGTGGGTAAATGTTCTTTTCTCTCTGCATCCGCGCCAGCATCTATTGTTTTTTGACTGTTTAACAATAGCCATTCTGATGGGGTAAGGTGATATCTCATTGTGGTTTTAATTTGCATTTCCCTGATGATTAGTGATGTTGCTGACCTGTAGCTTTCCATGTCTCTTAGAAGGCAACTTTTAAAATTTGACTCACAATTCTGTTGAAAAGCATTCCGGTCAAAAAAAATTAAGGGCCAAACTTTCTTGTTCAAAATTCCTTGGCCTATTAATTTGCAGTGGTGTTCCATTTCATGTAAAGATGGTTTGGCCAGCTCTTGTCCTGATCTAGGTTGGTCATTAAAAGTCCCATGACATTGTTTTTGAAAGAATTAGAAGTGTTAAGTCTAGAGTTTTGGCCAAATTCCATGTTAAGTCATTGGGTTCTGCCTCTTAGCTCCTCTCTGTGGCTTTTGATGGCATTCTTGGTTATTTTCTTAGACTTCTTAATGGATGGGAAGCTCTCTTTAATAGTCAGGGGCACACACATTTTTTTCCATGGTACTAAGATTTGAGCCAACAGGTCGATAGATTTGGGAGATTCCTTCAAAGTTCTCTTATTCTAATAACTGGGTAGTCTCTGGGCATCTTTATGTTCCACTAATCTATTGCTATGTAACAAACCACTCCAAAACTTAGTGGCTTAAAACAATGACAACATTTATTTTACTTATGTTTCTGCATTTTAGGTGAGGCTTGTGGAAACAAATGTCTCTGCTTTACCTGGCATCAGTTGGATCAGCTCAAAGGCTGGGGCCTGGAATCACTTGATGGCTTGCCGCTCATGCACATGTTTGGCAGATGATGCTGGCTGTAAGCTGGGACCTCTGCTGGGGGCCATGGTCAAAGCACCTCTATATGACCTTTCCATTTGGCCACTTGGCTTTTTCACAGCTTGGTTGTTATGTTTTAAGGATGATTATCCTGATAGTCAGGTTGAAGCTGAATCTTCTTTTTTTTCTTTTTTTCTTTTTTAACTTAGCCTTAGAAACTATGTAAATACCACTTCTACAACATTCTATTCATTCGCAATGAGGGATTTTGTCCAATCCACATTCAAGAGGAAGGAAATTAGATGCCTTTTGAAAAGAGGCATGTCAAAGAATTTGTGTATATATTTTAAAACACTGCACCTACCTTCTTGCCTCTGTTTAAAATGAGGAAATGGAGCATCAGGAGAGTGGCAGAGCTGTGATTTGATCCCAGGCTATCTGATCCTGAATTAATTTTTTTTCTCAATGTTAAAATGTATTGATAACTATTCTAAGTGCACCTTTATGATAAAGAACTTGTACTAGTTTGTCTAAATCAGGCATAGGCAAACCATGGTCTATGGGCCAAATCTAATACATTGTTTTTTTTTGTAAGTAAAGTTTTATTGAGACACAGCCATATTTTTTAATTTATGTACTGTCCATGGCTGCTTGTACTCAAAAATGGGAGCTGAATAGTTACAGTAGAGACCTTACAGGCTATTTAGTCCTTTATAGAAAATGTTTACCAATCTCTGCTTTAGATTGTCTATCTATTGTACACATGATTTCTGGACTTCAGGAGATGGACTATTGGCTTAATGCTAACTAAATGGACAACAGTGTCCTAAACTGGTAGAACTCAAAAACTGATGATATTTTGTCCCACAGCCAAAGTGTGTGGAGGTTGGACTAGGCACACAAAGCTGTATAAAATGACAAAGAGGTCTATAAAAACCGTATTTATTGTTATCAGCCAGGGTAGAGTCAGGGATGCAGAATCACTAGGGATTTTCCATAGAGATTTGACCTTATGCAATTTTGGGAGCTGGTACAACAGTATATGGAAGGCTCGTTTCTTTTATATTTGGGCGCTATAGTCTGGAGTCATCACAAAATTCACATAGGAAAGAAAGCATGGACAGGGTGGAACAAAACAGACTGAACTAAAACCCTTGAGGGCAAACTAGAACCTCCAGGATGAATCCACTTATGAAGGTAGACTGGAACCCTCATCAGTCTCTTACTGCCTCTAAGTCTCCTACTTTGATAATGTGGGTGTCCTGTAGGAGAAGCTGGTGCCCTTTGTCATTCACTGGCCCAAGAGTCAGAGATGCTGAAGCAGGAGCTGAAGCAGGAACAGGAGGTTAGGCAGGCATGAAGCTGAACACTGCCACCAAGGTGAGTCAGCAGATAGAACGCAGGAGTGTAGTTACTGCAGCTCCTATCCAGCTACAACCTCTGGAGAGTAAGAATAATATGGTTGCTGCTTCACTTCTGTCTTCTAAATCTCAAGCAAGATGCCTCTCATGGCCCACACTCACAAGACTCATGTGGAGAAGGTGATCTGAGAAATGGGGGTCCTGCTCAGTTCACACAATACACAGGGCTCATTGGAAGAATGTTCCACAGACATCTCAGAGTCTGCACACACTCACCAAAGTGACCCTCACCTTCCATGTTCCATGCTTGGTGATAGCACCATATCAGCAACCTGGTCATCTTTGAAGATTTTTCCCTGTTCTTCAGCTGATCTGTCTAAAGTGCCCATTCTATCTGCCAAGAGTGTTTCTTTCCTCGCCACTACCACTACTTTGGTCCAGCCATCACCGCTCCCTGTGAGATTACTGCAATGACATGATGGGGCTATCCTGCTTGCTAATTGTAAACCCCTTTACAATCATCTTTCCCATTGCTCTCTGAGTAGGCTGTCTAAAATACAAATGTCATGATCCCCCCCACCCCAAAGTCATTTAATGTCTCCTTATATTATTGAAGATAAACTCTCAACTTAGCATGGTATATGAGACCATTCATAATTTGAACAACCTCCTATCTTTCTCTTCTCCCACATTTAGATCATGCTCTGGTCCAGATCACCCTTTCATAGGTCTACTGACATTGCACATTCTTTCACATCCCCATAGTTTAGATATGTGATTTCATCTGTCTCCTCCCAGCATCTGCACTTCCTGCCAACACATACACTTTCTTCTCCAGTATATCTTATACTCATTCTTGAAGATTTGGCTCCAGTTTCATCTCCTTTAGGGTCCTTCTGTAAATTTTATTCTCTCTGCTCCAATTTGGGCAGTGCTGTTCCTCTGTGCTCTCATCAACCACAGGAGTCTAGCCTATGTCTATTATAGACTTATCACACCTTGTTGTAATTGACTGTGGGTTTATTAATAATAAGAAGAATTATTGTTAATATTATGGTGTCTGGAGGTTACTGAATGTAAACTATGCACCAAATACAGTGTCAGAACTTTCCAGTATCATTTAAGTCTCAGAGCAAACCCATGTAATGGGCACTAACTCTGGCAAGAATTGATGTAATTTGTCCACAGTTATATTACTAAGAAGAGAAGTTCAAACTTGACTTTTAACTCTGTGTCATTAGTTCTTCAAACAGGGTCTAGCTCATAGGAGATACTCCTTAAATGATTACAGAGTTTCAGTTAGAAAGGAGGAATAAGCTTTCAAGATCCATTGCATATTTCAAAATGTCTAAAAGAGTATATTTTAAATGTTCACATGACCAAAAAACTATGTGACATGATACATATATCAATAAGCTTAATTTAGTAATGTATTACTAATATATATATATATAAAAATCACATTGTATCCAATAAATATATACAACTATTATTGGTCAATAAAAATAAAATTAAAAAATTTTATGAATGGATAAGTCAATGGATATTAATTTTAGTCTTTTAACATAGTCCTTAGATTTTAATGCCTTAAATCAGAAAATGACCTTCAAGCTGATAATATTAGTCTTTATGAAAACTTGGGGGAAGATATATTTTTGAAAGGCAGGCCATTCAACTGTTTTGGATTACACCATACACTAAATTGTATACTCTAAATTCACATGAAGGGCCACCCTTCCAGGAAGTGAGGCTTTTGTTATCAAAAACATCCCAAACACTGATGTTTACTGCCAGTTCTGGCTGAATTACAGTGTTATTACTTAATCCAAAAGTCTAAATAAAGCTATATATTTAAGGCGAAAGGATAATAAAATGATTGAGCAAAATATAAATTGTATTAAAAAATTTAAGAGCACAAAATTATAACTGAAAATGATAAAAATATAAATTACATAAATAAAACATACCTTACATATATTATTGGGAAGATATAATAAAAAAGAATGGGAGATCATTTTTTATCTGTTAGATTGGCCAAGTTAAAAAATGAATATATACTGTAGACATTGATAATTCCTTCCTTCCACCTGGCACTGAAACCCTCTTTCTAAGGTTTGAGGAATTTGTAACTTATGAGTTGTGTTGGGAGGCACAGACTGCCTCCTACTAGAAAAGTTGAAAACTTTTAGATACTACATTTTACAGTTTCTCATGCAATGTGACCTAGACTCTTTCAAGTGGTGCAAGAAGCAGATATGTTAGATTTAATGAAACAACAAACTTTTTTGCCTAATTTCTACTCTCAACACAATACACTGCATAGAATACGTCACCTCTGGTCACCAAAATGTGTGTGGGTTTTTTTCCCACACGACAAAAAATTTTCCAGTGGACACCAGCTGGGTGTCCTATAATTCAATCCCATTCTGACACTATCTACCTAGAGTTAGTATCAGATCCCACAGGTTGAGAGCTCAGTCCCACAAGACTGCCCCCCCACTTCAGATGCCAATCACAGGCCCCAGGTTGTGACTTGTGCTTCTTCTGATTGATCCAGTTATAATTTTGAGTTCCCACAACCCACTCCCAGGGTTCAATTAATTTGCTATAGCAGCTCGCAGAACTCAGGGAAACTTTTTTTTATGTTTGCCTATTTATTATAAAGGATATTACAAAGGGTAGAGAGGAACAGCCAGATAGAAGAGATGCACAGGACAAGTTGTGGGGAAAGGGGTATGGACCTTCCATGCCCTCTCTGGGTGCATCACCCTCCAGACACCTCCACTTGTTCAGCAATGCAGAAGCTCTCCTTTGGCCACTGGTGATCAACTCAACCTTGGCCCCTCTCCCATCCCCAGAGTAGGGGGTGTGGGGGACAGAATGTTCTAATCCTCTAATCATGTGATTGGTTCCTCTGGCAATTGGCCCCATCCAGAGACTATCCAGGAGTCCCTTCTTTAGAACAAAAGATGCTCCTATCACCCAGGAAATCCCAAAGGATTTAGAAATTCTGTGTCAGATGCTCCTATTATTCCAGAAACTACAAGGGTCTTAGGAGCTCTATGTTAGGAACTGGGCTCAAAGACCAAATATCAGAACAAAAGATTCTACTAGTCCCCTGATTTAAAAGGGTTTTAGGAACTCTGGTTCAGGCACCAAATATCTATTTCACAATATCACAGTAGGGATTCTCTGGAGGCAGTTGATAGTTGCTACAAGCTTAATTTTCTTGATGAAGAATTGGTAGTAGTGTCAGTTGTTTTGCTCCATGATTTTGAAATGGTCTGAAATTTCTTTTCTGATCAGTTCTGTGCTGTGATTTGACTGTTGTTCTGGCCGTTTGTCCCTAAGCCTGGTTCTTCAACCTTGCCAATGATTCTGTGAGCTACTTTTCATCCTTTCAACAAGCTCTTTTTATGCTTAAGTCACCCAGGGTAATCTCCCACCCAGTTGCTTACATCTCTTCAGGGAAGAAGAAATCTCCAGAAATGCAGCAGCCACCTTATGAATATGAAGGGATTGAAAGCCAAATGAACGAGATCAGTTAATGCAGAGAACTAAGATCATGGAGCTGCCAATTAACAACGCCAGAATTGCCTGTGTGGGGGCATCGAGATGGGCATCCTGGATAAAATATTCTGGACTGGCAAGACTGTGGGGAAATTGCCATTCCTAAGCAGTACTGACCAAGTGTAAATTGGTACAACAATTTGCAAAGTAATTTGATAGTTTCTATAAAAATTTTTAAAAATATATATATTCTTTGACTCAGCATTTTTAGTTTTGGGGATCCATTCTACAGAAAAAAAGCACTAGCATATAAGGGCATAAGAAAGATTTTTATTGTAATATTACTAGAGGCAAAATATTGGAATCAACCCAAATGCCCATTAATAGGGTATAATTGCATAGATATATGTTTTATATACAGTTGCTGTTCTGTAGTTGTATATATAATTATATAGCTATAAAAATATTAATACCCTGAAGGGGTGGTGAATATAAAGAATATAATCCTATTTTTATAAAAGACAGGAATTAAAAACTGCTTTGTGCTTTTTGGGGATATATGTGTGAATATGGATAAACACATGGAAAGATAAACTCCAAACTATTGAAATTGGTTATTTCAAGGGAATGAGATTATATGCAGGGAAGTAGAAGTAGATATAGTTAAAGTTTTCTTTATATGACTCAGTATTATTTAACTTGTTACAATAAGCATGCATTATTTCTTATGTCAAAAAAGAATCCAGAGTGGAAAAGCTTTCTCCAAACCCTATTATCATCTCATGCTAGTAAGTAGGTTTTTGGAGGCAACACAGTACAGAGGTTATGAACACAAGGCTTAAATATTGGCTTTTTACTTACTTAACTGTAAGAGCTTGAGCAGAATACTTTCTCTGTAAGCACTGCTTTCTTCATTTAGAAAACAGAGGGACGGTAATATCTGTTAGTTCCTTGCCTTCTACTGCCTGTTATGAGACAACTTCCCACTCTTTCTAAGCAATCCCTCAGTGAGGAGAGGGAACACAAAATCAAAGGAATTTTATCTAATGGATGTTATAGGAATATTTTAGACTATTTTTTTATTTTTTATTTATTTATTTTTTTTATTTCAGCATATTATGGGGGTACAAATATTATGGTTATGTATATTGCCCATGCCCCCCCGCCCCAGGCACGGATCAACACCTAAGTGGACATATAGGTATATAGACTAATTTTTTTTAGAGAACTTTTAGGCTCACAGCAAAATTAAGTGGAAGGTACAGAGCATTCTTGTATATTTTCTGCCCCTACACAAGCATAGTTTCCCTCATAGCAACATTCTCCACCAGAGTGGTACATTTGTTACAATTGACAGATCTATACTGAAACATTATCACCCTAAGTGCAGGCTTGGTGCTGCATGCTCTATGGGTTTGGACAACTGTGTAAAGACATGTGTCTGTCATTATGATATTATACAGAGCATTTTTACTGCTCTACAAATTCTCTATGCTCTACCTATTCTACCCCTCACCCCCATAGTAACTTTTTAATGGGAGGCTCACAGCTTATTATTTTGCTGAATGGAAACTCTCTAAGAACAACAATCCTCTTCTCATACCTGGTCTTGGAATCAGTGTAGGGGAGTTAGCAAATGAAGATGCTTGAAGTCTGGGCTTGCTATGGTCTTGAAAAAAAGCCACATAAGACTGCCATTCCTTGTGCTAGCAATTTTCTCTGTTTGCTATATATCCATGAGGAATGGAAAAGTGCCTTCCTTCTTGCCTCTCTCTGTCTAATATATATACCATATCTTATTTAGTTCAAGGATATGATTTAATTTAAAGGCACCAACTTCATGAACAAAATTTTTAATTCACCCTGTGTCTAAAATACTTACCCAATAGAGTGTGTATTCATTTTCTAGGGCTTCCGTAACAAAGCATGACAAACTGAATGGCTTAAACAACAGAAATTTATTGCCTCATAGTTCTGGAGACTAAAAATTCAAGATCAAGGTGTCATCGGGTTTGCTTCCTTCTGAGGGCTCTGAGGGAGAATATGTTTTATGTATGTTTCTCAGCTTCTGGTGGTTTTCTGGCAATCTTTGGTGTTCCTTGGCTTGTAGACACATCACCCCAATCTCTGCATTCATGTTCTCATGGTGTTCTCCCAGTATGTGTGCCTGTGTCCAGATTTCCCCTTTTCACCATGACACTAGTCATCTTGGATTAGGGGCCCACTTCACTCCAGTGTGACCTCATGTTTAGTGATTATATCTGCAACAGCCCTAACTCCAAACAAGATCACATTCTGAGGCACTACAGGTCTGGATTACAACATATAAATTCCTGGGAGACAAAATTTAACCCACAATGGTGTGTTAAAAATGTTAAAGGAATAATGCACATAAGATGTTTGGCACAGTGTAAAGTATTTGGCAGATGTTACTACCATTTTGTACAGTTGGTCTCACTGTTTTGCCATTTGATATTTAACTGTTACGCTCATTTAATCTGATAAAGGACCATTCTTCACTTTCTACTGTGTTGACTTAATCATCTAACCACATCAGGCACACTCCTTTGGGGATCGTGAGTATCTACATTGCAGTGTTGTGTTTTAAGCTGTGGACATCTGCCAACTTCAGCCAAGCACTGTGTCATCAAGAGGCTCATGTTGGGGCTGATGTATCAGCAACACATAGTGTTTTCTCAACCCTAGCCCCATCCAGCATTCAATAAATAAATAAAATAAAAAAACAAAAACAAAAGCCAAAAACAAAAACATGTCTCTAATTTCCCAAAGTCTAGAACTTGTAACCATTAGTGGGAATCTCCAAAGAGTCTCACAGTTCGGAGAGTACAGAAAAAGTCCTAATGATATAGAATCTCATTCCTAGTACAGAGTTCAGCTTGAAGCTACTATCATGTAACACTGTTAGAAAATGGAACCCCAGAATCGATCAGTTCCTTATGAATCAACACCTGCTCACTGCAGACTTCCAGCTGGTCTTTAAGCCTGACCTTTTTAAGATATATTCAACATAAGTCTTCATCCATCAAAGTGATTTATTCCTCCATTGACCTTTTATACATAACACTGGAGAAGAACATACAAGTGAGTCAGATGCATTAGTAACCACAACGGAAATAAAACTTTCTCTTAAAAATCATGATTGTAAAAATTCATCTAGGAGATGAACAATCTAAAATGATATTTCTGT
Source organism: Cheirogaleus medius (assembly GCA_008086735.1). Classification (NCBI taxonomy): domain Eukaryota; kingdom Metazoa; phylum Chordata; class Mammalia; order Primates; family Cheirogaleidae; genus Cheirogaleus; species Cheirogaleus medius. The sequence continues at coordinate 99,634,544 of VBSM01000272.1, read as the reverse complement.
TGGAAGTGCTTTTCTGTGAAGTTTTAACTGCTTTCTCCACCACCAGTTTTTCCTATTTACTATCAGTATGTCAATGTTATTTTGAAACTCTGGTCAGCTGGACTACACTATAAACCCAATCTCTCATTTTCCTTCACATTAACTTTTCTTTATCTCCCTTTCAGTTATTAGTCATCATTGTTGATGCCAAAGTCTTTAATGTGCGGAGTTCAATTAGCTTGGCAAAATGGATTAGTTTCTAAACAACTTGCACTTAATTTTATGGGTATTGTTTTCAAACCAATCAACTAAGAAGCTTACATAAGTGAACAGGGAATAATAATTAGAAAGTCACTGAAGTTCAGCTTATACTTCTTTTGAGATAGATGAGCATATATTGGCTTATTGGACATTGAGTCTTCTGCACCTCTAAGCTTACCATTCCTAACCTTTTCTACTCTATAAACTTCCCTTAACTTCACATTAGCCTTTTATTTATGTGACAATACCTTGGAATTTCTCACCTGGTAGAACTGATTGTCTTAGGAAATTGAAAGCTAGAATTCTCCTGTTTTAACATGAGGGCCCATATCTTACCATTCCAATTATCTCACTCTCATCTTGCCTGTCCTTCATCTCTCACCACAATTGTCAACTTCTTGACTCTGCTTTGTTCGACAGATCTAAAATCCTTCTCTTGGTTTTATGAAAGTTATGGTAGATATGTCACAACACCTTGACAATCTTAAACTCTGGACCGATGTAATTAAATAAATTTTCCTACTCCCTGGCTTCTTAGTAAGCTGGAGAAAAATCTATGACAATTGTTTTTTGATTTACTATAAAGGGTCACCAGAAGACAAACGTAGTTTAATTTCTGGATTTAATAGTCTCTGTTCCATGGATACTTTACCAACATTACAAATGGGTGCTGTGGTGATTTGTAATACCTATTTACATTTCGTATTAAAATACTTGCAGTCATAGTCTGTGGTGGAGAACTATGGGTCTTCAGTTACTCATTTGCCGTTGTTTGCAACAGCCCCAGAACTGACACTGGCTTTGCCCAGAGTCACTAGCTTGAATCACCTCCATGCAGTAGTTGGATGAGAGTCTACTCAAGCCCAAGTCTTGGTTAAGCTTGTCATTGTAATCAGGGGACGTCAGCGTCCCTGTGGCCCATTTGGTTGTCAAAGCATAATGATCTGCTAGCTATTGCCTACATGCCATGTCTAACCTTCAGGTTTTAGCTAGAGAATATAACTTAAAATTCTTTGCTTTGCAATTTTTATTGAAAACTCAGTTTAGGGTAATGATATTCATGGAAAACTGACTAAAGAATTTGTGATCCATGTGTTTCTGGAAGTATTTTAAATTCCATCCCTAGGTCATGCCAAATAGAACCACATTTTTGTTTGCTAGTAAAATTATTTTTATAGAATTTATGTGTTGACACTATGCCATTGTATTTATTTAGGGAGGTCAATTGCAGTGTTGCTAACTACATCACACAGGGCCCTTTTCATGAGGAACCTTGGGAGAAATTTCTCCTAGTTTTCTCTATTCGAAAAACATTTTTTCTCAAGGAAAGCTGGTTTCCTTCTCTGCTTTGTTAATGCTAAGGTTGTAAGTGTAGATTAGCTATATAAGTAGAATTTTACATCATGTAGGTTGGGATATAATTTTAACCTTGGGCATTATTTCACCTGTACTTATTTTCTCTTTGCTTCAATTTTCTCACCTTATTTTCAATGTAATACATTTTTTAAGTTGGTACGAATCTTTTCAAAAAATTGAGCACAGACTAAATATAGAACTCAATAAGGTAAACTGTTAAGAGACAGGACATACTGTTTTCATAAGTTTTGTGAGGAATCTACTAGAGAATAATGTTCAGACAACCAAATGACTGAAGAGGTGCTAAAACTAAAATTGACTATGAGCTTAAAATATACATTTACCTGTAGAATTCAGAGTAAATAATGATTATAACAGGGAAGCAAGTACATACCATAACTATATCCTCTGGCAATATATATTCAGTACCAATTTTAAAAATGGGCCAGAATGGGAAAACCATATACAATATAGAATATGCATTTGTTTGCCTTATTGTTACTAACTGAAAGAAAAAGATAATAATATTTGAAACCAAATGGTGAGGAAGAGGAAGAAGAGAGGAAAGAAGAATATACTAGCTAATTATAATATTGCTTAAAGTAAGAAATTCATGAACAAAATATACATAGATTGTGTGTATCATATTTGTATTGTTCACAGTAAAAAAATCAATTGATAATAACCAAATACAGCTATATACTAACTACTTTGGGGCAATATACTCTGGAGCAGATACCGTATTTCCCAGAAAATAAGACCTACCCATAAAATAAGCCCTAGCAGGATTTCTAAGCGTTTGTGCAATATAAGCCCTACCCTGAAAATAAGACTTAGTGATGGGCGTGGCTATGCAGTGTATCTGCACAACCCATGCATTTTGTTGCGGAGCGGTAAAGAAGACGAGCAGCCCTTCTCATCTGCTCCATGAGAGCTCTATTGCTCAACATGAGTGATTGGGGCCAATGGTTCTAAAGGAAATAGAGTCGCAAGAAATTCAGGATGGAATTCGGGGTTTGGAGAGTTATGATGATGTTCCAGAAGAAGACGACTTAACTATATTTGAATAAATATAGATTGTTGTACCGTACTTAAAAAAAATAACACATCCCCTGAAAATAAGCCCTAAGGTGTCTTCTTGAGGAAAAATAAATATAAGACCCTGTCCTATTTTTGGAGAAACAGGGTACTACTTGGAGCAATCACATGGATACATTGTTAAGTGAGGAAAGAGAGGGGGAATGAAGTGGGTAGTGTGTATGCTACAGTTTATCTAATACACTGGGTGATACACATGTATGATTATTATTATGTGTATCTGCATATTTTAAAAAAAATATTAAAGGACAAATCATACATTTTTAAAATGTTACTTTAGAGATTGGTGGAGACAGATAAAAGTTAGGCTTCTTTGAATCCATCTCCTTTCACAGATGCGATATTGGAGTCAGTAAATAGTTTATATAATTATAAAACAACATTCAGTATAAAATTGGTTCCGAATCAATTAAAATTAAAAACAATTAAAACCAAAATGAAACAAATGAGCATAAAAATGTATCCTGTTGATGAAGAGAATGATTTCAATTGGGTTTTAAACACAGTGGTTTCTAAATATCTCATAGGATATACGTGGGATATAGCCTGAAAGTAAATTTTCTCAAACTGTTCCCTGTCACCATCTCATTGGTAGTAGTTTGGGTAGTGTTATTTGGTGACTGCTAGGTGTGGTTTCATACCTGAATTGGCTTAATACATAGTTTGCTTTAAGAATGAACTACTGACTGGGAGTGGTTAGAAGTTTCAAATGAATCAAAATTGTTTTTAAAAGTCTCTTTAGGTCTTCTGGTTTCCAGTCCAGCAAGTAAGGAGCTTGGAAGTTGTCATTCTATCTTAATGATAGAAAGCAGAAAAAATTGAAAAATCAAAAAACTCTTTTTCTAGCTGTCAGAGAAATGAGCTCACAGGGCAAAAAGCTGCCCCCCAAATTAGAGAGATAGTCAGGTGAACAGAGAGAATTCTAACTCAGTGGAGCAGAAACTCACAAGTGAAAACCTCCTTGGGAACCAGTACTGGGTTTGGAAAATGGAAACTGTAATTGAAGAACTTTTGGAGGCTCAGTGTGGACACAGTCTTAGGAGTTTTACCTCCAGGAGCTCTGCCAGTTTCTCACAGTGAAGATCAGAGAAAAATTCTTTCACATTTATGGCAAAGGGAGGGGAAAAATAACCATACTGAGATGCTTCAGGACATTTTGTTCTTACAAAGTCTGCCATCAAGAGAAACTATTTATGAGAGCCTAACATATTGGAATTTTATTGGCACTTAGTTTACCTGGGAGAAGGTATTCCTAACTCTAGCCCCTTTAGCTTTCCACAAAATACCCAACTATAGCCCCCTCCTGCCCTTCTGTCCCATTAAGGGGTGAGGGTGGGGGATTAAACAGTTCTTGAGAACTTGACAGCCTACAGAAACAGCCTTATTAAAAGACTGAGACCTAATCATAGGACTATAGGATGCATCTTCCCTCATGACTTACCACCACATCATACTAAAGGCCATTTTTACCAGTGTTTCGTTTTACCCAGTAAATTGCTTCTGGCTTTCAACAAAATGTTAGAAGGTGCACTACAAGAAGACTGTGAATTTAAAACATCTATGATTAATACTCTAAGGATTTTAATGGAAAAAATAGACAACATGCAAGAATAGACAGGTAATGTAAGCAGAGAGATGGAAATTTTAAGAAAGAATAAAAAAGAAATGCTAGAGATCAAAAACATTGTAACAGAAATGAAGAATGCTTTTGGTGGGCTCATTAGAAAACTGGACATGGCTCAGTCATGTGTTTATCTCTGTGAGAATATTTCAATAGAAACCTTTAAAATTAAAAAGCAAAGAGAAAAAAAGACTCAAAAACCAGAACAGAATATCCAAGAACTGTGGGACAGCTACAAAAAGTATAACATATGTCTAATGGAAACACTAGAAGAAGAAATAATTAAGGAAACAGAAGAAATATTTGAAGCAATAATGACTGAGTCTTCTCAAATTAATGTCAGACACCAAACCACAGATCCTGTAAGTTCTGAGAACACCAAATAGGATAAATACAACCCCCTTTCCCCCAACATCCCCCAAACAAAGACAAAAACAAACAAACAAACAAACAAAATACTCAAAAATAAACAAACAAAAAAGCCAAAGGAAAACCTAAGTGTATCATACTCAAACTGCAGAAAATTAAAGATAAAGAAAAAATCTCAAGAGATGCCAGAGAGAAATATTTCACCTGTGGAAGACTAAAGATAAGAATTATGTCTGACTTTTCCTCAGAAACTATGCAAGCAAGAGGAGTGGAGTAAAATATTTAAAGTGTTAAAGGGACGAAATACACCAACCTAGAATTCTGTATCCTGTGAAATTACTTTTCAAAAGTGAAGAAAAAATAAAGACTTTCTCAGAAAAACAAAAAGGGGAATTTATTGCCTATGGGTCTTGCCTTGTAAGAACTGTTAAAGAGGTTGTTCAGAGAGAAGGAAAATCATATAGGTTCAAAAGTTGGACCTACATAAAGAAGGAAGGGCATTATAGAAGAAATAAATGAAGATAAAATGAAAACTTTTATTTTTCTTATTTGTAATTGGTCTAACAGATGATAGTTCAAAATAATATGAGAGATCTTCAAAAAGTTCATGGAAAATGCATACTATGAAAAAAACTATGCATGGATTTCAAAATTTTTTTACACCCAAATAATCTCATACTAACTTGTTCTGTCTGAACAGGATCTAGTTTGAGGCACTAAAAAGACATCAGTTTGAAAAGAGCCCCCATCAGAGCAACATGCATTCTGTAAAAATTGAAGCAAGAATAAATATCAAATTTACAGTTAAGCTAGGTTGGAAAAATGGTGGAGTCATTGATGCCTTACAAAAAGATTATGGGGACAATGCCCTAAAGATATCTGCAATGGATAACTTTGTAATACTCACAAATGAATAACTTTTTAAGAAGATATGAGATGATGTTGAACATGAAGCCTACAGTGGCAACCATTCACATCAATTTGTGAGGAAAAAATTAATTTTATTCTTGCCCTAATTAAAGACGAACAACAATTAACAGCAGAAACAATAGCCAAACCATAGACACCTCAACTGGTTCATCTTACATGTTCTGACTGAATAATTATAGTTGAGCAAACTTTCCACTTGATGGCTGCTAAAACCATTGCATCCAGATCAGCTGCAAACAAGAGCATACCTTTCAATGGAAATTTTAAACAAGTGGGATAAAGATCTTGGAGTCTTTCTTTGAAGAATTTTAACAGGAGATGAAACATGGCTTTTCTAGTACAATCTTGCAGATGAGTCACAGTCAAAGCAAGGGCTACCAAGAGATAGAAGTGGTCCATTCAAAACAAAAGTGGACAGGTCAAGAGCAAAGGTCATAGCATCCCTCTGTTAGAAATGGGCAGATTCAGCATGCAAAAAACAAGTAAAGATGTAGTTGAATTCAATATCATCATTAATCAACTAGATATAATTGATATCTATAGAGTATTTCATCCCCCAACTGTGGAATACACATTCTTCCCAAGCTCATGTGAAACACTGAACAAAATAGATCATGGTTTGGGCCATAAAACATACCTCAGCAGATTTAACAGACAATTTAAAAGATATCTTAAACTACATAAAAATTAAGACAACTTATAAAAATTTGTGGGATGCAGTGAAAGCAGTGTTTAAAGGGAAATTGATATCATTCAATACATATATTAGAAAAGAAGAAAAATCAAAGATCAATAATCTAAGCTTCCACCTTTGGAAACTCAAAAGTAAAGGGGAAATTAAATTCAGAGTAAGGAGAAGAAAAATAATAAAAATTAGAGCAGAAATCAATACAATTGAAAAAGATAAATCAGTGGATAAAATCAAGAAAACCAAAAGCTGTTTTTTTTGAAAAAAGTCAATAAAATTGATAAACCTTTAGCCTGGCTAACTAAGAAAAAATGAAAGAAGACATAAATTACTAATATCAGAAGTAAAAGAAGTTTCATTACTATAGATCCCATGGATATGAAAAAGAAAATAAAGAATACTATGAAAAATTCTATGCCCATAAGTTTGATAAACTAAATAAAATGGACTGATTCTTTGAAAGATACAATATTTTCAAAAAATATATTTTATTATGTATATTTAAAATATACAACATGTTATGAGACATACACACACATACATATATATATAATGGTTATTATAATGAAACAAATTAACATATCCATCATCTCATATATTTACCTATTCCCTTCCCCCGTAGTGTGAGTAGTTATAATCTACTCATTTAGCAAAAATTCTGAATACAATAATACACTATTATTAGCTACAGTACTAATGTTATACATTAGATTTTTAGACTTGTTCACTCACATAAGAAGAAATAAAAAATCTGGATAGGTCTTTGCCTATTAAACAAATTGAATCATAGTTAATGACCTTCCAAAACAGAAAGCCTCAGAATGTTGAAATTAAAAGGCAATACCATTTACATTAGTAATCCCTCCAAAGTGAAATACTTTAGACATAAATATAACAAAATATGCATAAGATCTATATGAGAAAAACTACAAAACTCTGATTAAAGAAAGAAAAGAAAAACTAAATAAATCTGAAGATATTATAATACATGTTTGCTTAGGAAAACTTAGTACTTTCATGATGTCAGTTCCTCCCAACTTGATCCAGAGACAAAATATAATACCAATCAAAACCCCAGCAAGTTATTTAGTGGATATTAGCAAGCTTATTCTAAAGTTTATATGGAGAGGCAAGAGATGCACAATAGCAAACTTGATTTTCAAAGAGAAGAATAAAGACAGAAGACTGACACTACCTGACTTTAAGTGTTACTGTAAAGCTATAGTAGTCAAAAAAGTGTGGTATTGGCAAAAGAATAGACAGACTAATGGAATATTAATAGACTAGAGAGCCTAGAAACAGACCCACATAAATATGGTCAACCGATCTTTAACAAAGGAGCAAGGGAAGTACAACAAAATTGAGGTAGTCTTTTCAACAAATGGAGCTGGAACAACTGGACATCTACATGCAAAAAGAGAAATCTAGACACGGATCTTACACCCTTTGCAAAAATTGACTCAGAATGGATCACAGACATAAATGTAAAACTCAAAACTCTAAAACTACTAGAAGATTACATAGGAGAAAATCTAAATGACCTTGGGTATGGCAATGAATTTTTAGATACAATACTGAAGGCAAGATCCATGAAAAAATAATTGATAAGCTGAACTTCATTAAAATAAAAAATTTCTGCTCTGTGAAAGACACTGTCAAGAGAACCAAAACCCAAGACACAGACTGGGAAAAATATTTATAAAAGATATATCTGATGAAAGAGCGTTATTCAAAATATACAAAGAACTCTTAGAACTCAACAATAAGCAACCCGATTAAAAGAGCAAAATACTTATACAGACTCCCCATCAAAGAAGATAAATAGATGGCAAATAGGATTGAAAAGATGCTTGATACTCTTGGCCATTAGAGAATTGCAAATTAAAAAAAAATGAGATACCACTAACACCTATTAAAATGGCCAAAAATCACAAAGACTGATAATACAAAAGTGAGGATGTGGAGATGGGGAACTCTCATTTATTGCTGATGGTATGTGACATGTTACAGCTATTTGGAAAACAGTTTAGCAGTTTATTAAAAAAAAAAATCCAGCAATCACTCCCTGCTAATTACTCAAATGAGTTGAAAACTTATTCCACACAAAAACCTGCACACAGGTGGTTATAATAGCTTTATTCATAATTGTCAAAACTTGGAAACAACCAAGATGTCTTTCAGCAGGTGCATGGATAAACAAATTGTGGTACATCCACAATGGAATATTATTAGGTGCTAGGCAGAAATGAGCTATCAAGCCGTGAAAATATATGGAGGAAACTTAAATGTGTATTATTAAATTTTAAAAAGCCCAAATAAAAAGGCTACATACTGTATGACTCCAACTATACGACTTTCTGGAAAAGGCTATGGAGCAAGAAAAAGATAAATGTTTGCCAGGGGTTAAGGGAGAGGGAAGAATACGTAGGTGGAGCATAGAAGAATTTTAGGACATTGAAACTGTTCTGTATGATTCCGTATGATACTATAATAGTGGATAAATTTTATTATACTTCTGTTAAAACCCATAAAATGTGTGCCAAGAGTGAACCCTAATGTTAACTATGGACTTTGGGTGATAATGTGTCATGTAGATTCACCGATTGTAATAAATATACTGCTCTGATGTGGGATGTTGTGGTGAGGGGAGCTATGTCTGTGGAGCAGAGACTATATAGGAATTCCATACTTTCTTCCCAATTTTTCTGTGAACCTAAAACTTATCTTCAACAAAATCTATTTTTAAAAATGTAAAAGCATGGCCAATTAATTATTTTCTTTCTTTCTTTATGATTTCTTTGTCTTTCATTTATCCCTTTTCTGTCAACTTTCCATTTCTCTGCTTTGGATTGAGAAAAATCTAGTCAAACCTATGATATTAGGAAGGGTCTACTACTGGTCTTTTTAGGAGAATTCTAGGGTGGGACGAAAAAGAGGAGGATGTGAAGTACAGCAACAAACTATTTAGTGATACTGGTCAAAACCTTCCCAGTGGTTTTCCTTGGGAGTTCTTGTGTGTTTATTTTTCCTTTCTCCAACATATTTCTCTTTCACATTACATTCTCACTTTGGATAAAGGGGGAAAATAAAGAATGTCTTTTTGTTTTGTGTCAGCAAATAACCCTCTCATATTTATCTTTAACCTGCTTGAACCCCTCAGCCTTAGGAGGTTTGTGAGACCCAGTCTGCCATGAGACTCTCTAATGCCATTCTTGTTGTACTTTTATTATTTTATGTGTTATTCTTTATGCATATTGCATTGAGATGTATAAATCTTGCTCACTACATTGTCCTTGCATGACATATATTGAATGTGGTTGATTTATTATTCGCTTTTATAAAATACTGAACTTCCTGACCCAATAGAATAAAAATTCTAGAAGCTATAATTTTATGTCCTGCATGGTTGTGAAATGAAGATGCTGGAGGCACAGTAAGCATTGGTAATTATTATTACAGTTTGTGTAGTTGGTTCTTCCCAAGTCTGCAGGTCTATGCCACACCATTATCAAGAGAGTTGATTTCCCTTCCTACTGAATCTGGGATGACACTGTGGCTTGCTTTGACTAGCAGAATATAGAGAAGATGAAAAGGATGGGATCCCAAACTTAGGTTTTAAGAACTCTTGAATCTTCCATTGTTGACCTCAAGCATGTAAAGAAGCTTGAGTGCCATCAGCTCTCAGCTTTTGTAGTCACACCAGATGAGTCACTAGATGTGAGTGTAAATCCATGTTATTAAGTTCGGCCCTAATTAAGTGCCCTGTTGAGAGCAGCTTTGGGAATCAATATTCCCAGTATTGATTCCCAAATTCCCAATAGCC
>VBSM01000272.1:99590612-99620443 GCA_008086735.1 Cheirogaleus medius | reverse complement strand
CCAGGGCTGGACCACCAAACAGACACCATTAGCTTTTGTAGATGAATATTTGGTTTGGGATTATGTTTCAGCATTTTATCTTTATCCAGTAATTATGTTGAACACTTGTGATTGTCAAAAAGAATCTACTTTTTATCACACATAGCAATATGGTGTAGAAATGATTCGCCTTTATGTCGTGACAGCAAAGAAAGGCAAGCTTTGAGACAATTTCTCTTCTGATGCTCGTTTAATTCACGCAGTACCCATATATCCAGCTTCTTTATCTTGTCGATTTGCTTTAAATTGTCTAATATTGTTGGAATAGTAGAGTCAAACCTTGTTGTTAATTTATGCATAGGTTGAGACAAATTCACTTCCACTACTGTTTTTAGTTTATCATTATCCACCTTGGTCTCAGGTCATCCACATGGCTCATTTTTAAGATTAAAATTATCAGAATGGAACTTTTAAAGCCATCTACATACTGTGTGTTCATTAGCCACATCCTTTCCAAACACTTTGTTGATGTTTTGAGCTGTCTGTGTGGTATTGGTTTTTACGATGGAACTCATATTTGAAAATAATATAAATTTTTGACCTATCTGTAGTTCTACAAAAATTGTTCTAAAAAATATTTGAAGATAATCACAAGTCAAAGCATGCATTTGAAAGAATGAGGATGTACCTTTGAAATAAAAATAAAACAAAAAGTGTCAAAGTGAAATGTCACAGATATTAACTGACAAACTTAGTACTTAAGGAGATCAGATTTTCATACCTAATAACCTAAAGCAACTTTGGCTTCATGCAGATCTTTAGATGGAAAAGGAAGAAAATTACATATAGACTCTCTGAAAGGGTCTTAGGGATTATACTTGGAAAACTCTTCTTCTTCTTCTTTTTTTTTTTTTTTTTTACTATGTCTCTGTGTGTCAAATATCTGATAAATGAAATACCTGGGGACTTGGCATCTTGTGTCTGGGTTTGTAAAGGAAAACTGAGAAGATTTGAATCTATTACATAATATTAATATAATGTAGAGAAAAGTCCCTGGTAGTGAGGAAACTGTGGGTCCCATTGGCTCAGTGGTCCTACCTGGCAGATCAGATCTGCAGGATAATTGCTCAATTTGAGTTTGTTTATGTAAACACCACTATCCTGTCTGGAGAACTCTTCTATTTAAGTGCTCCATAGATTTATCATGGCAACTTTTGGGGAAAAGAATTAAGAATGCAAAAGGAACATATAACAAATTGTGATTTCCCCACACCCCAAAATGGGCTAATCACTATGAACATAAAAAAAAACCCCATTTCCTCTAATTTATTAATTTGTTTTAATGATGACAACAACAACAAAAACTGTGATTTTGGGGCCAGTGCCCCGTGCCAAAAAAGCAATAAAAAAGAATTTTAACCATGGGAAAAAGTTTCAAAGGATCTGACTAAGTGCCTAAGTTTCAAAGGATCTGACAAAACTGTGACCTTACTCCCATATACCTTGCTTTATATTCAAGGGATATTTTTTCACCACTCAAAAAATTCCAGCCAATTTCATTGAGTTTCTTCATGTTCCAGAAACTTCCTCAAAGGTGACCTTTCATTCCCTGGTGATCTAAGCAAGAATTTCTCAGAAATCAAAAGCCTGGCTGCTCAGTTGATTTGGGAGTGGCACTTCCTAAGGTTTTGATTGGAAAAGAAACCTTGAGTTCTAACAAATTCATTTAAAAAAGAATGAGTTGAAATTTCTTTGTCAAATGCCATATACAAAGTTTATTACAAAGTCTTAATAAAAGTAATACAATTAAGGAAGAATGTGAATTATTAGTTCTTGTTTTAAAGTCCCATTATATTATTTATATATTTCTGCTCCACTTTAAAAGTAGCTAGTGATATTGGTATTCATTCAAACTCTTATTGTAGATTACATATTATAGAACAAAATGTATTTTAAATAACAAGTAATTTATAATCCAGTTATGAAAGATTAGAAACAGTCTTCCCCCAAAGCCACCACTGCTACCCACTTATTATTTTGCATTTAATTTTGTTGGCATTAATAATAAAAGTTATCTTATATTGATTTACACCTTTTCTTTTTGCTAAGATTTATGATGAAGTTTTTCCTTGTATTAAATTTAGAGATAGTTTCTTTTTTAAGAAAATCAGGCAGCATACTTAGGGAGATGAGTTCTATCATTTATATGTAAACAATGACTTATAAAAGCTGTTAAAAGTGACCTCAGTGTGGGAGAAGGGAAACAAATCCCTAGGAAGTCTTAGATCCTCCCAGGCAGCTATGGCTCTACGTTTCCTTCCTATTGCCTTTGAGAAGGACGTGTGGTTTGTGCCTTCCTCCTGGGAGAATAATTCTGTCATTTCCATTAGGAAGATGATTTATCGAAGGCAGTTCCTTTTTAAGACTGGACATAAAAATCAGCGTTGCAACCCTATGGTGCTATTTCCTTTGCAAAGTGTTCAATGGTGAAGTTGCAGCAATTACCTTGGCCTTGAACTGAATCACAGACACCTCTCTGATCCCTTCTGTAACCTCATCCTGTAACACACAGTGGTAACCACTGTGTCCTTGTGGTTTGGGGTGAGTGAGAGGCAGGGAATATAACTCCCAGATTTCTCACAAGAGAGCATGTAGCTCTGTAATGGATATGCCCTAGAGCCATTCTGGAGCAGCCGGATGCTGAGCGGAAGTTACAACTGCACATGCAGTTGTTAAAGTGAATTCGACTGCAGCTGGAATATAATTTTCTATGAAGGCATATGGCAAAACATTTTGTTTCCATGTATCAATATCTCTGCATGTCTCCTTTATTCCTCATTGAATCTCAGGGAACTTTTAATAGTTGAGACCCTCTTTTAAAGGTATGATGAAAGGCCTCATCTCTGCATCCAGCAGAGGGCAGCTTCTTCAAGCCTATAGGACACCATTGCCGGTCTCCTGCTTATTGCTCAGATGGTGGTTGTTCACACCTTGTCCTTAACAAAAGCAAACTTGTAGTCAGTGACTTGGTTACACAGCAGCTTGGGTTGGGCTAAACTGGTCATTTATGAAAACACTTCTTTTAAAAAAACAAAAGTGAATGAAGTTGAGGTTTGCAGGAACAAGTGCCACAGTGAGAGTGAAGAGATCTGGGTGCTGGTCCCGGATTTGTCACTAAATAGCCATTAAACTGGTGACATTTAGCAAGTCACTTTAGCTCAATTCTGTATCTCCAGGGAGGGGTTTTGAATGGCATGACCTAAAGATTATTGATACAGTAGAATTTTCATATAATATCTTTATAAACCTGATAAACATTTTAATATATGTCAAGGCTGAGGGTTTGAAGTTAAAGAAATAATGATTTCTTTTTAAAGTAATGCTATTTCAAATAGTTTAACTGGTTCACAGGCTATAAGCTTTACAGATTGTCATGACTCTATGATAGCAAAATTAAACCATTTTTTATTTTAGGAATACTCAATTAGGCATGACTGTGGAAGTGAGAACTGATTTCTGGCCCTGTGTTGGCTTCTCTCTAACTATCTGACATTAGGTGAGTCACTTCAACCTTTCGGTCTCTAGTTTTTTCTTTAGCAAAATGAGCAGGTTGAATTAGACCAATGTTTCCCCAAAAAGGACCCGTGATTGAATGAGACTGAGGAAAGAGAAGGTAAAGATAAGCAGGGTCTATGCTGCATCCATTCTTGAACCATTTCCACAGAGTCATCCAACATAGATTTACTGGGAGTTTCCTACCATTACCCTGTTTCCCGGGGTAATGCACTTCAAAACAGTTAACAATTGGTAAGCCTGTCACTGACCAATCAGAAGGAATGCTGGCTGCAGCTCTGAAGCGGCTCTGAGGCCCCCAGTGGCATGCGACATTTGTTTCTGGATCCTGGGGAGGTCTGGGAGGAGCTGGATTACTGGGAGATTTGTCAGTGGCTATTTCTCAGTTGTTACGGTCATATGTCAGTATGGTCACAACTAGCATAGCCCTAAGTACCTGCATACTCTCACCACTGCACTGTCCCAGGGTGCAGGGGTCTCTCTTACCTTGTCTCTCAAAAAGTGCTGGACCAGCAGCAGCAGCAGCATCCCCTGGGAGCTTGTTAAAAATGCAGATTCCTGGGTGTCATCCCAAACCTGAATCAGAATCTGCGTTTCTACAAGATACCCAGGTAATGTATACCTTACAATGTGAGAAGCATTGGTATACAAAACAGGTCTGGCTTACTGAAAAGGAACAGGGTGTATTTGCTGATGCTCACAGCCAATCACCAAGGAATTATATTCAAAGTGTAGCATTTTTGGGATGACCTGGCATAGAAGCCTTTTATGATGCAATGTATTGTGAGATGAGTGGTCAATGAAGTACATTTTTGGAAATACTGAACTGGATCATCTCTGAAGTTCTCTGTAACTCTAAAATTGTATGATTCTGAGACAGTTAAATGTACCCAAATTTCTCATTTATTCATATTATTCACCAAGTTAGTACTAATATAAATTGGATTTATCATTACCTTTGTGCCTTTAAATGTCATAGTGATTGGAATTTTTTTAAAAAATTGATTTTAATTCCTGAGATATTAAATTTATGAGAAAATAAAAAACAAACCAGAACCCAGGTGATGTGTTTTATAAGGGATCAAAAGTTTTTTTTTAAAAAAATTATATTTTATTTTTTATTGCAGTGAAAAATGTACAACATGAAATTTACTGTTTTAACCATTTTAAGAATATAATTCGGTGACATGAAGTACATTTATATGTAGTGTAACCAGTGTCACTGTCCATTTCCAGAACTTTTTCATCATCACAACAGAAATTGTGTGTCCATTAAACATTACATTCCCATTTTCCCCTCCCCTCGGCCTGTGGTAACCTCAGTCTCTGTGAATTTCACTATTCTAGGTTTTCATATGAATGGAATCATACCGTATTTGTCCTTTGGTGTCTGTCATTTCATTTAGCATAATGGTTTCAAGGTTCATCCATATTGTAACATGCATCAAAATTTCATTCCTTTTTATGGATAAATAATATTGTATTTTATGTATATGCCACATTTTCTTTATCCATTCATCTGTTGACGGATACTTGGGTTTCCACCCTTTGAGTATTGCGAATAATACTGCTACAAACATTGATCTGTTTGAGTCTCTGCTTTCAATTCCATCAACTAGTAGAATGGCTGGATCATATGGTAATTCTATGTGGAATTGCCAAACTGTTTTCCACAGTGATGATACCATTTTACATTCCCATCAGCAACACAAAGGATTAATTACATTTTCTCCACATCCTTGCCGTCAAAATTTTTGAAGAGAAAGTTTTAGTCCACTCTTGATTGAGATTTTGGTTTTCTGCAGATTTTCGCAGAGACCAAAAAGATATGGTAGTTTTGTCCAAGTCCAACAACTCATTTCCCTGTTGGGTGGCAGACACCCAGATCATGCCCTCCTTGGGTTTTCTATGCTCTGGCTCGTTACAGTATACCCTTGGCTGCTTCCTTGTTCTCCTGTGGTCATGTTTAACCAGAAAAGCCAGCTCTGGGGACGACACTTGAGTCTTTTCATAATTTGGAGTGTTCTAAGTGGGTTCTTGATGGCCTCAAGGCGCTACCGTCTCAAATTCAAAGTCTAGAAACTTGTTTCCATAGCTAGCTTTGGGACTATGGCCAAGCTTTTCAACCCTCAGGGATTTCAATTTTGTCAATTGTAAAATCATCTCAAAGTCTTCTGCCTCTTGGGCAGGGCTGACTACATAATTTGTAGGGTAAAATGCAAAATGAACATTCAGGGGATGCTCCTGTTCAAAAAGCAAATAAAGTGCAGTTAGAGGAACTAAAACACAAAACCTTTTCTTTTAAAAATCTTTTATTATTTATAAAATGTAATAAAGCTAATAGTGATAAATGAGTAACAACATAAACTTATAAATGAAAAAAATTATTTTTGGTGTCAGAACAGATAAATAATAATATCTTCTTGATATTTTCTCTTAATCCATCATATACTTTTCCTGTCTTGATTAGGACATCAAAATTTATACTTTCAATGACTTAATTTTCTGGTCAATTATTTAAAAATATAAATTTTAATACAGCTAGACCTTGTGATTCCTGCAGAACAATTTTTATAAAAATTTTTTACTCTTCATACAAATCAGTTTTGTGTAAGCCTAAATTAAATACACATTTATACAATGGCATTTTAATGTTTTCTCTGACATTTCTATGTATTAGGGGGTTGTATAAAAAACTGACAGTGGTTTTATGATTTGTATAAAATTGAAAATACTTGTTTATATATTCCATCACTATATTTTCATTTAAAAATAAAATTAATTTCAAAATTGTCTTTCTTACTAATAAGTTTATCTGAAATGTCACATGAAAAGTGTTCTTTTCCATCAAATGCGATAATCTTCAATTTCTATTTCTAAGCCTGTAGATATTTGCTTTGCAATGTTCTAGCAGTTTTAAAAACCAGAGATCCTAAACTCTTTGAAAAATCCTCCCGGATACGTTTTATTGCAATATCCATGTGTACACTTTTGTAATGAATTTACTGACAAAATGCATTGTCTGAGCATTGGAAGTTCCTGTTCATGCTCATAGGCCAGAGAGTTAGTATTTGTTCAGATGCTGCAGGGAGGGGTTCCAGGGACAGCCAGGCCAGCTGGCCTCCCACTGAGGATCCTTTCCCTATGGGAAGCTCTCCTTTCCTCCAGAGCAGTGGCTGCTCCTCTCGCTACTACAGCTTTTGCTGCTGCTGCCACCATTGCCAGTGACAATTTGGGCTTGGGTCTTAGCTAGGATGTTTCCTGGAGGCTGCAAGGTGCCCAAGACTGCCCCACTTGACGAGGTCCAAAGCTCTTTGCTGCTGACAGCCAGCTATAACAGGGCCTAAGCCCCTGCATGCACAGGCTGCTTCCTAGTGTATCTTTTCTGCTCTCATACATGCTTCACTGTCCCTGTGGACTAAAGTTAAAAAACGTAAGTTCCAAGGTAAGAGTCTTAAAAATTTTAAGGTGACTATAGCAGAACATTAAAACAAGTGCTTGACCCTTTCTGTAGTTGCCCTGGGAAACTCCCCAGGTGTACCACCCATGAAGTCAACTATGCTCTTAAATATAACAGAAATTATACTTTTAAATTAGATATATATTACTATTGATTCAGATAAATCATCTGGTCTTTACTGATATACCAAGTTTACAACGTTTCCTATGGAACCATTGATATTCATAGTGATAAATTCAATGAAATATTTAATAAACCGCTTTGCAGTTAGGAATTTATTATAAAGAAATAATTAATAAACCATTTTGAAAATCCATGGCCTACATAGAATATATTATTTTCTTAATTAAACACTTACTTTCCTGTGGGGAGTTGAAGATACTTAACATATTTAAACTTTTAAGGTATTTTTTTTTCCACCTAGAAGTGTGACCATGTCTTTAATAAATATTGAATGAATACATAAAGGTTTCCTTGAGCAAAAGGCAGAGAAATATTCCCTCTCCTGGCATTCTGGTAATGCTTACCTTAAGGAAGTTATAAATTGGGCCAGTTGTTCTAGAATGGTGTCTTTCAAACTGTATTGTGTATTAAGAATCACTTTGGAAGTTCACTAAAAAGGCCCCCTCTCTGCCCCTCAAAGGGGCTCTGAGTGAATAGGTCTGGGGTGAGGCCCAGGAATTTGTATATTTCATAAGGATGCCAGGTGATTCTGATTAAGTGGTTAGTGTACCAGTGAATTTAGACTTTTAATTCAGCATAGGGGTTCTGGAGTTTATCCCTTAGCAAAACTTGACAAAAAATTAAAGGACTGGGCCAACCAGGATGAATAGAACAAGACATTTCTTGCCTACCAAATTTCTGGCTCTGAAATGAAAGCACATTCCTTAGTTCTTATCTCCAGATATTTGTATTTCCATGGCCTTCCACATTTTTCTAGGAGTGTAAGCTTACCTAGAAAAGGTGTTATGGCAGTGGGTTATGCCTTTGAAAAGAACATGTTTATATTGGGTAATGGTGGAGAAGGAAATGAAGGGAAGGAAGAATGAGAAGAACAAAGGAGAAGAAAAGAAACCCAAAGATTAGGAAGATTGGAAGAAAACATTAATCTCATTATGCATATTTATCCCGTGTCTACTGTTTGCCAAAGACTGCATTAGGCCCAAGGAATTAGAAATCTAAAAGAGCCAGTTCCTAGAAGAAGGTGCCCATGGAGGGAGGGAACAGGAACCCTGAAAATGAAGCATTTTTCTGATTGCCTTTGCCAATAATTTGTGACAAAAGTTTTCTGAGTGAGGCAGTCAGATTTGGTAGTTTAAGAATCATCTTCAGTGACAGAAGTCTCTGAGTTTCCTACTAAAAGTTTCCAAACTGACAGTTTCACGATCAGCTGGACTATTGTTAAAATGCAACTTTTGGGGGTCCCACCCCAGAGAGTCTGGGAATCTGCATTTCAGGTCTCAAAGAATTCTGAGGCAGTTAGCCTGTACCCACCCGAGAACTGCAGTAGCCTGTGTATCTGGGTTTGATTCCACACCTCGGGCATCGGAATGGAACTGAACTCAAGCTGATTTGGGATGTACAAAAATCCCTCTTGAATTCCAGTTTCATTCCACGTGCACTTCAATAAACACATCCTTGACATATATATTTTTTTAAATCTCATAAAATAGTAGCTTGAGGCTTAAGAATCTTGCTTGAATGGAGGTTTCCTCTCCTCTCCAAGCTTTTCTTTCACAGCAGTTCTACCTATTCTCCCCCCACCTCCATCTCCCTTTTCCTTCCCCTCCCCCACCTTAAGAGAATCAAAATTCATGAAGGAGAAAGAAGATGAGACTAGGGCAGTCAAGAATCATGGAGAAGTGCTCTTCCCTGCTGTTGTGTTTCAGCTGAGTTCAAACAGTTTGTGTTCCCATTATTCTTTTGAGCTACTAGGAAAGAGGCAAAGTTTTAAATCTTTGCCTTCATCTTGGCATATTTAGTTGCAACAAACTGAATGTTTTCTGATTTGAATAAAACACAAATAACTGTTATTATCTTATAAATTCAAAATTTTAGTTTAAAATTTCTGTTTAGTTTATGATTTCTAGCCAGTTGAATGTTTAATTTTTTCTGAGCTTTTGCTTTCTGTTGAAATGATTTATAACCCGGACAATTATTTTAGTGGGTTCTAGTGGCTAAAAAGGAAAAAAAAAAGGTTGAGGAATGAAACATTGCTGTTTTGATGATAGAATGACTTGTTTTGTTTTTGAACACTTCAAGAACTTTGGATTTTACCAGAGTTTCCATTTCTTGTGAGATGTTTTGAACCCTAATGATTCTCAGCTTTTTAGGCAAGCCACAGTTTAACTATATTGCCATATTTATTTAAAATTGACTTTTCAACTTTTGGCAATCAAATGCCAATTTAAGAAATGATACTTGAAATTAAATTCCTGTATTGGATTTTATATATGCATTTACATATAATCAACTTTATAGAATTATCATTTGCTGCAGATTCAAATGTATCAGTCAATATTATACTTATTTAATAGGTTTTTGCCTTATTCTTGAAATTTCTTTATAATAAGGTACTGGGACTCATCTGAGGCAATGAGATATGTATACACATATATTAGAGGGTCAGTGTCAGAAAGATTGAAAGTGGTTCTGTTGGACCACAAGATCTTATTGTTGATAATGTTTAAAGATCCAACTGTAAGCAACGAAACACCCCATGATATTTATTAAATAAAATGTTATGTACATTTGATTTAACATTGGGGATGCTTTGAATTCATTACCAAAGGATTTGATTGAACAGGCAGTTCCAGGCATCCCAGGCAAAAGGCTGGATGTTGTCAAAATTCTTTAGAACATTTTCTGAGTCTTAGAGTTGTGTTCAGAGAACACCCAGGGTGTTTCCAGAAAGGCAAAGATATAGAGCTTTGGAGAAAGTATCTGGGTAATTCATGGAAAAACAGCAAGAACACTGATATTGAGGAAAAGAAAGGGTTAGGGCCTGCATTAACTAGAATATATGCAACTGATTTAATTAAGTGATTCATGTTTTTATTCTTAATAATTATAATAACTTACTTTGATAATTGCTTAATTTATTTATTTTTTGATGCAAGATTTATTTATTCATAGCTAAATAAAAAGACCCTCATCATCAGTTTGATTAAACTCAACCCACATGTATGACCTATTTATTTCTCCATTGTGTGCAGGCATAGAGCTAGTCCCAGGGCAAAACAATGCCGTTATCCTTCTCTTTGCACATCTCCTACCTGCTCTCTTTTCCAGCCTGTTGCTTTTTCACTTGGTCGCTATATTTCCTGGGACACTCACTCCTGACACTTCTGCTTGCTTACTTTCTCCATATTGTGGAGATGATGAAGATGTAGGAAGTTTGCCCCTATGAGAGGACTTTATAGCTCTATGAAGCCCATGCTTGAAGTAGTTTTGTCACTTACGCAAAGAATACTGAAAATAACAATACAATAACAACAATAATAATTGTACTCTACATGTTTCAAATACTATATTCTTAACTCTGGAAGAGACTGTACAATCATATAGCTCAGTTGTCAATAATGTCTTCTCACTCATATTTGAACATCTCTAGTGTAGGGAATTCATAGCTTCCAGAAAGTCTATTAGAAAGTGTCTTTCTTTTTTACTGAGCTCAAATCTATTTTTCTTTCATGTCTATCTATTGGTTCTACTGTGTGTGCACATATGCGTGTGTGTGTGTGTGCATGTGTGTCTATGTGTTGGAGGTAACACTGAATAGTTCTAATCCCTTCCATCCCTCAGCCCTTGAAATATTTGATGACATCTGTCCTATCCAATGTGAGTCTTCTTTTCTCCAGGCTAAATAGTTTTGAGTTCCTTCAACTATTCATTACATTACACTCACATGGCTCAGGTTTCTGATAATTTCACATACATCATTCCAATTTATTCTCAAAGTAACTTTGTGAAATAGATAAGGATTTGTAAAACTCTGTTTCCGATGACAAAATTGAGGTGCTAACATTTTGTTTGGAAGAGAAGTAAACTAATACTCACCTGCCTTTTGTAACTTTTTCATTGCCTCCTCCTTCTTCTTCTTCTTCTTCTTCTTCTTCTTCTTCTTCTTCTTCTTCTTCTTTTTTTTTTAAAGATTTAATCATTTTAAGGAAGGGATAGTTTTATTTTGGACATAATTTGAGGTTGGAAAATTACATTAAAATTTTAATTTTCATGTGTCTAATGTTTAATCAAGTATTTAAATTTTGTAAGTTTCTTGGTATTAAACTGGTGAATCTTAAGACAAGGATATGGGACAAGCTACGAATTTTTGTTATACAGTATTCATCAAGAAACATGTTTTGACTGGATTTTTATACTGCTGGAAAAATTTCTAGACTAAAGTTTAAAAATCTATCTATTCCATTTCCTTAAATAAAATGATCTCTCTTTGCTATATTTTTATACAGCCTTGATTTGCACTGCCTCTTTTTCTTTGAATTGGGAGTTCTAGAGATTTAATTAATGAACTCAGAAGTTTCCAGTTACTTATACATGATGAAATAGGGAAAGAATACTGTTGGTCTCTTTTTAAGTAGAAGGTGTACTTTCTCATGGGAAAAATACTTCTACCTGAGAGGTACAATTTCATTTTGTAAACTCTACCTTCTAAATGTTACTTTTCATGCTGTAATGAATTCAGGAGGAAACTCTACCCTTTCCTCCAAATGACTCATGATGTAATGCCTTTACAGATTAAAAGCACAATTTGACTAATGGGCCTCATTCTTACTTGTAAGGTTTTATACATTTCATCATGTTCACCTCATTGAACACACCACACACTGCATAACTTGTTCTAAAAATAGAATGTATGAAAGGGTTGACTCAAAAACCAGAGGTCTCATTCTCATCAAGTTCTTAGCTTTGGATTTAACCATTAATAAAGCTAAATTATAATGTCATGTAGATACTGTCATGAATAGGTAGAGTGTAAAAAATGTGAGTCATTGACAGTATTATGAAATTGTTTAAAGTAAATGTTATCTCTACGAACTGTTAGGTTAGAAACAGAAAACCATAAACCTGATGGCAGAATAAGCCCACTTGCAAAAGTGCCTATTTTCTGGTATATTATTTTGATTTTTAAATGACTAACAATTCATATTTGTTTTTGATAACAAAGAAATCCGTTTAGATAGCTGATCATATCTTTTGACTTCATTGAAACTTAATACTCCTAAATAATGAAGTAAATAAAAAAAGGGTAAAAGATAAGAAAATAATGATGGGAAGAAGGAGACAAGAAGATACTGCAAAGTTTTAGAGGAAAATGATGTAACAGAGACACATTATGATTCTAATAAAAGTATTTAAAGTCATTAATTTTTAAACTTAATTATTACCCATGACTTTAGGAGAAACAAAGAAGCAATCAATCACTTGAAAAATATGAAAAATATGAATTAAGGTATTAATGTCTCCATCACCTGTAGTTTATTAAGTTTTTTCAGGTAGCACATTCTACTTTTGCATTCACTAAATATATTTTTTGAATAGGCATAAAGCATCTCATATTTAGGGATTTCAGGTACTTTTTCCATTTTGCTCAAGTTACTGAAGAATTCCTTCAATTTGGACATATGAGGTTCTGACACTTCTGAAACAGTTGAGCAAAGGTGTCAGGCTGACTTTTGTATATGGAAGAGCAAAGAAAGAAGTCAAGTCTGGTTGGTGGTAGTCATGAACCAAGATGAGCTTGCCTGAACAGCAAAAGATACAGTCTTGTAAAATGTCAAAGGACTTTTATAGAAACAACAATCTGTACTCTATTAAAATGTTAATGGGAGAAAGACCATAGATTTAGGGTTTTTTGCCAAGCCTCTAGAGCTTAAGGGAAACCAGATCTATAGGTTTAATGATTTTACTTCTGCACTGAGAAAGAAGATCATTGTGTACTTTCTGTCTTCCACGTTCTCAGCCACTCCTTTCCCTTTTTATTTCTTCTACCCACCTTACTTAGAATTTTATTTAGAGAATTTGTCTTTTTAATTATTGTAGCATAATTCATCTATATTTAGGTTTCCACAAGTAGGCAGGGGTGAAGGCATGAGAATAATATCTAGTTAATAAAATGCAACACTAATAGCATTTTGCCCTACAGTTTTCCTAGTCATAGCTAATATCAAGCAGTTTCCATTTATACTGAATGGAAATTTTTGTATCAGAATTACAAGAGATGATGACCTAGATGTTCCCGTACAAGGGGACACGGTAGTGATGTTCCTGCTTCCCTTTAATATATTTGGAAAATGATTTCTATTTATCGGAGAGGATTTGGAAATTTCTGTGAAAAGATAATAATTTCAGAATATTAATTGCTTATTAGTAGACTATTCCCAGTTGAAACAATAGAAAACTCCAGGAAACCTGATTTATATAAAGGGAAAACCCCACCTGTTCCCTCTCTCTTTATAGGTCCTTGGGAAGGGTGGGGACAGGAAGAGGAATGACAGGTATTCACCATATTCACTAAAATGGAACATAAAATTGAACACAATGTTCACATCTGAGCATGAGCCGTAACGATTCCATTATATGGTGACCTTTAGAGGAAGAGGTAAGAGAAGCCTCCACAGTCTACGTAGACTCAGAGGCAAACAACTTCTCATTCCAGGACATAGACTTTCTGTACATGATGAGGCTTATCCCCAAGAGTCACAGTAGAAAAAACAATGCAGAATGCAGAGGAGGTCAAACCAGGAATCTGACAAAAGAAAATGAATTGTTAAGAAGCCAAAAGCAACACTCTTGTAACACCACGAGGATCTAACTTCCACCTGTGCCTCTTGCAGTATCGCTGTCATATATCAAACAAAGCAAATTAGCATGCATACAAAGTTGCTTCAGTTATCATATGAGACATTCATAAAACTATTGCTATCAATCGAAGAACAGTTTGGAATATTAAGCTACCAGACTGCCTTGTAAAGTACACTATACTCAGAATTAACGGGTCTGCATCTTGTTGTAACTGTTATTTATTAACTTTGAGCAAGTTACTTCTTTCTTTGCCTGATTCCTATTTCTAAAATGGAGATAAATACTGAGATAACATATGGGAAAATACTTTGTGAAATCGAGTTTTACATGATTACCAGTTTGAGGGATAAAAAACTAATCCAGTTTGCTTATCCAGTGAAGGGAAACATATAAGATATGTAATTTTAAAGATAACTTCCCTATACCCAAGTCTCACTTTACCTGCACCCTTTCTGATAAGGGAAACTTGACTTTCCAATTTAAGTTAACCTAATCACTCTGCAATTACACTTGTCAATTTAATATATAAATTTTGTCAGTTCAAGATTCTTTCTTACCCATTTCTCTTATCTCTTAGAAGTAATTTGGGTCCCAGGATGGGCATATGTGGTCACCTTGGCTTTCAAGATATTTGCTTCTGTTACAGATTTATAAAATCTATCCAGTAGCTTCATCTTTCCAGATGACATCTACCTAGGATTGCAAAAGAGAAATCCCTTGCTGTTACTGAATGAATGGAGGAATAATACAGTAAATGAAAATGCACAATGATAAATACTAAGCATGAACTTCCTCAGAGGGTGGACAATTTACTCTTTCCAGGTCCACCTAATCTCTGAGCCAAGGTCATGGTGAAGACTGACCCAGAGAGCTTCCTGCTGTTAATTCCCTGAGACAGACCTGACATAGGCAGAGGGGTGAGCAGACAAAGTCTACAAAAGGAGAAGAGCCATTGCAGCAGCTCTGTCCTCGCCCTAGAGATGGTGTGATGGAGCAGGAAATAGGGTGGTAAAGACAGCAGGGACAGTAGTAGACGGGGCCAATAAGAGGGTACAATGAGACAGTGATTGGCAGTAGGAAAAACTCACCCCCATTGTTGCTAGAGTTGTTCATGAGGCAGGTCCCCTCCATGATCTGAGAGACCCAAATCAAGATTGACAGGTGGAAAACATTTCATGGAATTCAGTTGCAAGCAGAGCAGTGGCTCTTAACTGAAGCCCATTTTGTCTTCCAGTGGACACTTGACAATGGTGGGAGACACAACTATTAGTTGTCACGATTGGAATGAGGAAGGGTGCTACTAGCATCTAGTGGATATAGGGCACAGATGCCACTATATACGCTACCATGCACAGGACAGCCTCCACAACAAAGTATCATCCAACCCAAAATGACGATAACGCCAAGGATGAGAAACCTTGACCCAGAGGAAGATATTTTCAAGGGCTAAGGATGGATTCACCTGGTTGGATAGAAAGGATTTGAAATGTAGAATAACTTTTTTTTTTTACTATGTCACACAAGAAAATGCCTATTATAAAATTCTATGCAAACTCAAGAGGTCAGTTCAGACTATGTATACTTAATGTTTTAAAGTCAAGCAAGGTAAAGTATTTTTCAATTATGTCTACTTATCACAATTACCTGTAGAAATTTAAGAATATCCCCAGAAATTCTGATTCAGTAATTTAGGTGTGCAGCTCAAACACATAATACTTTTTAAAAGATCGAGACAAGATTCTGATGCACAGTTAGGGTTGAAAATTACCGTGTCATAAGAAAGCTAACCTGATTTAAATAGCATTCTCACTCTTGCTCTCCTGCCTACACGCTGATTGTTTAGTGGTTTTCATTGACAAGAGGGTCATGGTTATGTATTAATAGAAACATATAGCATTTCCCCTTGAATTCTATATCTTATTCAGAGTCTAAGTTTAAAGAACTATAATGGTTTGGGGATGTATACATAGATGTACATACAAAATCTTCTCTCTTTCTTGCTTTTAAGAATGAATTCTCCTGGTAAAAGTGTGTGGTATATTCATACTTGATGAGATATTCAGACTATCTACATTACTATTCTTTAAAAAAGTTATCCCTTGAATTTCCTCTTTTGGCCTCTTGGCCTCCTTATAACCCTCCCCACCTCCCGCCCCCAACACGCATCTGAATAAAGTTACTGATGAGGAAACAGGGTACAGAGATTAAGGTCTCAAGATTACACAGGAAATCAGGGGCAGATTGAGATCACATTTCCAGTAACTAATCCAGAAATCCCACCTAAGTAGTTTATCTGGAGTTCTGTAAGAGCAATCTTGTGCCAAAGCAGGTTTCAGATGAAAGAAACTACAAGCTGGTTTGCCCATTTGGAGAAAAATTACACACAGAGACACACATCCACATACACACACACAAGGATTTAATTTTTTAATTTTGATTCTCTCCATTGTTTATTATCTCTTGATTTCAATAGAAATGATGTTCAAGAAAATATGTTCAAGAAATAATGTTCAAGACATTATCCAGCAGATTCAAATAAGCACAAGACAAACTATTGAACCTAAATTATATCTTTTCTTCAGTCTGTTCTAAGGATGTTGCTTTTTTAGGAAATACTGATCCCTTAGTTTTATCAATACCCAAAAATAATTGAGGGACATCTTTAATTCTTAAAAAAAAATATTATTCTCAATCTTGCCATTAAAGCCACTGCAAACACAGCACAAATCATTTCAAGGCCTCCTCATTTGCATGGAAGAAATGACTAAAGGTGATTAATTGTAGCTTTCTGAGAACTTTTCATGACATGTTTATTGGGAAATGTGAATATGGAAACTGCTATCATTTCTGTCTCTAAAAACCATTGCCATCAAAAGAGTGAAAACCATTACTGAGCCCCAAAAAGCTTTATTTTCACACTGAAAAGTAAAAATGGAATAAAAAGGTAAGTCAATATAAACATTATGTGTTCCAGATGAATTTTACCACATGACCACACAAGAGGGAGACAAGGTTCTGAGAAATAAGTGGCAGAGATGGAAGAAATTTAAACCATAAGAATTTTGTATTATCCAAAAAGAATGTCACATTTTATCTTGTGACTATGGAAAAATGGTAGCTGATAACTGTGATTGACTGTCAGATGCCAAAGGCAGTTGTGATTGTCTAAATGTTTCCAATTTGCTCTTTACTTTAGGGCTTATGGGCAAGCAGAGTCGTTCACAGGGTAAAGAATCATGGCCCATGTGTTAGGAGACCTGAGTTCTAGTCCCATGGCTACCACACTGGCCAACTGTGTGAGTGTGGAAGGCCTCACCCCCTAGGTCTGTTTCCACATGATATAAAGCAACAGGAAGGTCCCAAGGTAGGAAAACACATGGGTTACTGAGAAAATGGCAAAGCCCACAATCTCCTGAGGTCACCCTCTTTGTCTATGAAAGGTTAGGATGATAACACCAGAAAAATGGTGGTGAGGATCAAATGAGATAATATACGTAAAGTGGAATGTACTCTGGGTGCTCTGTGTCAGTGTGTATGTATGTAATTGCCTTGTGAATGTGTGCATTTCTTTCTTGTGATTGAGAAGAACTCTAAGGAAAGTTAAAAATACTTTGTTTAAATCTGTTACTACTTTAAACTTCTTTGATATCCTAGCTCAATTATAAAAAAATTCCAGAAGGCTGAGGACAAGGGTACAAAGGTATCTGGTAGCCAAGCCCAAAAGTGATAATAATCCGAGAAAAGATGAGTTTTACATCCTCATGGCAGGGCTGGAGACTGCAGCCCTTTCCGGGTCGCATAGTCCCTCCTATTTTTCGATATCAGAACTGTGCATCCAACAAGAGTATTTTCATTAAGGCATCTGGCAGTCTGTGTTTGTAGTCTTAGTTGATTGGAGAGAGGAGAGAGGACCATGTACCTTGCACCTGTAGCATTTCCTATGTTGAAGGATGATCTCTGCATCCTTCAACTATTGCTACCAAAATGCTCTATAAGCAATAACCCCCCAAATCAGTGGTTTAAGACAAAAGGTTAGTTTTAAAGATCTGTGTGTAGTCTCAGGGTTAGCTGTTTTCAGCTGGGCGTGGTGGGCAGCCCAGCTTCAGATTTGGGTCAGCTGGGCTTTTCTGGGGGCGGGTCTGCTGTGTGCCTGTTCTAGGGTCTCAGCTGGAGGAGGGGAGTGGCAGCTAACCAGAGGCAGCTCTTCTCACAGTGATGACAGCGGTGCAAGAAGAAAAGCCCAGTCACTTATAATGGCCACCACAGTCTCTACCATACTATTGGTCAAAAAAAATCACATGACCAAATCCAATGTCCAGAGGCATAGAGTACCCTGCCCGAGGAGATGGGGGATGGGAAAGTGGCTAGCCCCAAAGCATATGCTACCACAACCTGAGTGTATATTTCCTTTTGTCGCTGTAACAAATTGCCACAAATTTAGTGGGTTAAAGCAGCACAAATTTATTAACTTACAGTTCTGGAGTTGCAAAAGTCCAAAGTTGTTCTCACTGGGTTAAAGTCAAGGTGTAGGAAGAATTGATTCCTTTTAGAGGCTCCAGGGGAGAATTTGTTTCCTTGACTTTTTCAGCTTTCTGCACTTTCTGGTTCATAGCCCCTTCCTTTGTTTTTGAAATCCACATTGTAACATCTTCAAATCCCACTCTGACCTCTGCTTCCCTCGTCATGTCTCCCACTAATACAGTCAATCCTCCTGCCTCCCTCTTATAAGAACATTTGGGTCTTATAAGGGACCCATTACACTGGGTCCACCTGTATTATCCTGGATACTCTCTACCTCAAGACTTAATTTAATCACATCTGTAAGGAATCGTTTGCCATATAAAGTAACGGATTCACAGGTTCCAAGGATTAGGATGTGGACATCTTTAAGGGAACCATTATCTCGCTTACTGTACTAAAATATAGCAGTCAGTTGGATACCACACCCTTAACTGAGCCTGGCCTGACTCCAGCCAGGACTTTTGACAAATGAAGCTCTGTTGGGTCTGAACTCTGCTAAGTAGGTGGGATGTGGAAGATTCTCTGCACAGTCTGTCTCCTTCGGATCTTAATTGATTGAATAATGTCGGTTGCTGTAGCAGGAATAGAAATTGGCTTAGGAATATGTTTAAATAAAATAGATTAAAACTGCCTTCTATTACTTTACAATAATATGACTCCATGGAGTTGTGTATGTCTCCAAATGAATTATAATATTGTACCTATAAGGGAGTAGTGATTTACTCTTCAAAAAAATTTTATGTATTTTACATATTTATATATTTCATGCATATATTTTATATGTCTTTAAAATATTTTTTGTTTTATATATTACTTTATATGCTATTGTATATTTTATACTGTTATATATGTATTTTCCAATATATATTGATATATAATGAATCAAATACAAACACAAATGTATATTTGTCAAAAATTTATGTCTTACATGATTGAAGCCAAGTATCTGACTTTAATCAGTAATATTATTGTTTTAAGTTCAAATAAAAATGATTTTGAACTTTTATATATTAACATTTCATGAATATATATTTTATAATCTTAAAAAATATATTTTTTATAGAGCAGCTTTTAATGTAGAACAAGACATTTTGTTAATAGCCCCAAGTATCTTTTATCTTCTTATAAAATTTAAGAAGCCAAAAGTAAATAAACTTGAATCTATGTTTAGCAATTAATGTTTTAGTATTTTATCTTATTTAGAAATGACTTAGCTATTTTATGAATATCTATTATTTAATTCAATAAAACTTTAAGATTTAAAATTATATAAAAATGAGTTATAAACATTTATCCCATTTACATTTACCTAATTTATTTATTTTTAACAATTATATCTAGATTACTTATGCAAACAGATATTAGACAGAGCTAATCATTATTTTAAATTGTTTTCCTGTTAAGAAAAAAACCCTAAAACTTAAATTGTTGTGCTTTATGTTCAGAAAACAATGGGCTTTGCACTATACTCTCACCTGTACATTTGTTCTTAGGTCAAACTTATACTTTAATGATCTTAAAACATCCAGCAGAGATAAATGTAATCCTGTCTGGCCAGCAAATCCAGGCCAAAAAAATATGTGTTAACAATTCTGAAGACACTTTCATTTTTATTTTATCAACAAATTTAACATCAGCTTACTTATCAAAGATTTATGTAAGTCATGTGATGTAAAGGCATGTTGGTTAATTATTATATTTCTGATAAATTACTTGATTTAAGCTGTTATTTTTCCCTTAAAGTCAATAGAGCTCTTTTATATATTTTAGTAAAAAATTTAATATATATATAGCATGTAGACCTAAAAAACCATAAAAACATACAGGTCAACAAAACAGAGACCTGATAGTTTTTATCAAAAAAAATTTAGTCATGAGTAAAACAATAATATAAATTTGCTGGTTTATTAAAAAAGATGGCTAGATCCAAATTATATTTTTGACAAAATGGGATAAGGCTAAACTTTAAGATTTTTCATTTGCCCTAATAAATAATCTTATGAAGGCTATGAGCCATATTTTGAGTCTGTTACCAATATGCTGGATTGGACAAAGAACAGTTCACTGTGAAAATGTGACTGAATTGTGTGAGGATACTTAGAAGATAAGGGTTACTCTAACAAGGTCTGTACAGTATTCTTTTTGTCTCAGTTCCTTGTCCTGGAAGATAAGAGTGTAACCTTTCCTTCCAGTGTAGGGAGGATATCTTTTACATGGAAATTTCATCTTTTGCTTCTAAGAAGCAGCACAAAGATTAAAATAATTTTGTTTTTTATCTGCTGTATTTCATGTGTCGTTACCTAAATAGTCAGCATAGCTGAAGAGTTTTGGAAAAAAGAGAGTTTAGCTTAGAGAAGGATAAAGAGAAGGAGGCATAGGAAGGGGAGGAAAGAGCCCCACTAGCTTTGAGACAGCATTTTGCAGTGAGGCAATCTTTGAGTTCTCAAAGTGTTTGGGATCCTTAAGACACCAATTGAGATATGTGTCCTATTTGGATTGTATGATTTTATAGCCATGATTTTTTAGTTTAGTTTTAAGAAAAACAAACTGTTTGAATGATCCCTATAATGTTTGAACATGTCACCAGCATGTCCTAGAACAGGGAGGGTATCTTAGCATGCCTTTGAACTTTGAGAGCCCCTGTTGTAAATAAATTCATCTGGGTGATTCGGCTTAATGCCGAATACACAAAAGCCAAACTAAAATCCAAGAGTGCACATGAACTGAAAGATAAAGTGTGTGCTCAGCAGGAAAGACAATGAGCCTTCTTCAACAGGAGGGAAAAAAGTCCCTCATAAATAGGAGGCCTCATAACCAGGAAGGGAAAAGACCCCTCTTAAACAAATCCCAAATAAAACTGAAGAACTCAAAAAGAAAAATGGGAGTTTGATCCAAGAGAGACTCACGGGGTGGGTGGGAGGGGAAGGTAATCCAAAGAAGTAGGGGTTCAAGGGACCTGAATGTGGGTACCATGTGACCCCCACTTCTAACACCAAGTATGTAAAAGTCAAATAAAAATACAGAGATGAATCTTTAAACAAAGTATTTTATTAGGGAAAACAGAACTGTAATTCAAGGCATACACATAGGCCAGGGTGATCTTCAGTATGTCCAAAGAACAAAGAGAAGGTTGGGGGTTTTATTAGAAGGAGAAATGTATATTGTTTTGAAAAAACACTCATCAGCACTAGTAAAGTTATTGGGAGCTGCCAGCTCTGACTGGGGAGTGATGATGGCAGATAAAACTAGTCTTAGAGCCAAGGTAGTTTATTTCAGCAGCTACTAGGTAAAAATGATCTTAAGGTTACATAGCAGGTCATTTAAGCAGGTAGCTTTCGAGATATCCTCGGGCAGGTAGGTACTTTGTGTCCCAAATGCTTTTTATTCACTTTGGTCTTTCAACTCTGATTTAGTTGAGTATCACAACGTAACTCCAATTCATATGATCAATTTTTACAATGGTCCCAATTGTTTTAATGGCTTGGTTAGCAGTTATTGGCATATTTTTAAAAATAAATTCCTTAATGGAGTAACACACTTATAAAATAACATACAAGTGGATGCATAAATTCAAAGGCCTGTTAGATACAACAATCTAAAAGGCAAACAAGGGTTAATCTGATAGAAGTTAATTGATAAAATCGGTATATCAATATATCACAAGTTCTAAAGACAAAATATTGTCAGTAGCCTATTCTTAAGTATTTTTTCCTAGATGAAATCCATAAAGTATAAGATAAAGTAAAAACACATTTTATAGCTTATTTAGGCTCATAGCTTTGTCCATTACATTTTGTAGAATTTATGCTTAAATATTTAAAACATGACATAGTGGGACCATGCTAAATTAAATGACATGCTAAATCTTGATGTTTAATCATTACAAATAATAACCTACTGAGACCGGCTGTCCATCTTTCTTTATGTCCTACTTTTAGACAAGACACAGCCCCTTCATTCCCTTTGGTATGCACAGGGGTGATCCCAGATGTGCTCTGTAAAATAAAGATTTGAAGTCATCTCCATAATTCATTACAGCTCCTATAAGCCACGGTTTACTCTTTTACTTTTTGAGTATTCCCTTGAGCTGTGTTTTAGGCCTGTATTACCTGATTAATTGGCTCAATTTTTGATTTAGACATACACATAGGCTATGATGAAGAACAAAATAACTTGACTAACAAAACTCAAGATTCCACTATGGTATGCCTTATAGAATAACATGACTCTTGCAGTCCTTTTCAGCTTTAAGATTTTGTGATGCCAAAAGCATCATCACATATCTGTGGTGCTCTTTTCGTGCAGTCCAACAGGAGAAGGAGACATTAGACAAGTTGGGTAATAACCTGTTATACCAAGAGGGGACATTTGATTTTATCCCCAAGACTGTGACTGGGATCCACAGTTCACGTATCATAGAAAGAACTCATCATAGCCTAGGATTTTGCCAAGAGAGAAGAAAGGCAAAACCACCAAAACCCTAATATGATTATTTCTTCATTTATAAATTAAGTTTCTGGCTAGTTATGTTGAAAGTAAATCACCTATTATCGTGGCTATGAAGGAAAAGCACATACTAACTACTGTTAAACTACTTGAGGTGTCCCCAGGTGTCCAGATAGAATGATTTATCTGTAACGGAATATAAATGCAGGTCTGTTCTGAGTTTGTGTGTTAGTCTGCAGACAGATTTGTTTGATATACATTTCTATTTTAAATGAGAGACTTGGTAAAGGTCATTATAAGAGGTTGTTGTTTGAATTAGTTGCAACATGAGAAACCATAAATCCCTAAAGTCTATTCTTAGGGTCTAATTTGTATAAGCATCTCTATGTGCTATGGGAGCTTATGTAGAATAACATTTGGTGGTGGTGTGAAAATTTTTCTGTAGCTGTGCTTTTATAAACACTTCAGGGAGAAGTGATGGATTCAGCATTAATCAGATTTATTTAGATAAAAGTGACACAAATTGATTGCTGGAGGGTGCTAGATAGTTCACAGAACGGAAGTCTGGAGAACATGGTTTGGAAGAGGTTAGGAACCAGGCAGGCTCCAGGAAATTTAGAGAGAAATAACTGTTCAGTAATTTTTTTAGGGCATTGCAGCATAAATAATTAAGTAGTGTTTCTCCCTGAACTTCTGTTGCTCTCTAAATTCCAAAATCCCAGAAGACTCTGATTAATTTAACTTGGTGTATACATCCATAGTTGTCTAGAAAGGTGAGCACCATGATTAGCTCATCAAAACAGGTTAGGATGGGGGGTGTGTGTGTATGGTGAGTGCTACAAGGAAACCACAGCCTTGAGATCAAAGTGGGAATAGATATATATGTGGGCAGAGGCTAAATTTTTATCACTATAAAAATTTCATCAGATTTGAAAATGCAGGAAATGTAGATTACCTAGAATAAAGGGTCTAATAGTGTATTCTATTGCTTTATTGGTTAATAGTAAACTAAGGAGTTCCAAAGTTATGAGCTTCCCTCTAAAGTTGTTAGGTAAGGGTAGTTCTGGTTATTAACCCAGAGTGGAGAACCCTTGATAGAGATGTTCCTAGAGACAATATGGCCAAACAGTTAGGAAGTTTCTCAAAGGAGAGGAGTACCTTTGTGATGTTCGGGTAGCAGGCATTTACCTCCAAGTATGTTCCACTTTCGAACGTCTTACTATGCAAGGCCTCTGTTCTGATTCATTGTGGTGTGCATGTTTGACGGCACATGTGTTGGGAGCACCGTGGCAGCTTTTTGTGCACATGTCCTTCAGTGAATAGGATGAGTGTTATCCCAGAGGCCAGTGCACAATAATTCATCTCCAGATAGTTCGATGAAATTGGAGTTCCAGAAATGCAGAGCAGAGCCCAGAGCCAGCTCCTGAGACTCTGAAGTGTAACTTTAGCTTGGTTGAATTCCTGGTGGAGAATATGGCATAAGAAAAAGGGTTATGGTTGTATAACAATGATTATCTTTGGTTTCAAAACATTTACTTATAAAATGATATTCGAGGGCATGTAATCACTGTGAAATTATAGAGTGTAACTTTCCAATCAAGCTGTATATAATCATGAAAGCAAAGAAAGGAGTAAGTCGGTTCAGTTTAGATCTGTGAGCCACACTTGTAGGAAAAGACGGGATTCTAGTAGTAGCTTATCTTGCACTAACTCCAAGTTGAAAGTCAAATCACAAAACTTCCATGTGCCTCAACTTCTTCAGCTGCAAAAAAAAAAAAAAAGTTTTTCCTTAGTCTCTCTCTTTTTTTAAAAAGGACAGGTTGCTATAAAAAGGTATGAAAGTATTTAGGGGTTGCTTGTGGTCTACAAATTAAGGTATGTTGTTTTCTTTGATACAATGTGATTTTTGTATTACACTACTTTATAACTGGCTTCTTATAAACTAATTATATGTTGCATGTGGTTCCTGACATAGAGCATTGTTAAAATATTTTAATAAAATAATAACAGCAACAATAATTATTTGTGAGTTTTATTATTCTGTGTCAGATATTGTGATAAGCATTTTATGTGTGTTATCTCATTTACTTTTAAAAGCCATTGTAATCTGCTGAAGACATAGTATGACCTCCACTTTTAGAAGTAGGAAAACTAGGCCTTGGGGAATTTGGAAAGTTGTTATCTAGTTTATAACTGGCAGATGCAGGATTCAAACCCACCTCTCTTTTATTCCAGGGCCTATGCTCTTGGCCACTATTATGGCCAATAATTATATACCTCAAAGTTCCTATGATGAAATTCCAACATCAGTACCTCAGAATGTAATCATATATGGAGATAAGGTCTTTAAAGAGCTAAGTTCAAATGAAGTCATAAAGGTGCATCTTAATACAATGTGACTGGTGTCCTTACAAGAAGAGAAAATTTGGACAGAGATGGATACAGAAGGAAGTCCATGTGAAGACATGAGGAGAAGACAGCCATCCACAAGCCAAGGAGAGAAGCCTGCTGACACCTTGATCCTGGATTTCTAGCCTACAAAATTATGAGAAAAATTAATTTCTGTTGTCAAAAACAATCTGTGGCCTGTTAGTATGGCAGTCCAAGTAGACTAAATACAACCACCATTATATGTTATTAATTCATCAAAAGGGAAAGATGTCCAGCCTGGAAATCTTTAGCTGGCCTGAGAAAATCAGCAGATCAAAGACAAATAATTTTAGCTCTAATGCCAGCTCCTTTCCATCTCTATTCAAAGTCATCTAACTGTAGAAACTTCTCATCTTTTCTGTGGTTGATTATCTCACTGATAAGCAAACATTCACTCCCCACATCTCCGTGGGAGGAACATATCTCCCTGCCCCACTGGTGTTTCTGTGGTCATGTAACCTACATTAGCCAATCAGCTGTGGAGACATGGAAGTCAAGCATAAATGTGTTTGCACACCAGCCTTGCCTTTCTTGCCCTTGAACGTTGGGCCTGAGAACAGACACATATAGAGCTACATGGAGCCCATCCTGCTGCTTGAAGCAGCAATTCAGCTTGGTTCAATGGTACAGCTGACTCTCACACCATAAGATAATTTTGGTTCTAAGCCATGGGTATTTGAGGTGGATTTTTTTGTGTATAGCATTATTGTGGCAATAGCTGATACATATATTATTATTTTATTCTGTGATATCTATGAACACATTATATTTGAGTCAGATTGTGTAATGAAAGTCTTCATTAGTTTACATTGTTTGACTTGGGAAAAATTTTGACACCAAGCATCCTCCAAATATTTCCCATATCCTAGAGCTCAATTTAAGAGATTAATTCCATGAAGTTTAAAGGCTTACTGGTCTTCTGGAGTCTTTTGCTAAACAGAAGCTTGGACAGAAGAGAAACTTCTAAAAATTAAGCCAGAAAATACTTCCTGTTGGTATTAATTGTGAAGCAACTTAAACAGGATAGAACCTCTCAGAGAAAAAGGCATTGAGGAGGGAGAAAAATAGACCATGGAGAGACGAGAACGAGGAAATAAGCAACATCAGAGACAAGCTTCATGCTCTTCACTCTTTTGTTGAGGACCAACTATGGTCCCATAGTAGCATAGGCCCAAACTGGGAACAACCAAATAGCCGTCAACAGAAAAATGAATTAATAAATTGTGATACATTCACATAATGGAACACTTTATAGGACTTGTTCTGGGTTGAATTGTGTCCCCCTCCAAATTCACATGTTGAAGTTCTAATCCCTAGTACCAAGAATGTCACCTTATTCGAAAACAGAGTCACTGCAGATGTAATGGGCTATGTCAAAATGAGGTCATAATGGAGTGAGGTGTGACCCTAATCCAATATGATGAGTGCTGTTATTTTAAAAATGCCATGTGAAAAGAAAGGAATGCACACAGGAAGAATGTCATATGAACATAAAGACAGAACGGAGTGAAGCATCTGCAAGCTAAGAAATGCCAAACATTGCCAGCAAACCACCCAAAGCTAGGAGAGAGGCCTGGAAAGAATCTTCCTTACAGCACTCAGAAAGAATCCACTCTGTTGCCCTTTATTCAGATTCTAGCCTCTAGGACTGTGAGAAAATGAATTTCTGTTGTTTAAGCCACCCACTTTTCATTACTTTGTGACAGCAGCCCTGGTAACCAATACAGCAATGAAATGAACTGCTTTCTATTGCATGCAATGACACGATGATTCTGTTGACTATATTTTTCAGTGGATGAAGCTAGATACTAAGTACATACTACAAAAGCTCATTTATATAAATTTCATACACAAGGAAAGTTAATCTATAGAAGTTTCCTTTAGGGTGAAGGAATTAGTATTAATATATAGGCTATAAGGAGACTTTTAGGGTACTGTCAGATTCTATTTCTTAACTGTGTAGTAGTGACATCTGTGTATTAGAAATAGTTTATTGAGCTGTTTCCTTATGATCTGTGTATTTGTTTATATTCATGCTGCACATTAGTACAGAGGTTTACTTAAAAAATATTGATGGGGAGATGTAGCAGGAGGAAGAGATTGAAGCTAGAGGATTTAGAAGCAATACTTGACATTGTGAATAAGCACCTGAGATCTGACTCCGAGCACAGGGGAGTATTTGGCTTAGACAAGAGGGAAGACACTAGATACAGTAGTATAGAAGTAGAGTTTGTGAAAATCTTTCAGTTTCCACTTTATCAGAGTTCTCTTCTTTCCTTTATCTCAAGTAAAAAATTGAATTTAGTATTTAAAAATATTGTTTTTGGAAAGCCCCTTCACATTTTCTAAAATTCCTTTGAAACGCCATCCATTTCTCTGGCAAAGCCAGGGAACTCTTGGGTCCATATGACATGAGTCCTGTTGCTATAGTAATTGAATGTTTACTAGAGAAAATATTACCAGTTAATAATAGCCTAGATGGAAATAATAGCTACTGCTAGCCCTTCAGAGTTACACACCATCAATTTCCAATTTGCTGAAATAGGTGCAATTTGCTTTTTGAGTTTGAAAGTATTACTTTTTCCAGGCCTCCGGGATCCGTCCCCCACACCACGCACCACAGGCCCACACCCACACACCCATGTGCTTCTAAAGAATGTTCAGCTTGTCCAAAACAATGATAGAGAGAAGCTGTTATGTTGGAACCTTGTCATAATTTCAACAGTAGGAATAATGAATAAATTAGAAGGTTACTATTTATTGGCTTGGCTTAATAGCACAGTCACAGAGGGAATAATCACAGAAAGGGAGCATAATTCATACTATTTCTTATCCTCAGCCTTTTCCAGAATCTCGTTTCCAAAGAGCAAACCAACAAGCAGATGTGTTGAATTATTCTGTCAAAAATCATGCCTACGCATAACAAAGATGCCTTTCAAGGTATTCAGCTCACTCTCTCTGTGAGTCTGGACTATTTATGCATTTGTTCATTTCTTGAACAGTTGCTTCTTTCCATTATTCATTCATTCAGCATATATTTATTAAGCCAGTCACTAATCTAGTTCCCGAGGATACAGACCATGCCCTGCCCTCAAAGGAGCTGGCAATATTTCGGTGAAGTTGCCCCTCCTAGCTTCAGCCTTCCCACTAAGTGCCAATAATGAGAGCAGCTTGGGAGGACACAGCTCATGACTCAGATTCCATGTCCTCCCACTATCAGCTGCCGTTCGCCCACATGTTGGAGGCTGTGTGCAGGCACGGGGGTGTGTAGACTGATGCCGAGGCATGTGGAAGGGAAAATCCCTCCTCCAAAGTCAAGGAAACAAACAGTACTCCTGAGAGTCCTGCCTTAGGCTTCCAGAGAAAACCTGGAGAAACACTCAGTTACCATGACAACCAATTTTATCACATTTTCTCCAGATCTACGAGGGTAGGAAAATCAGTGAGCAGACCAGTTTGACTCTGTGTGAACATCGAATAAGAGGCAGAGGCCACCTTTGGAGATTGGATCTTTTCCTCTAAGTCAGTGGTTCTCAACATTTAGTATACAAAAGAATTGCCGGGTGAGGAGACAAAGGGTTAAGAAATGAAGAAATGCAGATTTATAGGCTATGCCTCTAGATATTGTAATTCAGTATTTGGAAGAGCAGAGCTCAAGAATCTGTATTTTAACAAGTCATCCAACCTGTTAGGATAGTGGCAGCCCCCAGGCCACACACCTGCCAAAGAAGAGATAAGCTGGCATTTTGGATACGATACTCTAAACGTGGCATTTTTTAAAGAATACACATCATTCTTTATAAACTGCTTGTCAGACAAATAGTTCATGTGGTACCTAGGGTTAAAGTCAAGGAAACATACTGGGAGGAATACTGTTTGTTTTAAATAGGTGGAAAAGGTGAATGGTCAGGCTCAAAATACATGGCTTGGCTCTTTCATATGTATAGTGAATATATTTCCCTTTTTTGGTACTTTGTTCCTTAGAACAGGGGTCTGCAATCAGCAACCCCTGGGCCAAATCTAACCAAGCCCGTTCTTTTACATATTGATGTTGGCTACTTTCTCCTCACAATAGCAGAGTTTCATAATTGCCAGAGACTAGTCTGCAAGTCCAAAATGATTTACTATCTGGCTTTTTACAGAAAAAGTTTGCCAACACTTACTCTAGAAGAATCCTCTATAAAGCTGGAATCATTTGGAGGTATTTCCCTTATGATTGACATCAGTGAGGAAAATAAGTTTTGATAACTAAGGTGACTAATGTTTTTAAAATACTTTTACATATGTATTAACCTAATGATCTCCACAAAAGGGTTTTGAGATAGGCATTCTAAATCCCATTTTTCAGATGAATAAATGGAGGGGGAGAGGTGAAGCAGTTTGCTTGATTGTCACCTTGGGGAACCAGAAATGTACCCCAATGTTTTGAGTCTAAAGTCATGTGATTTGCACTATTCTGACTCCATGCTAGAATTGAAAGTGGAGCTCTACTTAAGGTGCAAGCTCATCTGGTGGGATTTCCAAAGTGCTGAGAGGGCCTGTGAACCCCTATGTGATTAGACACATAGTCATAATCTCAGCATTAGAAGTTCATTCCTGG
>VBSM01000272.1:99573258-99590512 GCA_008086735.1 Cheirogaleus medius | reverse complement strand
TGAGTTTTTAGATGAAGTTTCTGAAGGGAATGCCTTTCTCCTAACAGGGAGATAAGCTCCCCTCTGTGGAAAGATGTGAAAGGATGGGCAAAGTGGTAGGTGCAGAAGGCAATATTGTTGAGCTTAGCCAGGACATGGGGAAGCTCTGGAGCGGGCATCAGATGGTGAGACGAAATGAAAAGGGCAAGTATCCATCCAGAAGGTGCCAAGTTGACCCATCTGCTTACTCACGATTCTCTTCTTCTAAGTGGTACTGCAGTGTGAGAAGAGTGATGCTTAGGCAAATAGATTGTGGGTTTGATATACTTTAGTGATTCTCACATTCTTATCATCTTTTCCTTATTACCCTATGACCAACCTAGTGTCTCATTTCCTCGTGGCTCGGATACTTGCAGTCTGGGTGCTGACAAGCTTCCCAATGATGAGAAATTTGGTTTTGTGCGAACTCTGGAATCTCACCCTCAGAGTGTCACTGGTGCAAATTTGTGGACCCTAAATATTCTCCAGCAGATTGTAAATTTTGGACATGGCCCTAGCAGAGAGAAGATGGGACAACAGCAAATGTCAAGGCCACATGGTTTTCAGTTAGAAAGTCGTCAACGTGCTATTTTATGTGATACACCATGTTCTCTGCTCAAAGATGTTTGTTCTTGAGAAAGAGAAGAAACTTTGCATGTTTCTTTTATGCCAAGTAATGAATAATCAAGGGGGATAGCAGTGCAATGGAAAATCAGCTTTGCATTTGAGGGTTGTTGGACAGAAACTGGAAGTGTCATCCCTTATGTTGGTGACATCATCTTAACAAAGTGTAAATAAAATGTTTTTCGGTCTCACTTTTCAGTGAATGACAGAAAATGGTGTTTAAATCTGATATGTATGTGATATGGAAATTTTCTTTTTTTTTTTTTAAGGAACTTTCTGTTAATAATAAAGTTGAAATACATGCCCCCCAAATCTGAAATGAACTTGACAAACTTATTTTATTTTAGGACCTTTCTAATTAAATACAAAGATGAAGCTTTCATAAATCAAATAACTGTTAGATTTTTATAACGGTGTCATCTGTGTTGTTTAGAGAACTTCATTAATATTTAGAAATCTCCCTTCATATAGTAGAGAGTGAACCGCACTGGGACTAGCATTCTTGGAGTTTTATCTCTGTTCTTACTCATAACTGGATGTCATTAGGTGGATCATTGGATTTTTCTTGCTTGATTTTCTTACCTGCACAAAGAAGAGATTGAATTAAATAACTTCTAAGATTTTTTTTCCCTCTCAGAATATAATTCTTTGCTTCACTTTGACCATGGACTCTCATCAACATTCCTTTTCTTTCCTTTTGATCCCCTGAGATGCCATTTTTCTCCTGAGCTGACTCCTTAAAATAAAATTATTTTATTTCAGATTCCTCGTCCTTCCTTTCCAGTTATTTTACCTTCTGTGTTAGAATCTTGGCTTCATGGAATTTGAAGATACACAGGCTAGAGTCTCACTTCTTATCCAAAACATCCTTGATAGATTGTCATCTGATTCTTCTTGTCCACCTCCTGGGACAGAGGCACTGTTACTTCTAAAGCTCAATGCATTTATGCTGGCAAAACGTAATTGTATCAAATACGACTAAAATCTTGTATGAATCTCTGACACATTAGATTTAGTTGAAGGTGCAGCTATACTGTTATTTTTAAGCCCATTTATTTGAATAATGTAATAGGCTTATTGCTTCTATGAGAGTATATCCCACAACCATTCCAACCAAAGCTTATGAATCATTATGATTTCACCAAGTTTGGAGAGAAAGAATGACTGACTGGTGGTAGGAAGCAATGCCAGAAAAATCACAAAACACATAGCTCTGTTTTTAACATTTGTAAAAGAGTTACATGTAAAATTTTGCTTTAGAGGAAAAGAGGCAGGAAAGGAGGGAGGAAGACAGAGGGAGGGAACCGCCTTAGCAATAATGGTGCACTGTGTGATATAATGAGGGGAAGGGGATGTTCCAGGCTGCTCTGAAGAGTCCATTTAGAGTGAGATGTCTCCTTACAACACTGCGACATCTGAAGCAAGTACATCATCTGATTTCATTTGACGCAATTTTCCCTACTTTATTCCAATTGTCTGGTGAGCATGGAATGAGGCGGTGTCAAGTCATAAGCTCACAGTTACGTAGGAACATTTAGCCAAGAGAAAGTTGGCAGCTTGGAAGCATGTTTTATAACACATAATGGGTTCAACTCTGCCTTTCTTAGAAGGTTTTTTCAATGCTGTGAATGATTCTGGGTTTCCCTAGGAAATGAAACT
The DNA here is from genome assembly GCA_008086735.1 of Cheirogaleus medius. Lineage (NCBI taxonomy): Eukaryota > Metazoa > Chordata > Mammalia > Primates > Cheirogaleidae > Cheirogaleus > Cheirogaleus medius. The sequence continues at coordinate 99,588,211 of VBSM01000272.1, read as the reverse complement.
CAACAATGGAGTATATACATGAGCAGTAGTCAAACTCTTGATAATAATGCCTTTGGAACAAACCCACTGGCCATCTTGAGATGGCTTTTAGTTTCAGGAGTTGTTAGGAATGAATTACGTCACATATAAACAGATACCTCATGAGGCTGGCTGCATGAAGTTGGCATGTGGCCGATGCTTGTAGACCATGTCAGCTACAGTCTTTCTACTTAAAATGTATCAGCTGATCAACCTTCTCATACTATTTGTTTTTTTTGTTGTTGTTGTTGAGACAGAGTCTGGCTCTATTGCCCAGGCTAGAGTGCCATGGCGTCAGCCTAGCTCACAGCAACCTCAAACTCCTGGGCTCAAGCAATCCTCCTACCTCAGCCTCCGGAGTAGCTGGGACTACAGGCATGCACCACCACGCCCGGCTAATTTTTTCTATACATATTTTTAGTTGTCCATCTAATTTCTTTGTATTTTTTTAGTAGAGAAGGGGTCTTGCTCTTGCTCAAATGTTCCCTTGCCCTGGCCTCCCAGAGTGCTAGGATTATAGGCGTGAGCCACCATGCCCGGCAATTCTTCTCATACTATTTGAATCAGGTTATCTCAACTAATAACATAAGTCAGTCTAATATTTAATGTTAAGACTCAGGGCCCAATGTCTGAAGACATCTGTTTTCTTTTATCCAAAACATATATTCATTAAAATATATATCAATAAAAGGATATATTAATAAATATATTAATTAAATATATTTATTATATAAATAAATAAATTTAAATAAATAGATTAATAAAATGATACATTAATAAAATTAAAATTCAGAGGAATTAGAAGTCATGAAAGGCTGCAGTTTTGAATTAGGCCTTGAGAAATGACAAGCAAACAGGAAGAAACAGGAGAAGGGTATCTGTGATCTCATGATTAATTTCCAATGTAGCTGACTTGGGAGCATGATACTATTCTTCCTATTCTGCATTTGTCCCACAAATGTTTCCTGTGTTAAAAAAATGGGAAGCATGTTGGCTGTATATGTGTGGTGGAGGGTGGTAGAAGATAGCACTTCAAGAGGGTTTTTTTTCTGAATTCCAGTTTTCTGCATTCTGTGTTATAGTTATTAAGTGTTGATATGTCAATCTAATTTACTGTCACAGTGGGGTTATTTAGAATGCTCATCTTGACAATTAGAGGGTTCTTTTTGGCCACCCCACCTTATGGCTCCCAAAAATGAGAATTCCAAATAAATTCATATGCAATAATTATAGAAAACTGTTTTCAGTAATCCCTCTAATCTGTAAAACAGATACTATTTTCTGTCACAAATTTTCTATTGGAGTATATTTAAAAATTTTTTCATCTCAAGTGAATATTTTAATTCATTATTATTTTTTATTTATTTTTTCAAATGTCATGTTTTATCACACAATATTTTTTACTTTTTATTTCATTTCAGAATATTATAGAATACACTTTGGTTACATATATTTCCTTTGCACCACCTGAGTCAGAGCTACAAGCATGCCCATCCTCTAGAAAGTGTGCACCAACCCATTAGGTGTGAATTTACCCATTCCCTCCTCCTTCCTCCCACCTGCCCAACACCTGATGAATGTTACTTTCATATGTGCATAAAAATGTTGATCAATTAATACCAATTTGATGGTGAGTCCATGTGGTGTTTGTTTTTCCATTCTTGTGATACTTTACTTAGAAGAATGGGCTCCAGCTCCATCCAGGATAATACAAGAGATGTTAGTTTACCATTATTTTTTATGGCTGAGTAGTACTCCATGGTATACATATACCACATTTTATTAATCCGCTCATGTATTGATGAGCACTTGGGTTGTTTCCACAGCTTTGCAATTGTGAATTGTGCTGCTATAAACATTCGAGTGCAGATGTCTTTTTATAGAATGTCTTTTTTTCCTTTGGGTAGATGCCCAGTAATGTGATTGCTGGATCAAATGGTAGTTCTACTTTTAGTTCTTTGAGGTATCTCCATACTACTTTCCTTAGAGGTTGTACTAGTTTGCAGTCTCACCAATAATATATGAGTGTTTCTATCTTTCTGCATCCACGACAGCATGTGTTGTTTTGGGACTTTTTGATAAAAGCCATTCTCACTGAAGTTAAGTGATATCTCATTGTGGTTTTGATTTGCATTTCCCTGATGATTGGAGATGATGAGCATTTTTTATTATGTTTGTTGGCTCAAATTACAAAGCTTCTGCACAGCCAAGGAAACAATCATTAGAGCAAATAGACAACCCACAGAATGGGAGAAAATATGTGCATGCTATACATCTGATAAAGGGCTGATAACTAGAATCTATAAAGAACCCAAGCAAATCAGTAAGATAAAAATCAAACAACACCATTAAAAGGTGGGCAGAAGACATGAACAGAAACTTTTCAAAAGGCCTGTGCACTTTTAAGAGAGACAACTCAGCTTGAGCCCTGACCTCAGGCTCACATGAGAAAAGCTAGTCACAGTTCAGGGCTTCCTCTTTGAAAGCACTCCTAACTTAATACTTCTGGGAAAAAAATTAATAGGACAGATTTACTTCATAGGAATTAATGAATAGGCTTTGTAACTGGGATGTTATGACCAAGTGTTCTGCTCTGTCCCTAGATTTCCCGAGTCCTCTGGGTATTCCGTCACTAGAGGAGGAAACAGGGAGTATCTCTCACTTCCCCTGGGCCTGCCTACACACTTGTGCTTCTGTCCTCTGTCAAACACTAGCTTCTTAGAGTTCCTTTGGCTTTGAACCCATTTTTAGCTTTTCTTTCCCAAGGTCATCCCAACTGTCCTCCTGGTGCTTCTTTCTTAGTTGTTCTAGGTACCTGCATATTTCTTCAGTCTTAGCTGGTGAAGAAATTCACTTTCTGCTTAGAAGCACAAATTTCTCCTTATATGCACCTCATGGAGCCTCCAGCCCCCCCCCTCCCCCCGGAACTTCAAATAATTCCATTGCATTTCAGATACTTCCATTGCATTTCAAATACTTCCATACTCCCTCTGGAAGCATCCTCATTTCTTCTTTATCTGAGCTACAAATCAAGGTTTACTGCGCATTACATTTTCAATTCTTCTTCTCACTTGGATGTGCATGTGGAATCACCCAGAGAAGTTGGTGAAAAGCAGATCTGAGTCAGTAGGTTTGGCCTGCACCCTACTTTGTTTTCAGCGAGCACAGATGCCACCAGTGCCAGGACCAGACTGTGAGTAGCAAGGATTTATAGTGCGTCATTTTCTTTCCTTGGTGGCTGTACTAGTTTCCTAGGGGTGCCATTACAAAGCACCACCACCTGGGTGACTTAGAACAGAAATGTATTTTCACAGATCTGGAGGCTAGAATTTCAAAGTCAAGATGTCTATGGGGCCACGCTCCCTCTGACACCTGCAGGAGACTCCTTCCTACCTCTCCGTAGTTTCTGGTGGTTGCCAGCAGTCCTCGGTGTTACTTGGCTTATAGACACATCACTCCAGTCATGTGGCCGTCTTCTCCCTGTGTCTTCAGATCATCTTCTCTCTGTGTGTGTCTGTCTCTGTGTCCAAATTTCCACCTTTTATAAGGAAAGAGGACCTCTTCTAACTTGACTCTCTCTGTAAAGACCCTGTTTCGAAATAAGGTCACATTCTGAGCTACTGAGAGTTAGGATTTCAACACATCTTTTTTGAGGGCCACCATTCAACCGATAACAGAGGCCTATTTTCTTTCTTTTCAGAAGGTATTAGACTTTCTTTTTCTCTTCTCCGGTTATGTTTTCCTTAAATAGAGTTCACTATTTTGATCAATAACTAAAACATGAGAAACTAACGGTCTTTATAATGGGTCAGGAAGTAAGTAGACATCTGGAATCACCAAGAAAGAGGTAATAAAGTAAGATTATTTTTACAAAAAGAAAAAAAAAAGCCTTGTTCTTTTAGGGTATAGAAGTAGAAAATGCATTTTCTTTTGAGGAGGCCAGTTCTAAAATTTAAATCTTGACCTGTCACTTATTAGTTCTGTGATTTGGGGGGCAACTTAATGTGCTTCTGCTCAACTTCTGTTTCTTCATAAGAAAAGTGAGCATAATGACACTCATGGTTGAGAGGATCAGTAAGGCTTCCAAAGCACCTGACATGTAGTAGACATTGAGTAGATGTGGTGATTATTTTTGTAGTGTAAGCCTTCATCCTGAATATCCAAGCAGAACTGTCAGCAGTGTCCATACAGGTCACCCATTGGGCCCTCCAGGGTTGCCAAGAGAGCCTGCAGGCAGTAAGCCTCTGCCTCCTCCTTCTTCTCCCTAATCCACAATGGTGTTCAGATGAGGAAAAGGACAAAGGGGCTGCATTTCATTCTTCTGTGTGATTTCCCATCCTGGATCTCAAAGAAAAATACTGCTTACTTATATGTGTCTATTTGTTAACCTATATCATCATGTTTCCTTATTGTATTTGCATTTTTTCATAAAATAAGTTCCTCTATGTGAATTCCATACAGAGATATTTCTATATTTTGGCTGTTTCTGTATAAATATGTAGGTTTGAAATGTGGGGTCTTCTAAAATGAATCTAGTAGGTCTCACTGTAATAGAAGTCATTCACTTTGGTGTTTGGGTTAAAATGGCATTATTTGTCACTAGTCTAGGATCTAAACATTCATTGCTTGGTAATTTATATTAGGGATGTGTTTTTCAAAGTAGAGTTTGAATGAAAATGGGACTAGTTAAGGAGAATATGATATAGTTTCAAATATACTTGTTTTCTAAATATGTGTGAATCTTATGCTGTAAAAGAAAGAAGATACTTAATGCTTAGGCTAAGTTGGGGTTCCAAGTTGAATCAGGAAAAAGTATTCCTTCCTCACCTCTGATATACCAACTACAATAGAAGCTTACATATCCAGACAGTAGTGGATGTGATAGTGGAAAACTTTATCTTTATGTTTCTGTAGCAATTAGAAAGATATCATTCACAAACCAGCCTATTATTATAGGTCCGTATAAACTACAGTTAACTAAAACAATAATGTGTGTGAGTTGAGTATGCAAACAATACACATAGATGCAACGTGCATACTCATATATCTCTGTATTATTTTATAATTGCCAAAGAAAATAACTTATTTTTAAGAAAGAATGCAAAACTTTTTTTTTTTTAAAGATTAAGCCCATCAGGAAAAGGACAATCCTCAATGAGGGTTTACTTGAAGTCTAGTGAAATTTAATTATTTCACAAGTGAAGCAGGCCAAAGGAACTAGCAGGGCATTCTGAATGCTTGCATCTGGTTTGATTCAAATGGTTTCACATTTGTGGAGTTTCAAATGAAAATAAAACTCATAGCAAAATAAAATGCTATTTAAACCATGTGAACTGGAGCCAGTGAAAAAATGCATTCTCATAACCACAATGTGTGAAGTTCTGCTTGGTCAGTCAATTTTCAGGGAAGGTATGTAAAATTAAACCAGATACACCTGTGTGCTTGGGTTAGTTCTTGGGGTTAAACTAGGTCGACTTTTCTCATCCAATGTCTCAGTGTGCAATGTGCTCAATTTTGTCATATTTCCTTATTAAACATCTACAGTGTGCGAGGTAGCACCCTAGGTGTTACAATTGTTGTATGTGTTCCACTGTGGCCTTGAGGAGTTTACACACTAGTGGTGAAGACAAAAACACATGTTTTTATGTGGTAGACTAATTTATTAAGTACTATTGAAGCTAATAAAAGAGGGTGGGGGAAGAAATAGAATTGGTCACTCACCACTTTAGGCCACAAAGCTAGAAGCAGGTGGTTCCTTACAGTAATACATGAGAATTACTATAGCTATGGAAACCTTAGGTTGCTGCTTTGTAAGGTTTTGGGGACAACTCTTCCATCGTCAATCACAAAAGCTGCCAGAATCAGGAACCACTAAATAGGCATTATCTGACTTGACCGTTTCTTCGGAGAAATAGAACCAATAGGCCATGTATGTATACATTGAGAGAGAGAGAGAGAGAGAGAGAAAGAGAGAGAGAGAGAGAGATTGATTTATTTTAAAAGATTAGTTCATGTGATTGTGAAGTCTTGGTAAGAGTAAAATCTGCAGGGTAGGCTGGCAGGCTGGAGACCCAGGAATAGTTGCAGTCTGAGTCCAAAGGCAGTCGGCTGGCAGGATTCTTTCTTGCCCAGGGAGGTCAGTATTTGTTCTATTACAGCCTTCACCTGATTGGACTTATCACATTATGAGGTAATCTTCTTAACTCAAAGTCCACTGATGTAACTTAATCTCAGCCAAAAAACACCTTCACAGAAAGGCCCAGCATAATATTTGATCAAATATCTGAGTACTGCAGCCCAGCCACTTTGACACATAAAGTGCACATGGAGATATGTTGTCTCAGCAAAGATCACACCCCATAAATACCGTATTTCACCGAAAATAAGACCTACCCATAAAATAAGCCCTAGCAGGATTTCTAAGCATTTGTGCAATATAAGCCCTACCCCGAAAATAAGACCTAGTGATGGGCGTGGCTATGCAGCGCATCTGCACAATCCATGCATTTCATCAAGGAGCGGTAAAGAAGACGAGCAGCCTTTCTCATCTGCCCCATCGTGACAGCTATTATCCCAGAGGTGACCGGAAAGGTGCGGGCAGCCCCACCAACAAGGTTGGCTCCTCCTGTCAGGTCCCGGCCATCCTGTGCATGCTGCAAGCTGAGGCTTTGAGGGGAAAGTCTCCTCAGTGAAGTGAGGAATGGGATGCTCCACTTTAGGTATTGTGTGTCCCCAGGGGGAAGAAGGAAAGCCGTGGCTGCGATTTTACTATGATGATGTTCCAGAAGAAGATGAGTTAACTATATTTGAATAAATGTAGATTGTTGTACCATACTTAAAAAAAATAACACATCCCCTGAAAATAAGCCCTAGGGTGTCTTCTTGAGGAAAAATAAATTTAAGACCCTGTCTTATTTTCGGGGAAACATGGTACCTGGGGAAATTCCTGGACTTACAGTTGCTAGAAGATCACACCTGCAAAGGTAAATCAGAGAAAGTAACATAGAAGTGAAATATTTGGGAGGTGTCTCAGGAAACCAGAAATGGAATCAGAGAGTGGAGCTGCTCTGGTCCCACGGGAGTCTCAGCTCAGTTTGTTTCCCTTCTACTTGCTTCAGAGTGACAGGACTGAAGATGGATGGAGGTAGAGGCTAAGCTCTCAACCTGGTGACCAAGACGTGTTGCAGGGATCATGATACCAAGCCACTCTGTTAACTCTAGTGAGCAGGGCATGACCTTCCAATTTTATGGCACAAGACATTGGAGAGGTCTTCACTCAGTGTTAAAGAGATAGAGATGGAGTCAGATAAAGGACCAGCTCCCCGACCTGTTAAAGTTGACTCCACCCCTGGCTGCTTTTAAGTCCGTCGCTAGCACATAAGCTCCATCAAGGTAGAATTTTTGATTGCTTTGATCACCATTTTATCCTCAGTGCTTAGAACAGTGCCTGGCACATAGTAGGTACTCAATAAATATTTATTGAATTAATAACTAAATGACTCCCCTGGTTGGAATGTAGCCAGTGTGGTTTGGAAGGAATTTCTCCAAGAGGAGATAGCAACCTTTGGGAAGCATCAAATCTGCCTAGTATCCAGACTTACCTACCCAGTGCGTGCAGAGATCAGGGAAAATTGACTTAGCCAGCCATTGAATGCTGGGATTACTAGTTCAGAGAACCCAATTCAGGAGAGAGCAATAGTTTCATCTTGTTTTGGATAAGCCTTGGATAGGGAATAAACTTTCTCTGTGGGATGACAATAGTTGTTTAGGGGGAGAATAGATCAGAAAGAAAAGCTGACATACCTAATTGGTTTGTCTTTCCTTTTTCCTCTTTGAGGTAGATAGATGGGATTTTTTTTTTTGCCAAGGGGAGATGTGTATAATAGGTACAAAAGCAAGTATTGCCTCCAAGATATTTCCTTTCCTGTCTTTTGTAAAAGCCAAAGTTCATCCAAGACATTGCCATAGGTATCCTGAGGGAAGAAGAATGGGGATGCACAGAGAAGTGGGAAGACCTCTGGGAATCAGGTAGGAGTAGAGGGAAGGGAGAGTGCTAAGGGTTGAAACAACCTGGAAAGCAGCATTTCCCAGAGAGAGAAAGGGACCCAGCCCTTCTGACTGGTGTTGCCCTTAGGTGACACACCTTAGAGGCTGGATCTTAACAGGGCTTGGAATAAGAGAGCCATGAAACCACCACCAGGTAGAAAGCACAGATCTCAGTCAAAGCCATGATGGGTGAGGGCAGGGGGAGCCTCTTTTTCAGGGATCCCATTAGCATCCCAGATTCTGGAGCTGCCCATGGATGGTAGCTGCTTTAGCATTGTTTGGGATTGACTTTCTCATCATCTCCATGGATTAGGAATTCTGGGACAGATTAAATTAGATCAAGGTTTTAAAAAATGCTAGATTTATGTAGAGATGGTTGGTGTGGTCTCACTATGTTGCTCAGGCTAGTCTCGAATTCCTGGTCTCTAGCAGTTCTCCCACCTCAGCCTCCCAAAGTGCTGGGATTATAGGAGTGAGCCACCATGCCCGGCTCTATTTTTATTTTGTCTTATTTGAAGCAGCTGGCCTCCTAGGATTGGCTAAAGCTCGCTGCTGTAAGTTAACTGAAACCCAGTTAGGAGTATCCTGCCAAGTTAATTAGTTTCATTTAACATTAATGACTCTATATTGGTTTGGTCTGTTGGGCCCAGTATAGGTGCCTAGTCCAAAACAATGGCTTCCTACAAATTTTATTTAACCTAGAATAACCATCATGTATTATTTCTGACATATCTGTGTGTTTTCTGTGTGATTCTGCTAATATGGTTGAGTTCAGCTGATCTCAGCTGGGTTTACTCATTTTAGTAGTGAGTTGGTAAGCTCACTAGGGGCTGAGATGACTAGGCTGTACTTCATATTGTCTGTCACTCTCTAGCTGACTAGCCTGAACTTGTTCTTAGGGAAAAGGGAAATGACCCAGAGAGAGAGAGAGAGAGAGAGAGAGAGAGAGAGAGAGGGAGAGAGAGAGAGAGAGAGAGAGAAAGAGAAAGAGAAAGAGAGAGAGAGAGAGAAAGTAAGCAAGGTCTCCTGAGGTCTAGAGCTAGAACTGGCTTAAATCACAAGGTCATCCCAAATTCAAGGGGTGAGGAGATAGAGTAGAAAGGGCCTGTGAAGGGTCTGGTAATAAAAAAATCTCTATTTCATAGTCTCATAGTCCTTTTCTTAGGAGTTCAAGACCAGCCTGAGCAAGAACAAGACCCTGTCTCTACTAAAAATAGAAAAAATTAGCCATGTGTGGTGGTGCATGCCTGTAGTCCTAGCTACTCAGAAGGCCAAGGCAGGAGGATTGCTTGAGCCCAGGAGTTTGAAGTTTCTGTGAGCTAGGCTAATACCACTGCACTCTACCCAAGGTGACAGAGTGAGACTCTGCCTCAAAAACAAAAAAATCATATTTACTTAGATCACAAGCCTTACAATCTGGATTTGTAAATTTTCAGGCCATGAGCTGGATTTGGTCTATGGACAATAGCTTACTGATCCCTTGCCCAATAAACGAAGTTATAAATCATTTTGTTATACTAAGCAAGTCACTATAATTCAGCCTTCTTCAGAAATGAGGGGAAATTTTTCTAATGCCATGGTCTTAGATACTCAGATGTTAAGTATATTCATGGCCAAAAGCAGATAAAAGACTGGAAAGTTGCTTCCTAAAGTCATACACTGTTCTCTAAGGAAAAATGCCCCACCCCAGAGGAGGGTACAAAGAGAATACATGCAGGAAATAACCAGAAGGTACACAGAGTCTTATGGATATGTTCTAGGTCCAAGAGGGCAGTTTGCCCCAGTGGCTTCTCTGTTATACTAAGTCAATCAAACTCACACCTCAGGTTTACACAAAAGATTGCTGCTCTTGAGCACATCATCACTGCATTGCAGCAACATGTGCGATTATAAAAACAGGAGATATTCCCTCTACCAACAGCAAACCTTCTCTATAAAAATGGAGAGAAGATAATTGAGTTCAGGAGAGTTTTACTCCAAGACCAAGAGTTAATATTTTGTTGAGTAAACTTATTTACTGAAATATGTTAATACATATGGAAACGTGCATAAATAATAAATTTTATGCATTTTTAACTGTAAAACTTTATGATTTTTCACAGAGTGAGTATTCTCTCATAACCACAATTTATTTCAAGTAATAGAATGTTACTGACATACCAGAAGGTGCTTGCATTTAGTCACTATGTTCCTCCTCCCCAATACAGCAGTTATCCTGATCTAATACCACAAATTAGCTTTTACTTCTTTTTCTCTTTACCTATCATCTATCTGACTAATTCTCTATCTTAGATGGTCTGTTGTTAAACTCATTCATTGATACGTTAATTGTATTCCTAAGACTGTTTTCTAGGACTAGTCCTACAAAGTCCTAGCCTTTTGTTATTTAATAATATTGTTTAGGACTAAAGCTTTGTTATGTGGATTTAATTCTTTGTTTTGGGAATGAAATTCTACATCTTGTCATCTGTTTTATGAAACAGATGAATTGTAATTACTATAAAGTCTAGTTCTAGTAATTCTGATTTCTGGATCTCACTGGGTCTGATTTTTCATCCTTTTAGTTATTTGGTCAGTTTTTCTTCTATGCCTTGTAATTTCTGATTGAATACCAAATGTTTTGAATGAAATATTGTAGAGATAATTTGAAGATCTGTCTAATAATGTTTTCTTTCCTCAGAGAAATGCTTTTTCTTTTTGACAGAGAATTAGAGTAGGTGAAGATTACCTTAACCTACGCTGGGACTGAGCTGATTTGAAATTGGGTTTTAGTTTTAGAAAAGCTGGTCTGATTTGTATTTATTTCTTGCAGGTACCCCTGATTATTGTCTCCACAGCCCATAAGAATGTTGAAAGTTTTGCTTGGCCTTTTAGCTTTAGGTTAGTTTCTTTGTCTTTGCTTTACTTAGGATCTGGAAAATGCCTATGGGAGGGTAGAGCAACCAAATTGTTGTGCTCAGCTTCTTGTCCTTTCCTGTCATTAGATGCTGCTGCTTCAAGGCTTATCCATCTCAGTAGCTCTTCAATGACTTCAACATTGTGTATATACACACACACACAAGAAATATGTGTAATATTTTATCCATCTTTTCTAGTTGCTTTCAGTGGAATGGTTAGTACAATATGAGCTAATAAAATTGCCAAGAGGTAAAGTGAACCAGAAACTTTCTTTGTCAGATGCTGGACTTTTAAGGGTATTAAATTATAAACTCAAACTTTCAGTAGAGTGATGCTATTGGAAAAGTAATTTCAGCCCTAGGAATAGCTAACTAGTTCAGAATGATAACCTCTTAAAATGGGGTCTTTGATGAATGGTGTTTATGTAGATTTCATATGAGTGTCTTAGGCTTTCTAGGACCAGGGTAAAACTGAGGGCTCAGACAATTTTTTAGGAAATTTAGAGAAAAATTCTTAAAAGATCTTTATTTCCTCATTAAGCTAATGCATTTTTATTGCTCAGATTTAACAGTCAATACTTAAGATCATGACTGTCCATGTAGAGGGGGAAAAAAACAGAGAGGATGCAAATTCTTAAAAAATTATCTAAGAACATATAATTTTATTTCATTTTCCATGCTATGTTATAGTTAATATTTTTTTCTATTTGAATACAATGTCCTTAAAGTTAGGAAATCATATTGCATAAGACTAGCACAGCATATGGTAGTAGTAATCAAGACCACTAAAAGTGGCAGGCATTCTGGAAACACAGGCACAAAAGTAAAAATGAGAACATATTTTGGAAGATAAAGATTCAAAATGTCACTCTCCTTGAATCATATCTCTTCTTTACTTCAACAAATGTTCTTTTTCTAAAACATACATATTGCTCTTTAGTCACCTGCCAGATTGCTCAGAATTTTTTTTTTGCCTTAAATATAGTAATATAGTGCCTTAAAGTGGGATGGGTAAGAACAAGCAGAGGCCTGAGTGAAGCATAATTTGTTTATCTGCTTTATTATTAAATTTTTTTTCTGGAATGTCTGTGAATACTGGACTGAAGTGCTCTATAATACCAAGGACAAAGCATAGAAGAGTGGCCATGCCTGCTAAAATGGTCTGATAGTCACACATCAGTTTTAGTTCTGAAGATTTGAATTTATTTTTATTTATTTACTTTTTTTGTAATAAGATTAGAAAAAACATATTGGAAGAATTAGTCTTCAGAATTTTAAAATAGACTGAATAGGATCAGATGATTACTGTCCTACATTGCTGACCTAGTTTGTCTTCTTTCTATTTAGTTTCCTTATAATTATGAACTATTAGAGCTGCCTGTGACTTCAAAAAGCCATGTTTATGATTCTGTAGAATGGAATTTTAAGCTTCACATGGGTATGTGGTCATAATATTGTATTCTTTTTCAACGAATATTTCCTATTTTGGTGGACAGTTTCATATTGCTTACTTCTATTGAGAAATTTTAACTTATCCCTTTAGAAAATCATCTGTTGAAAAATAGTTTTATTTTGTAAAAGGTCAGGGAGGCATTTTCATTGCCTTTTAGCCTTATTTCCTATTCTTCTTCATCCATTTTGTGCCACAGCTCTGAACCTTCCAGCCCGTACCCAGTACGGAATACGTTGTGTTTGCACATCAGTCCTGACTGTGCACACGCCACTTCCCCATACAAATACTTGCCCACTCCCATTCACTCATTCTTTATGACTGAACTCAAATGTTGGTTACCCTTCTGAGAACTGCAGGCATGTAAAAAGTCATTCTTGCATTGTGACAATTAACACACACTGTTTTATAATTATTTGAAATATGTTTGCTTCTCCCTATTGAGTGTAAATTGTGTGGGGCAAAAGCAGTGTTATTTTATCATTTCTTGAATTACTGATATTTAATATGGTGCTAGGCCCAAGTAAACAACTAATAAATCTTCACTGAAAAAAAATGCATCTAAATTAAAATCCCAAAGGCTGGCATTTCTTTTGACATAGCATAATTTATATTTAGGTTTTCACTGCTCTTATTATTTAATTAAACATCTTCTGGGAGGGCAAAGGTATATTTATATCAATGTGTGGGTCTATGAAATATCTGGTACTTGATATTATGTCATTCCTAAGGATATACAGATTTTAATTAACTATTGTATATATGCTTTTGAGAGGATGTCCATATGGGCTTTCTTAGACTGGTTTAGAGGTCTTTGGTGTAACTGAAATGAGTAATGTCAACAATACATTTACTGATTCAAGTCTTAGCAAACTCACACCAGCTTGCTTGCAATGAAGCTCTATGGAGTGTCAGGGTATGGATAGACATCATGTATACCTTTGAAGGGGAAGTTTTGCTCTGGAGTCCCAGTGTTCAACCATAGAGAAGGAAAAGAAGGAGTTGACTGCCTTTTCTCATCATGAAGCAAGAACTTAAAACATCTTCCCCAGAGTAAGAGCCAACTCCTAGTCAAAGGATTATGTTTGGAGAGTATCACCACCATACTTGTTTACAGTAGAAACTAATACTCTATTCAGAAATGGGGAATATTTTCAATTATCTTGTATAGTGTTAAGAGGAATTTCACCATAGCATAAAAATGACCTAGATCAAGATATAAATATGATTTCTGCTGGTAAAGAAATTGTCTTTCTAAAACAATAATGGCTTGTTTGTGAAGAAAAATGTTCTCAGGTTACTTAAAAATTTTCTTACTCATGCAATAAATATTATCTGTTTACTATTATATTTATTTGGTATCATTGTGCATAGGGCTCATCAATTTCTTATTATAATTCTGGATTCTACTCAAATGTAATCTACAGCCAGATTCTTCAACTTTGACTGAATTCTTCAGAATCATTAATATTCCTCTTATGTTTTCCAGGATTTCAGGTAATCATGCATATCCACCACCCAGGCCAGCAAATCTATTAAGTCCCTACAGACTTCCAACTGTGTTTGCTACCATGAGAACATTCAGTTCATGAAGTTAAAAACATATCTTTAAGCAGCTCATAAATTCTGGCTTCAGGTTTACACGGATGTCAGATGCCAGAGTCAATAATCCCCTAAATTGATGTGATTTCAATTCCATATGGCCCTGTTAGCCCACCTGATTTTAAAGTACAAAACTGCTACACAGTTAATTACCTGAGCCAGGCCCATGGTTATAAGGGAAGCAAAGGGTCTTCAGTTCAGATACATACAGGAATTCATTACTTTGCAGTTTGAAGGTTATCTCTGTACAATACTTGGAAATATTTGGAAGGAGTCAAGTCTGTGGATTCAATAATGAGAGTGTGTAACAAAATGACATTCAGGGGTCCTGTCTCGAGATAGTCTGGTTCGCTGCTTTGAGTTGTGGACACAGATTCTAGTGATAATGATTCAGGTGGTGCAAATATTACACTTTGGATAACACTGACTTCAGCTTATGTTCTCATCTTGGTGGGTTTGGGAGACATCTAGCAATGGGGGCTGGTAATGATAGTCTTTTGGGAGAAGAAGCTTCAAGGAAGGCTGACTTGAGGAGCAGAATACTGAGAAAAAAGATAGAGATCCTAAAAATGTTTGGTTTATTTTGAAATATCACCACTGTATCCATACATAATAAGGAATTGCTCAGGGTTATAATCACATTCTAGTGGAAGTGACGGCTGAAATAATTAAGGGAATTGATTGTATGTCAGTGAGGAGAGGGTGACATATGTCTTCGGTGATACTGAAGTGAGGCTCCACTCAATGCACTAATCAAGCTCGTATCCCTGGATCTGATCCTGGATTCTGTTCTCCACGCACCCTGCAGAGGTGGAGAACTTATGTTTGAAGTATAAACACTGAAGTTGGAGTCCTATTAAAAGAGTTAACCACAGGGAACAGTATAATTCAATTCTAAGAAATGACAGTGAGCTAGCACCACTTATATTATCCTGGATTG
>VBSM01000272.1:99533964-99573158 GCA_008086735.1 Cheirogaleus medius | reverse complement strand
ACACCTTGGCCTGCATGGTCAGACACCAGTTGAGAGAAGTGGCCACCACATTCCAGGAGGAGGGCTCCAGCCATAGGTTAGCTTAACCCACCTCAAGACTGAGAAGTGGAGGACAAAAAATGAGAAAACCAAGTGAATGAATGCTCAAGAGTTGTCATTTTTTTATGTGTAACCCAATTACCTACTATCTCAATTATGCCCTTGTTTGGTCATTCATTATTTATTTTTATGTTATTCATTCTTTCATTTATTGATTCTATTAACATTTATTAAAGCTTTACTTTGTGCCAGGCACTGTACTAAATGATGGAAATGAAACAATCATTGTGAAATTTAGTGAGGGAAACAGGTAAGGACAGGTAATTATAATACTGGATGGTAAGTTCAATGACAAGGAAATGTGGGAATAGGATGCCTTGGGTCACAGAAAAAAGGAACCTTACTCAGACTTGGGGGCATCCAGAAAGGCTTCCTGGTGGAAGGAGAATCTGAGCCCTAAAGATGAGTATTATTGGTCAAGGAGTTGAAGTAGTAGTGTGGCAGACAAAGGGAGTAACTTGGGAGAGTCATGAAATAGGACACAGCATGGTGTGAACAAGGAACTGCAAAGCCAACATGTGCACCTTGAACCTGGGAGTATGTGTGGTGAGAAATGAGGTCGTGGAAGCAAGCACAAAGAAAATGGAGCATCCCCAGCATCTAAGAAATTTAGAGATGAACAAGGCAACTATTGTCCTCAGTAAGTTTATATTTGAAACTTGCCTTCCTGTTCCTTTTAAAAAAATAAATTTATAGACAAATTGGGAATACATATTGCTCAAACTCAATAGATACCATCCATGATTTTAGATCTCAATACAGGCCAACAAATCATACATCTTATTGGGTGTTATTCTGTGACTAAACTTCAGCTAAGAAATATCAATAATGATGAAGTTCTAATAAGGTAATAACTAATATTCAAGCACTCTGATTTTACTGTTTCTCATCGGAAACCAGCCACTTTTAGTCCTCAACTAGACTTCTCACTCACTCAAGAAAATGTGTGCAGAGGAGGCCCGTTTTTGATAACTCTTGAATGCTACTCTCAATTCTTGCAGCTCTGTCTATTATTGCCGGTCCTCCCTCAGAGAACTGGGCTTTTTCCCTCCTGCTTTGTATAGATAGGGCTTGACAACCTCTCTCCTTTGAACTGTACTCACATTTCTTGCTTCCTGCCACAGGGATTCTCAGCTGTTGCTGTGGGAACCCACTTGGTTCTCACACATGTGCAACCTAGAAATGCAAGAGAGCTGATGTCCCTAGCACTACCCTTGCACCAGTGTTTCATAAGACTCATCAGATGGTCCTGTTGGGTTGTACAGAGATAGGATGTACTCTGCAGGTAGAGCCTATTGTAGTAAAGTCAGCCAAGCAACATTTTTAGCTCCTGGTTCCATTGCAAAGTAGTTATAAGATATGGGAAAGATAATACCTTTATGGCTTAGTACCTCTCTTTTCTGGCTGGAACACAGGGATATGGATGATTGTAACAATGTATCTGCAAAGTGTTTCTTAGAATGGTGTTTATAACATTCTCACAGCTGTTTAAAGTAAATCCTTTGCATAACCACATATGAGGGTGTCTGGAAATGTGAAGGGTGTGCAAATTAAAAAATCAGCCTGCTAGGAGTTCACGGATGCTGGTAGAAGTCACAGGACCCCTGGGTCAGAGATGAAGACAGTTTATTATTCACAGCAATAGCAATAGCCAGAATATTAGCATTTTTGTGCTGGTACCTTTGGCTCAATTTCTACAGGGAGATGCAAACATTGCCAGTTGATACCTATATGCGTAGTGGGTTGTATTACAGGAAAGAAACTCTGCACTTAGGGAACTCAAATCTTTTACAGTGGGAAGAAAGATGCCTGCCCTTTGCCCTGGTGGAAGAAATTATCTTTACTCATCTAGACAGTAAGCAAACGTGCTCTTTACTTTGGAGGGAGACATCTCCATCTTCCAAGGCTGTAAACAAATCTACCCTTTGTTCCAGAGGGAGACACTATGTCTTCTAAAGCTGCTCAATACACAAACGTACTTGAAAAAATAATCTGGAATGGAGGGAAAGATATATAGAAATTCAAGAAACTCATGGAATATTATCTCCCAGGGTCTCTTCAGAAATGTTGTATGTAACGCATTTGCCATAGGGACTTATGGCGATTGCCTGGGAAGGGAGAATTTGGGGTGCTATAAAATGTAAGTAATCATACTGATGTTACCCTTGCATCAGGTTAGGAAAATATCTTTTGTCTTGTTCACTAAAACACCAGTTGCACAGCCTACTGTAGGGAAGTGCTACATATCTATAAGTAAATAGATGTAGATATAAGTAGCTAAGTATAGATACATAGATATATAGCTGAACTCTTGTTCTCAGTAGAAATGATATGGATGAGTTATTTTGTTATTGTCTCCTGTCTTTTAAGCAGTATTTACCGGTATTATATTTTATTTGTAGTAAGACATGGAAGTTGTAAAATATCAAGATTAGACAACATATGGAAATGTGGTTTTTGTTCTCTCTAGAAATACTCCCTTTAGAAGACAAAACCCAAATAGATACATAAGCCAATGCATTTGGGTTTTCTCTCATTAAAGGGACAATGGTCCTCAGAAAGAAAGGCAGTGCAACATGACAAGTTTACATGGTAATGACTTCACAAGTCCCTCCGCAAAGAGGTATATGAACATTATTTTAGTAATACAGAATGGGGAAAAGGGAATATGCAGGCATTTTAAGGATTATTGGACATAGGGTCTGAGTTGACCTTGTTACCCAGGAATGGAAGCACAATCATATCCCATTGCTAGAGTGGGTGCATGTGAGGGACAAGGAATAAATGGAGTGCTACCTCAGTCAGGCTCCCAGCACATCACCCGTTCCTCAGATTCGCACGGCAGTCATTTCCCTGGGTCTTCAAATGTATAATTAGAATGGATATACTGTACTAGTCAGAAGCTGCTGGCTTTAAAAAGGGTTGAGATGACTTTTCAGACTTTTTTTCCTTGTGGTACAACTGATACGCCAACGTGGTGTCGATACCCTGTGAGGATGGGGTACCATCCACCAGGATGTGCTAAATACCCTAAATCAATGTTGATGACATGATGTTGTTTTCCCAGTAGATGGAATACATGGGTCTAGGAACTAGAGGGTGGAGCGGCCCTGCTTACCACTATCCCCATAATCCATTTGGTTTCTCTTCAATTTTAGGCTCTGTGGGTCTAGAGGTCCTTATTCCTGGAAGAGAATCCTTTCACCAGGAGACACAATAAAAGTGTGATGAACTTTAAGTTATTACTGTTATCCAATAGTTTTAGGCTTCTTACATGAAAAGATGAGCGGGCAAGGAAAGAAGACATCTTGTCAGGGTAGCTGACCCACATCATTGGGGGAGGAAGGTAGCTGTTCACCCTGGGAGCAGGGAGGAGTATGTTTGGCATCACTGATCCACTAGTGTATTTCCTGGTACTCCCCTCCCCTGTTGTGATGCGATGATAATGGACAAATGCAGCAACCATTGACACAAGGACTACGTGGCCACCAGGAGCTGACAGCCCTCAGAGATGAAGGTTTGGGTCACCACAACAGGTGAACAGCCTAGACCAACAGAGGTGCAAGTTGAGAGTGTGCAGAATCTAGAATGGAGAGTAAAGGCACTTGAGTATGAGTATCACTTGCAGCCTTGAGACTGGATCTGGGGGCGAGGGCTGTAGTTCATGCCCCTAACCTTCCTCTTATAAATTTCATTAGAAAATGAGACCAACTAGCATCCTGAAGATGTTCCCAGACAGGGAGAACTTATTACAAGAATCAAGTAGAACCAAGCATCTTATATGAGGGTGGACTGCAGTGGATACTATTGCGTGTCCCCTAGATTACTCCCTTCAGAGCCAAGGTACTCATTCTCCAACTCAGAATATGTTGGCTGCTTGTGGCTCCCAGCTGTGTTCCTCTGGAGGCATTGCCCCTGGTGCAAGGACATTCCCTCAAGTGTCCTCAATGAAGGCAGTCAGTATCCAATGACAGGTCAGTTGGGGGTTCAAGGGCTTGGCCCCCTTGCCTCAGTTTGGGGCATATTTAAAGGGTCAGCCCAGATTCAGAGTTCTACCTGGTCTCTATGCTATGGTCTAAAGCCTGTGGTGTGACTGTACCACAGTTCAACTTTTTCCTCTGCAAAATCTTGATTCCACTGTTCTAAGCATTATTCCTAAGAAGACATGCCACAAATCTCCTGTACACAAATCTCAGTGTCTTTATCCAGAAAAGCTGATCAAAGACAACATGCCTACCTATTTCCCTGTAGGCCAGTTTGGGCAACCTAAACTAATGACAATATATCACCTTTGGTTTAGTATTTACTTAGGGTGGAATGAAGGTGAGAGATTTCAGGTAAGAGAGAATACAGCTATTATGTAACTCAATATTTTCCCATACTAGGTGACCAAATAAAAGGAAATAAAAGTGCATGTTCTCCCTTTGTAACAGTTATAAAAGAAGAACTATAAGAGGGCACTCTTCCTTTTCTGAGGCTCTGTTGTGTGCAGAAACTTGAAAGGGAAAGTCCACTTAACTTGGGCATGGATTACTTTGTCTTCAGCATATTAGAGCATAATTGGGAATGCAAGAATGAAAGTGAAATCATCAAAGTCTGTTTCTCTCTCAATTTCCTTGCTATTGGATTTTATTCCAGGATGGCTCTCCCAGTCCTGTGAAACTAAGGAGCTGTGTTCTCCTTCTGACTCAGTGTAGGCCACATGCTTTTCAGGTCAGTTTAGAATGAGAGCGTTGAGAGAAAGAGTTACAAATAATCACCTGTTTTGTGTTCTTGCGAATTAAGAAAATCTGGATCCAAACCCTGTTTTTACTCAATTCTGAACGATTTCAAATTGAAGCCTATTTTTACTAGCATGAAGAGCAGCCTTGAAATCCTGATACTTGACTGAATTTATTTATGGATTAGATATTCTCTCACTATGGCAATGTGGCGAAGTGGCCGGCCGCCCAGGCCTACTCATTTTTCCCCTGCTTTCAGGAAGTAGCACAACGATGGTTAACAGACATGGCTGCAGAAAGCTTTGCTTTTTAAAATTCCTGTGACTATATTGACTTGTATGCCAAGCATATACATATGTATAACTAAAAATGTGAGAAGCATGTATTTTTCCAGTCACATTTAATTGCATCAACATGGACTTCATATTGGCCTTTGCAGCAACGGCTAATGGGCCATATGTGGAAGAATCCAGATGTTTGGATTATATGCTCTTTCAGTCCATTATACAAACATCCATTTATATGACAATGTCTTGCCTCATGTGGAAAGGAGAACTGCATCACCAATGAGGAAGTAAAATAGATGGCTAATTACACTGTCGTTATTTGCAAATGGGATTTTCCTGCTAAAAGTGGGGTTGGGGGAACGATATATGGCTCATGTTTTCACAGAGCCCTTCTATTTGTTATTAGTTACATGACCATGTGTCTGTTTTCGTAACTCCAATCACAGTCACACACACGTACTCACATCACTAAAACGTGGAAAGACCCAGCTATTGCTTTAACAGAGACAAAAAGTGCTAAGGGCAAAGAGTGACTGGCAACTCACTCCCTTTGAGGAGAGCAGGGACAGCTTTCTAATGGGGTTACTGAGGCTAGATGTTGAAAGACGGGGTTTTGATAGTTGCAGATTGGAAAGAGGATAGTTATAAATGGATAGAATTTAATGAACCTAAGACAAATGGGGAGGAAAAGGCAAAGTATTTTAAACATTTGCTGTGTTCCTCTGGATATCTAAATATTTAGGGTTTTTTTTTTTCTGAAAGAGAAGGGATGGGGCATTTCAACAAATCAGGTTGAACTTACGTAATAATACCAGGCTGTAAGGCACAGTGTGCTTTAGTGGGACGTCACCATTTTATTTACCCCAACAACCTAAAACACCCACATTCCTCTCCCCAAGTCTCCACCTTATTTGATAGTCCAAAAAATAGTTAAGAGGGTAAGGTCCATGGGCATGATCACAGAATAACATGAATGTAGGGATCTCCGAATGCTACAGAGAGAGAATGAAGCTTAGAAATATTCCTATCTGGGAGACCCTTGGAAACAGAGAAGTTCTCAGTCACTCTTCCTGTTTCTGTTGGAGCAAAAATCAGAAAAGCAATATTGATTTAGTTCTTGGAGTTGTTAATGTTTGAGCAGAAAGCAAGATAGGTTGGACCTCCGGATGAGCAGTATAGGTCCCCTTTTATCCACAACTATCAGTACTTGTTTTAATTTGCTCTTTTTGCCATCATAATCACTCTCAGGACTCCAACTTTGACCTCAAAGTAAAAGTCATCTAAACTTATGTCCTTGACCATCTCTCCCTGCAGAACTCCCATCTCCTGTTTCAAGCTACTTGCTAGTACCTCAAACTCAGTAGAGTAAATCGTATTTCCTCATTTAACAGCTCATCCTTTCCATTTTTTGCATCTCCCAACCCCAATTTCCATCTTGGGTGCCAGAACTTTGCTACTTGTTCTCCATGGACAAAGCTTTGGCCTCATATTCAACACCTCTCTCTTTCGAACTTTGAAAATTGGTTGGTCTCATACAATCCCTTTCAGTTCTACCCTTGAAATGATTCATGAATCTATCCCTTCTTTTTTATTTCAATCACTGATGGCAGAGTCTGGAACTTCAATTCATTTTAAGAATAAGAAAAATGGAACATATAGAGGCTGATTCACTTGCCCCAAACCACACAAATGTCACCTTGTATAATTTGAGTTTGAATCCCCATCTATAGAAGAATTCCCTCCATCACTCCACTGCCCTTTCATAAGCAAATAGATGAGGTCAGTAGTTCTCTACTCTGGCTGCATATGATAATCACTTCAGGTGCTTTTAAAGGATACTGATGCCCCAAGAGTAACCTCCAGAATGCATGATATATTGGTCTGAGGCTGGAGGGCCAGAATCAGTTCTTTTTCACGCTCCTGGGGTGACTCTACATTTTTACACATGCTGAGAACTTCTGGCTTAAGCCTTAATGTTCCACAATTTGTTTTTTATTCTTTATATCTGAGAAAGTCTATGTATTTTGGACTTTTTTAGGGAGCTTTTACACAAAATTCACAAAGAATTAAATCTGATATAATTTGAATGACACAGGATAACTTCTTTATGATTTTGCATAATAATACAAGATGTTTCTTATTAAATCAGCTTTATTAAGTGGGGTTGATAATTTAAGATCATAATGTTAATCATGAATAAGAAAACCAGACATTAGCAGTGTGAAAGGTAAGAAGCTTTTTCCATTTGCTACACCATAACCTTGTAATCATTTACCAGTGGGCTGGCTCATCCCTGGAAAATTCTCGAGACAACTGAAAGACCCTACACAGTTGACCGGGAGCTTGAACTGGTCCTGGCTCCAAGCCAATAACCCTTGGTTCAGAAATGACTCTTTAGCTTATTGCATTCATCTGAAAAATGCTTTTGTCCCTAGATTAAAGTGTTTGTAAACTATACTGTGATGTTTTATATTTTACTTTTATTTTTTAATTTCATTTAATTTTTTTTTTGAGACAGAGTCTCACTCTGTTGCCAGGGCTAGAGTGCCATGGCGTTGGCCTACCTCACAGCAACCTCAAAATCCTGGGCTCAAGCAATCCTTCTGCCTCAGCTTCACAAGTAGCTGGGACTACAAGCATGTGCCACCATGCCCAGCTAATTAATATATATATATGTATTTTTTTTTAGTTGTCCATATCATTTCTATTTTTAGTAGAGATGGAGTCTCGCTCTTGCTCAGGCTGAGCTCAAACGATCCACCCGCCTCAGTCTCCCAGGGTGCTTTTTAAAGTGTAGTTCTAGTGACCATATTTTTTTTCTGTGAGGATTTGGTCCTATGAATATGCCTTATTGTACATGGAATTTACATGTCCCCCCTAAGTATCTTTTGTTCATGTGACTTCTTACCACCATTCTTATTCCTTGCTCTTTTTTATTTTCTAGGTACTCTCAGCCTTTCTTTTTTGTCTTTATTTGTGTAATTTTTCTTTTCTCCTTATCTTAGGCTTCCCAGAGATTTTGTGATGTCACTTATGAGTCTTATTCATCCTCAGTGTTGTCTGTAGCCCAAACAAGGTAGATTGTTTTTGGACTTGACATCAAATTCTTTCTGGTTTACAGTTTATATATTAAAGGAGGCACATAGCTGAGATTGAGATTTTAGGAACGACTTGCATAAAATTAAAATTTAACAAACTGATATTATGCCTCAAAACAATGTGTTATAAACTAACCTCTTAAAGAAAATCAATTCAATGTGCTCATCTTTTAAAGAGAAATCCTAAACTAAATGTGCTTATCAAATAATAAAAACTTAAGATATTATCTAGGAGATATGTAATAAAATGAAATAAGGCAAGCAAGAGCTTTGTTTCTGTAATAAAAATGGTATAGCTCTTCGGTATGGAAACTCATGTGTTACAACTGGACAATAAATTTGAATTGCACAGTTCTTTGCATGCATTATCCCACTTAACACTTGCAGTTGGCTTTATTGTTTTTATTTTGCATTCGGACCTTTGAGACTTTGTAAAAAAGCTGAAGAGTTGTGGCCTCACTCTGAAGAAAATGCAGTCCTATGTTTTTTGGGTTTTTTTCTTTTCTAAAGTAGGGAAAACCTATGTGCTATTTTGAAGTCTTCCAGCCTGACTGAGCCCACTGAAGGCTTGCTAAGAATCCTGAGAGCAGAGAAGCCTGCTTCCAGGTGGTGCAATCTGTGCTTTCTTACCACTATACGTGGACTCATGGATCTTTCTCCCCAACTTTCTTCCCTCTCTATTTGGACATCTGTCATAACCTCCCCTTACTTCTCTGTCATTTAATTTCTGCACCCTCTGTTTGAGGTTTCCAGGTACATTTTATGTTTTATGACACATAATAGGCTAGACATATTATTTGATTAAAATTTATATCCTACAAAAGCTCTATTCTTCATCATCATTTTTGTTGTTACTATTGGCTTTTTTTTTTTTAAAGCTAGATCAATGGTGCTGAAATTAGCTTTGACCACTGGTTGTAAAGTTCCTGCTGAAGAAACCATTAATTAAATACAATTTCAGAGCACAAAGTACCAGAAGCATTAAAAGTATATTTGTAACATGCCATGAAAAAGATCACACACACATAACTCTAGCTGTGTTGTTGTTTGTTTCAGAATTTTGGGACAGAACTATTTCCTGGCAGCATTTTTTTTTTTTTGAAATCACTTGGTTTTTCTCATTGCATAGCATCCATAAATGATACATTGCACTTTTTTTTTAATCCTTCGGAAATGGATCACAAATGAGCAGCTCATTATGTTCTCGTTAGCTGTGCTTGACTTGAGTTAATGTGGAGGTAGGGTTGAAGGATGAGAGAAGAATCAGCAACCTCTTTGGGGTGTGCATTGAGTTATTAGACAATTTTGTTCCTTTTAAATGTGTTGCTTTCACTTTTGAGGTCCACAGGAAAGAAGGCTAAAACATCTCACAGGACGTACGTGGCTGGTAACTGAAAATTGTACACAGAGCAGATGTCATCTGATGAGAAAGCTTTGTAGAGAACATGGTATTTAGTTTGGAAATTATAGTTTGGTTTAGAATTTGGATAGGTATACAGGCAAGAAAGAAAGAATAGTGAGAACGGTAGAATAGGGTAGTGAGTGCAAAGTGAGAGGGAGAAAGGCATTAGAAATTGTTCACCTAGAGTGTGAGACCCAGTTCACTTGAAGCATGGGACATGTATGAACAGGTTGCTTTGAGAGCTGAAATTGAAAAAGTAGCTATTGATGACTGTGTTCCTGTCTGTTGCTGGGGATGATTGCCATTTCTCTGCTAATGGAAATTTAGGAAAGGGTTTCTGGTATGGAATCCAAAAGTTGAAAGAGTTCATCTGGAATTTGCAGATTATCTGGTCCAACTTTCTCTCTTCAGAGATGGAAGTGGCATTGTGTACTGATTAAGAACAGGGTGTTGAAATTAAGGGGGAGGGAAACAGACTTCTCATATTGACTACATGATTTACTAGCTCTGTGAACTTGGATGGGTTACCTAACTTTCCTAAGCTTCATTTTCCACATCTGCAAAACAGAAACAAAAGGTTTGTTGTGAAAATAAGAAAAATGATGCTTGTAGTGCTTAGCTTTGTGACTGGAATATAGTAAATGCTCAAACACATTTGCTATTATTACTGGTTTTATTGTTATTATATCATGACTGCAATGTTGCAGTCTCACGTCTTGCTCTGTTCTTACGGGAATTGCATAAGTTGACTAGAATCAGCAATCATTTGTCCTGATCTCAGGACAATCTGGTATATACAAAGCCCAAGACATGGAAACTCACAGAAAAGTCATCAGTCAGCATCCTGTAAGAACTGGCCACCTGTGCCACACTTTCTATAGTAATTTCTGTTTCGGATCTGGTTACATCACTCTGGCTTCTAGAGGCAGGAATGATGGGAGTAACACAGGTCGCAAGAATTCACCCCAAACTGTCTCAGTTCTTTATTCCCCATTTTGAATCTTGCTGACATCAGTATTTTCTATAAATCTTAAGCAGCTTTAAATATAAAGGAATAAGGAAAAAACTTTTTATTTCTTTCCAACCATTAAAATACTTTTATTAAGTCATCCAATGAGCAGTTTCTAAGGGAAAAAATAGTTTATGTGTGGTTTGGATGCTAAGCATTGACTCAGCGTCAGGCCTAGGAAGGGGAAGGCCAAGCTATGCCTGCTGACACACGAGTAATAATAACGGAAAAAATAAAGACTGTCCCAAGTTTGCTAAATGAAGCCATACGCTTGGAAAAGCACAATATGCCAAACTCTTATATTCTCCTTTTTGTTTTGTCAAGATCATTCTCTTCATTGCCCACCAGCATCATGTTTTGTCCTTCCAATACACAAATGTTCCCAGGTTTCACCGTTGGCATAGTCTTCTCCCAAGTGCTCTATATTTTTTAACGGTGCTAGTCATAGTTAGATAATATTAAGCAATATTTGAGAAAGCAAGCCACTTGAAATGACTTTTTAGGCTAGGAATTTCATAGAGACTATATGTCGTTGTTCTTCCTACTTCAGGGATTAGTTACTTTTACAATGCAAACAATGACTGCAATATAAGCTTCGAGAGACTGACTCACTAAGGAAACAAGACAGGTTTGGAAAGTGGATCCCTTGCCATTGACGCACTCTGGAGAACTCTTTAAAAAATGGTAATCTGAGAAATTTAATTGCCGTGTAACAGTTCACATACTGATACTATCAGTAAGTGGACCATAATTAAATATTGTATGACTGCATGACAGTTTCAAAAGGGTTGCATTTCATGACCAGGTGTTTTGATTTCTTGAAATGAAAGAAAAGAAAAGGAAATCAGCTTTTAGCTATTTGGTGCAGTTTATCTCCCCTGGGAAGTTATTGTGCAGACCTACAAAATGAATTAAAGACGAGAAGTCAAATTTAGGGGATGAAAAAGCAAGGAAGAAACGTTTATTTGCTATGTACCACCTTTGTGATGTTGTATCCCTTCATCTTTTTGTATCTCATTTATTTCTAATATAGGAGGGGCTATTCCATGCCAGTTCTCCTGGAGGAATCACCCACAATCCCTTTAAAAGCCACTGCAGATGGAAGCTAAAAGAGGAGAGGAACCCAAGTGAACTTCAGCAAGAGCAAAGCTCTGTTATGTGTTGGACTATTAATTTATTTCAAACAAAGTATTCTTCAGAAAAATATATTTTCAAACCAATGGGCCTCTAGATTTCTAGATCCTTTGCAGCATTAACATCCTTTAAATCAATGACTTCAATGACTATTTAAAAGCACCTAAGAGAAAGGAAAAAAAAGAGGAAGAAGAAAGTAAAACAATTGATTCCATGAGCAATCTTTAAAGAAGGTCCTCTTTCATTCTTTTTTCTTCAAATATTATTTGTTTACTTTTATTATATGGAGAGCAATATGTATTAGCTGCAAAAGGCTAAAAGAAAGGTTGCATAAGTACATACATTCTTTTAGAAATCTGCTTCCTTTGGTAGCTCTTCACTTTTAATGATAAGTTGTTGATGTAAGCACCCATTCTTTTATTTCCTCATTCATTCTGTTACCTCAACTGTCATTTGTGGCCCCTTTTCCTATGTCAATATTAGGATCATTCTATCAGCCAAGAGGTTCTATTGCCTAGGAAACAATAAAAGCTAAGACTTCTGTTCACAGATGCTTACATACATGCAAATGTAAAAAGAATACTTAGACCCTCGCCTAACTCACCTAACTTCCTTGCTAGTCTCAGTACATAGTTATTGTTGATAGGCAATTGGTGTGTGTGTGTGTGTGTGTGAGAGAGAGAGAGAGAGAGAGAGAGAGAGAGAGAGAGAGAGATATGAAAGAAAACAGACAAAATGAGAGGTAATTTAATGTGCTGGAAAGTCGTGGAATTTCATGCTTTGTGTTTGCATAGATGATGTATTGTAGGAGTAACATTATTGTGAAACTTTGCTCAGTCAGCTTTTCTTCAAGTAAGTTTGCTACAGCATTTCCATTCCAGTGTTAAGCATATTTTTCACAACTTTGTCTAAGAGGAAACTCTGACAGATGATGATGAAAAAACTAAATCCATTCACTTCCAGTGAACACATAGAAGCCTTCTCAGTGGGACTTGTGCCATCAGAATCTGTCTCATTGTACCTCAGATGCCAAGAGAGAACTTGACGCTGTCAAGTTGTTGACAACTGCCTTAGTCTGATTTGTGCTGCTGTAAAGGAATAACACAGACTGAGTAATTTATAATGAACAGAAATTTATTTCTGAAAGTTCTGGAGGCTGGGAAGTCCAAGAGTGAGAAATCAGCATCTGGCAAGCGCTTTCTTACGCAAGAGGGGGCAGTTTTCGCCCTTTTATGATAACACCAATTTTACACGTAAGGTGGAGCCCTCTTGGCCTAATCACCTCTTAAAAGTCCCATCTCTTAATACTGTTACAATGGCAATTAAATTTCAACGTGAGTTCTGGAGAGGGGACAACATTTAAACTGTAATAGCAACTGTCTGTCAAAGGTTTCAAGAAAAAGGAAATTTACTCTTATCTGTGCTGTCATTTTTGGCTTTACTCATTCATACCTTTAGAAATAGTTATTTTTATTAAACTCAACTGAACTTAGCCATTCTGAGAATGTCATGGTTTCCTACTTTGGAGTCTGGCTGGTCTAGTCCTTAAAGAAGACACAATAAACATGTAAGCATATTTTAAGATGGATGGTTTATATGTTAATTAATAATATGAATGTTAATTAGATACTACTAAATAAATAAACCACTGCATTTTATTTTCTTTCAACAATCTGTATAAAAATTTAAAATATAAGTTAATATAATATAAAATTTAGTTCAGTTAGCAACAGACAGGGGACAAATTGTTTTAAAGATCACAGTGTCTGATGGCTATGAAATGAATGGGAAGTTTTGAGAACAACACCAGCGTGGTGTTGATTGCTTTCATGTGGCTTTGAGCTTTTCTGGCACTGGGAAGGTCACTACTAGATGTAGTTTACATACGATTAGTGTGAAATGCCAGATTCCAGCTCCCTTCTTTCTTTATCTTAAGTACGCTTGGTGTTGTGACTCAGGATTGAGATCTTGAACCTTTGGCAAACAGGATTGCTTAATTTCTAGTTGTCTACCAAGCAATGAATACAGTTAAAAAAACTCAGCTCTTTCTTTTGCAGTTAAGAAGACCAAAACAGATTATCTTCCAGGTTGAAGAAATTACACTCTTTCACATAGGACATTGGTTATTTTGTGTTTTTACACATGTAAAATATTTTTCCTTTAATGTGTATGTTCTCAATAAAAGACAAAATTTTCCACTGTATTTCTGGGAAGACAATGCATTTAAAGATGGCATTAAAAAAAGAACAAAAAAAGAACTCTCAAGAGCCAAGGAGAGTAGGCAGTAATAAACAATTATTTTCAAGAGAGAAGAACTTAAAATCTTTCATTGGTTTCTTACTGGCTACAGGATACATTTCAAACTACTTCGTTTCACTTTGCCAAACTTGCCTCTTGCAATTCTTCTAAAGTTATCTGTATATAACCAAGTGGACTTGGTGAATTTAGCTGAATGTAATGTAGTAGTTTCTTTTCAACACCTAAGTTTATATTTCTGAAATTCTTATGTGAGAAATTTATCATCCACTGGGGAAAAATAGAGTTGGGGAAATGAGATCATGAATGAATCTATCAAAACTCTGACGTTTATGCTTAAGTTTATTAAAATAGAACCATAAAAACAACCCACCAAATAATGAGAATATCAATACCTCACAGGGTCCTTCATTTGGTAATTAATAGCATAGAATGTATAGATATTAATTTATCATCCTTCGATCACCAGTAACTTTTCAATATCTCCTCTCTCCTTTTTCCATATTTTAAACATATAGTGCTTATAAATTTGTTTTGTTTGATATTATTAACATACAATGCAGAAGTTTCCCTGTGTCTGTTTGCCACCTAAATTTTCAAGATCTTTATGATTTTATGACTTGAATTTATCTTTCATCAGTGTGGTTTCACCCTATTTCTGCAGACAGTCATGTGCACACCAGAGTTGGAAAACAAACTTGGAGTAGTTTTTATTTCTCAACCTCCACTCCCCAATGAAGGGTTCAGTGATGCTAATTCTGAACATAAGTGCAAAACAAAGCCCCTTCCCATACATGATAACTTCAGGGATGTTTCCAGCCATACAGCTTCCTTTCTCTTTCCTACAATTTCATTGCATTGAATGAATGCAATGAAACGAGCCTCTCTTTTTTCTCTACCTTATGATTTATTGATGCTTCCTTTTCCTAATAGTTTTCTATTTCTCTAATTATCTGCTGCAGGAAGAAGCATAAATTCATATGCATGGAAATTAAAATTTCCCTGAGGATATAATGTACAAAGTTAATCCATCTGTACTAGAATATTATAATTTATGATTGGACATGAGTGATTATTCTGTACATTTCTAGTGTAGAATAATCTGTGCTTTTGTATGTGATATTGCCTCTTCCCAGAGCAGTCTTTTTATTCTTCACCATCTGGGAAATATGTATTCATCCCGGAAAACCCAAATCAAATGCCATTTATTTTATAGAAACTTTTCCAGCTCCATCAGACAGAATTAGTCAGCTCCTCTGTGGCTGCATAGCTCTTTGGCCTCCTTTTGTTACAGCGAGAACGTTTTCTTTTCCATTCCTACTATGTGCGTGGCATTGCATTGGTACATGTTTGTATTAGTACATTCTAATATTACATATTTGCATGTCTACTTTTCCAGAACAATGATATTTTTACTTCTTATACCTATCTGAGGGCTTAACAAAATGGTATCTGGCCTAACCAGACATGGTAAGAATAGATGTTTGTTGAATGAATGATGTGTGACTATTTGAATAAGTATATTAAATGACTTGGTAAGACTAATCAGTTGCTGGATGTCAAAACTAATTTACTGTATATATTTTTATCCTTGGCTTTTTATTATCTGGGTTGCAAATTGTATGAAAACAGAAACTGTGTCTCTCATTCTCATCATTATACCCCCAGTTCCAGGTACCTGCTAGGCATTTACTGGATATTTTCAGAGTTTATGAATAAAGAATAAAAGAACAACAATGCGAGATGGAAATAATTCAATTTTCAACCTTGTTTTTTTTTTCTTTTTTTTTAAACTGAAAACAAGCACATTCAATCTGATTGTTTTTTCCAGCCCAAGCTGCCTCTCAGTTCTATGTCACTTTTATAAGTGGCTGGGCATGGAAATGGTAGGAATAGGGGCTGATGGTAGACGCCTAACCTATTCAGAGTCAATCAGAAGACTTTAGTCTGGAAAATTATCCTCGATACCTAAGAAGTAAGTGGTTCAAAACAAAGGTAAACCCTTGGATGGAACTGATTTTCACATTCAAAAACTGTCTCACAACCAAATCCATCAGTTGATTCTCTGGCAAATCATTGCTTTGCCTTTTCTTTCCATAATTTGTTTGTCTTCAAAGGAAAAAGGGTAGGCAGCTGAGAGAAAAAAAATATATGTTTTTCTCACCATGGGCTCTTCTCTTTCTGACTTCTGTTAGAATGATAGTTGATAAGATTCTAGCCTCTTTTGTGATGGTGGATTTTGTATGATATCCGCACATACAAATAATGCATGTGTTAAGGAAGCATGCACAAACAAAACAGCACATGCTGTCCTCACAGCCAGTTACACAGAATGCTCATGCATGCATCTGTTGCTCATTAATTTTCTTCCTGCTATTTGCATCATCCTTTTGAAGAAGCTCCAGCAGCCTAGTGCTTTGCCCAATTGTTTATAATGGTTTATAAATCAGCGTCTTGGACCAAACGAAATGTCTTGGTTGTGTTTGCAAATTCTGATTGTGTTTTATTTTCCTGGTTTTAGAAAACATATAGATCAACCTGTGATTGAAACTTATATTCTAGTTACTCATTTTTTTTGAAATTATTTACTCTTTCAGCCACTTAGTAGGTTCAAATAATGTTTTTATATATCACTCAGTTTGTTTTAAGTTCCTGTTGTAAATGTTGACAGATTTTTTTTTCTCCAAGAGTCTTATGAATAGGCAAAACACAAAAACAAAAACAAGACAAAACAAAGGAAAAATGCTCTACCTATCAACTACATGTTTAGAAATCAGATAAAAGTGTTTGGTGAACAGTGCTATCTTTTAGGAACTGTTTTTAATTTTCAACTGTGACTTTTTTAACAACAGCCATATAGTTCAATAATTAAACTCTGTTCAGAATTGAGGTCTCAATGAGTTGAATTCAGAATATGGGAATTTTTATTAGAAACCCCATTAGTGATCTCTGGGGAAGGAACCCAAGATTACATGTTTAATTTATTGACTGTGTGTGTCGACAGCATGCTTTTAATTCTCAGAGTAACAAAAAAATACTCAGAATCTGTGCTTTGGTCAATTATGAGTCTATATTTTGTGTCACAGACATTGTATTCAGTCCTCTCCTTTTACTTCTCAGTCAAGGTTTTATAGGAGGATGTGGTAAACAAAAAATTTGAACTACCAGCGGGAGTAAGTTACATAAGACATTTATGAGATGCAGCAAATAAAATAAACGTAGAGGAAAAAAATCTCTATCTTTTCAGAAACTAGAGGTGGATGGACTAGTTGTTCCAATTTAATACCTAGACAGGTCTACACAATGTGATTACAAGGTCAATTATAATCAATGGAAATTTTGATTTATATCTGTTTTATTCATGTGACTTTGGTTTTAATGTAGATACATACCCAAAGAGTACAAATTTCAGGTGAATAAGTGATTTTGATGATTAAGCTACTCAGTTACATAAGGATGCTAATATATAGTGTAACAAAATATACTGAATAATATCACATGTATTTGCATAGAGCTTAAACAGTTTACAAAATACTTTCACCTTTTGACTCACTTTAGTAGAAGAATAGGGTTTATTAGACTGATTAGATTCAATAAAATACATTGATCCATGACCAAGGTTGAAAAAAAATCAAAACCCATTCTAAGGAGTATATCAAAGTTGCTTTTTCTGTGTGTGTGTGTGTGTGTGTAAGTATATGCATATGAAGATATAGTCATTGCAGAAGATACAAAACTTCAGTTATGTGGCCACCTGCTAAGAAGCAGTTTTTAAAACTTGGGTTTCTGTGTCTTACCAGCAAAATGGAATTTAAAAATTATTATGACAAGGTATGAAAGATCCTGATGTTCCTTTAGAATTCTGAAAGCAGCGAATTTTTCTCTCAAGAAGACTTTTAGTGTATTACACATAAAACATTTTCTTAGGAACTACACCAAGAATTTGGCAATTTGGGAAATGGTAGATTCTGCCCCAAATAGCTACTTTATTCCAAACCACCCCTTTTATGAACACAATCAGTCAAACTGCTTGGTTTCTTAGGAACAAGCCAGTAGACTACAACAGAATCTCCCAAACTGATGTTCCCATGAATACTAGCTCAGGGAAGATGTCAATAGATGCTTCAAGAACAAATTGTGCAGGTTCGAACAGTTTGGGGAAAGAATGTATATAGATCCAGTTCTTATAGATTAAAATTACATTAGTTAAAAAGTAAAGAAAGCTGTTAAATATTATTTTCCTAGTATTTCTCAAGTTTATTGGAATATACACACATACAGACCAATAAATATACAAACATGCATATATATGTGTAAGTATATATATACTAATAATTTGAAAAACAGAATTTGGGAAATGTTGGAAAAAGGATTCATTTCTTTACTAAGTATTTAAACATTACATTATCATAATGCTATGATTTGAGTGTGTCTCCCCAAATTTATGTGTTGGCAACTTAATCCCTAATGCAACAGTGTTGAGAAGTGGGACCTTTAAGAGGTAATTAGGTCCTGAGGGCAGAGCTCTCATAAATAGATTAAAGCTGTAATTGCTGGAGTGTG
Organism: Cheirogaleus medius; assembly: GCA_008086735.1. Lineage (NCBI taxonomy): Eukaryota > Metazoa > Chordata > Mammalia > Primates > Cheirogaleidae > Cheirogaleus > Cheirogaleus medius. The sequence goes on along the minus strand of VBSM01000272.1, from coordinate 99,554,589 downwards.
TTAGTTATCTTAGGAGTGGATTATTGACAAAAGGATGTGTTCAGCTCCCTTCCCCCCACCCCTCATGCTCTCTTGCCCTCATGCCTTCTGCCATGGAGACCCTAGCCAGATGTGGGCTCCTCGACCTTGGACTTCCCAGCCTCCAGAACTGTAAGAAATAAATCTCTATTTATAAATTACCCAATCTATGGTATTTTGTTATAGCATCACAAAATGGACCATTACATATAGCATTTAATAAGAATTATGATTTCTGCTAGGTGCTATGATTTTGAAATATGACTGTGTAGACATTGAAAATATAAATAAAATGAAGGTTCAAAGTACAATAAGAAATCCTTTATTATCTACACAATTCTGCTTGAATGACATTATTCAACTTTTCCAAAGAACCTTCAGAATCTGAATTCCTTAACTTAACTCCTCCTTAACTCCTCTACCATCTGGACCCATCTGCCTTCTCAATTGTTTCTTTATCACATGATCACATTTCAAAATAATACCCTCTCCTTCCTCTTTGGCAGGATCTGAATTCTTCTAAAATTACTTCCTTTGGAGTCCTTGTCCCCACCAGACTCTCAAGTGTCAGGTCCCTGCTAACTTAAGACTTGAAGGCCCAGATGTCAAGCACCTCCAAAGGCAGCTCTTTCATGAAAGGCTGTCTTTGCTCATTGTCCTGAGGGTGGCTGACTCACGGTGTTCCATGCCTTGTGCCCTGGCTTTTGTTTCTTGGCCTGTGACTCAGCTCTTCCATGCTTTCTCCACCTTCAGCTTCATTTCTCCCAGCTGTGTCCCATGTTCCTGGTTTCATCCCTGGTTTCTGAGTTAGTCCTTTTTAAAGACTTTTTCCATTTTCCTGCTTCTGACTTATTGCAGATACGTCTTTCATGCTTTGCTCTCTGTCCTTGGCCATGACTCTGACTAACTGGAAATTGCTGCTGAAGGGTTGGTGGCCACCATCGTGAGCTCTCTGACTCTTACAGTCCTGTGCCACAGTGACATCATTCGTGCTGTTCCAGCAGGAACACTTTCCTTTTCTGAATTACTACTACATGTGAGTCCTGTAGTCCTTGTATGCTATTTACCAAATAGTGCTTTCTATGTTGAATAAGTCCTTCATAAGGCAAAAATTAGAGTAGGTTTAATGGATTCCAAATATTATGGGTTTTATTGAAGCAGAACACAGATCTGTACAAACTTTGTCATGTATAGTGAATACTGGGTTCTTCCTAAACATGCATGGGTGCCTTGTTAAACTATAAGTCATTCAGAGTCTCTTGTCTAGATTTTCCTGGTCCCAAGGGGGGAGATTACAGGAACTCAGAAAATTAGAGGTGAATATTTATCATTAGGGAGTAGGAAAAGCTGGTATTACAAAATAGATATGTAGGCCAAGGCCTCACATGTGAAGGAGGATGACAAGAAATGGAGAGATACAAACAGACAAGAAAGAGAATATCTCCTCATCCTCTCATTTTGTCTCTTTCCTCTCATATTACACACTTTGAATGAGCAAAAATAGGGTAAAGACACTTAAGTGAGAGAGATAGTAGAAATGACCAAGCAATAGTTCCAGGAAATTTCCTGGTTTTCTTCATAGGCTGTGTATGTTATAAGATGATGGAAAGAGAAAGGTAATACAGATTACTTATTAATGAGTTAACTCATATTAAAATCTGTCTAAGGAAATCAAGAGCATATCTGTGCTTCTCCACTGGAAGTAGTAGTGGAGATAGATCTATGTAGGGAAGGAAAGTGAAGAAATAAATAGTGAGGAGAAAAGCTGTGATTGCTCTGAGCTCTGTCTCTATGATCCTTTACCTGGGTTGTCTCTCATCCCACCCTCTTCCTGGAGGGAATGTACCTGTGGCCTGCAGGCACATGTCCCAAACTGAGTTCCTTTGGCAAAATATACAGAGCTTCCGAACAGGGGAAAAATCCTGGGGAGCTTTTGGAATTGCCCATCTCTGAAATTCTAAGGTAATAGAGAACAATTCTCTGGTTCATAAAGCATAAGAGTCAGGCATTGTTCAAATGCTAGATTGTAGTGGAAACAGATAAGAGCAAAAATGTATATAATATTTCTTATAGACGTAATTTTTAACAAGAACAGAGACAGATCACACAATCATATTTAGTACATTTTATCCCTGAAATCGGTTTTCGGTCTTTCTATTTCCTATCACTTTCCAAGACTTTTGTATCCTGGACATGATGTGAGTCATCATGGACGAATGGATAATGTTTCATTTCACAAAACATTTATCTGGCATGCTGGCTTTCAGACTTTGATTCTACTGGGCTGTGTTCTCAGAATGCCTTCCTTCTTCCTTCTGGTCATGGACCGTGACAAGCCCAATCTGCCTTGACTCTCACCCTACTGGAGGTCCCCTGTCTACCTGTCATGCAGACCTTGCCAGAAGAAATAATCGTCCAGAGGTTGCCATAAGTCCCATGTATGGCCAACCAGAGTAATTTTTTCAGTGAAAGCATCATCATGTGGAGAGAAAACTGTCTCCTTCAAAACTGAGTTGCCAGCAAACATATTCCCTGCTAGGTGGAGAGACTCTACAGAAAGCCACCAAACAAAGACGGAGCTGGGAGATGGATGGTGAATAGGCTCTTGCTTCCTGTTGTTTTTTCTTACATTTTATGAGGTATACCAATGGTATTCCCAGCTACATGAGCTATGGATTTTCTTTAAAGCTGTGATAATTTGAATAGGACATCCATTAATCACAACAAAGAGTCCTAATATTACGTGTAATGATGCATTTTAAAAAGTGTTCAGCTCAGTTCACCTCACTGAATTTGCTTGTGGTATTGAGGAGAGTGGATATACGGAATAAACTAATTTAGAGGGTATCCCAACATTGACTTCAATGGCCTGCATTAGGGCAAGTGCGTGTAGGTCGAGCCCTTCTGTAAACAGGACTTGACATATGTTCCTTATGCCTCTGGGCCTAACATCATCTAGCACAGGATGAGCTGTTATTTAATGCTTAATGAATAAAATGAATCAAGGAATGAAAAAATGGTATTCTTGTAATCACAGTCATTTCATCACATTGGCTTTGTGGGAAGAGTAGAATTGAGTACAGTTAGCAACTACATTTATTCTCTCTTCTGCTGAAATCCAGAAATCAATTCTTTGTGGGGGTGGATGGGGAGGCTGTCAATTTACTTGAGACTTATTCCATCCAACAACCTAGAAGAAAAGAACATGGCTTTAGAGACAGTCAAATGAGGCTTTAGTGGCAGTCAAATTATCTTTATTTTGAAACTGATTCTTAATTCTACCTAATATGATTCGTATGAGGATTAATGGAAAAATACATAGATTATTTATTTCCTGGAACATAGTAAGTACTCAATAAATGTAAGCTAAGCTGGGTGTGGTGGTTCATAACTATAATCCTAGCACTTTGGGAGGCTGGGGAGGTAGGATCACTTGAGCCCAGCAGTCCAAGGTTACAGTGACCTATGATTGCACCACTGCACTCTAGGCTAGGTGACAGAGTGAGACCGTGTCCCTACAAAACAACAAAACAAAAAACAAATCTATAGTAGAAAAAAAAATTCATGGAGTCTGCCATTGGCAAGTTGATGATCAACCACCAAAGTTTATAATTTACTAGATCTCACTCCTTTTAAATATGGGATTGCACCCAAGGAAGAATGGGCCTTACCACACACTTCTTGGCCCCCTCTTCTTTTCTCAGTTTGCATATTGTTTTATCCCTGTTTCCAAACTCCTACTTTTGAAATGTGTGTGTGGGCGAGGTGAGGTGGCCAGCTGTGTTGGGGACACCATGTCTGCCATATTGTTACAGCCTGTCTGCTTTCCGTGTAGCCAGAGCTCTGCTACTGATCTTATCTGTGAGCTGGGGTGGGGGAGTGGGTAACAAACTTCTTCAGAATTGAGGCAACAATGGAAACTTATTTCTCTTTCTCAGCCTCCTATGATGTCTGTGACAGGTATCCACTGAGCTCCCTTGTCCTCTGAATTTTTTTAATACTTTAAACATGTTTTATTATATATCAATTATATCTCAATAAAATCATTAAGAAGCAAAAGGGAGAAACTTTTGTTAAAACATAGGTAGAACAAAAATGAGGAAGAATGTACAATTAAAGGAGATTAATCATGATCTACATTCATATTTCTACATATTATTCTGTATCACATGAAATTTCTATTTCTTTCCTATTTTTTTTTCATATTGCTTCTCTTGTTTTGGTAACAAAATGGCATAGTGGGTCTGCTAAACTCACTTTTTTTTTCTTAACTCCAAAACACATGATATGATACTCAACTCAAGGTAGAATTTATGAAACTCTTTTCTTAAAACTCAGGTCAATTTTTTTTTTTAGTGCCTTCTTTCTCTGCTGAAACTTATCAACATTATTAATACATACTTTTGTGAATCTATAAAGTTCAGGTTGCTCGTATGAGATGAAAAAGAAGTACTGGACATGTTTCAGACCCTAGAAAAGTTTATAGCTACTTATATATGAGAAAGGACATGTACATAAAAAGAGTAAAGATGAGAAAGAGATACTCTCAGTCATAAGGGAAACGCAAATCAAGACCACAATGAGATATTATCTCACCCCAGTCAGAATGGCTTTCATCAAAAAAACAATAACAAATGCTGGTGAGGATGTAGATAAAAGGGACCTCCACACACTGTTGGTGGCAATGTACTTTCCTATGACTTCTGGTTGAGTGCAGCCAAGTGAGTTTCCAGTGGGAATCTGAAGATGGAAGAGGATGGGATGTGATTCCCCTGGCTGTCTCCCTGCTGGGCTGTAGTTAGAACTGTTGATCTTTCACCTCAGGCCACCTGTCTCTAGGCAAGTGTCTTTCCTCCTGTGCCTGCTGCTAAAGCCACAGCTTGCTGGGTGCTGGAAACCAATGTTCACATCAGCTCTAGCTCCCCTTTTCTTCCCTGGGGTTCTTCAATGTTTCTTTTTGATTTCTTTTAACCCTTCCCACTGTTTGTAAATAGCACCTTCAATTTAACTTTTCTCAATCACCTCATCGGAGTGTGTAGTACCATCTGTGGCCTGCTGCAACTCTGACTGCTGCAGAGCCTATTAATTGCCACGACCTCTTACTTAGGTAAATTGTCTCATTTCATCTCCATATCAATATCTTTTGCTATTTAATTGAAGAAATTTGAACTCAGAGCGTTTTGGTAATTCATGGAAAAGCACTTGCCTCACAGGTGAAAGAGCCTGAATTTAAAGCCAAGGTTCTAGTCCAGAGATGTGTCCACCACCCCATGCTCTCTTCTCTTCAGTGTTTCCATTAGTTCAGGAAAATGCAGGGACGTATGTGCTTCTGTCCAACTGAGCTAAGAGAATATTCAGTTTAGTCCAGCAATTTTGTCTGTTTATAAATGTCTTAAGAAGTGTATACAATTCAAGTTTCTCAATTCACAAATCCAGCATTACCTAAGTGTTCACTTTATTATGTCTTTCACGTGATTACTAGAGTCATAAACCCATTTTCCCCCTTTAACAGAGTAATTGTTAGAAGACATTTAATTTATCCACATTGAAGTATATTTATTCACAAGTATTTATAAGTATTCATTCACTCTATAAATACAATCCCTTATTTCTTTATTTCTAAAAAGTTGAATCAACTGTGGCCCCAAATTATTATTTTATTTGAATGTTTAGCTATCTAAATGCTCACAAATTATAATTTCATTTTTCAGTCTCAATTGTAAATGTTTTTAAAAAGTTTATTATTTTTCCAGTCTTCTATTTTCTTAAAAGACTTCAGTCAAATTACTCTAAACCTCCAATATGGTACTGGCCAAGAATGAAATTTACATAGTTTGTCCTTTTGGCCTCTATTTGATAAAGCCAAACACTGTAACTTTTATGCCTTCCCCTCAAATATATTTATTTTATTCCACATAATAGATACTTGAATTTATCTTCCATAATTTCTTTTAATTTCTTTCTGGAGTATTTTCAGGTTAGTCATCATTTTCTCTCATTTCCTTGTGAACTTGAATTATACCACCCATCAGTGAGCATTTCCTTCATTGGATTCTCTGACAAGAATAAACAAGGCACAATTCACCAACTCCCCTGCCATAAGCTATACTATGCAAAATTCCTGAAAAAAATTAAGTTTTTTATCAGGTATTATCTATTGAACAAGTAGTTATTTAAATTAAGCAGTGAGTTGCTCTGGTCATGGTCATTTCAATCAGGAAGTTCTGTAGACTTCAGAGTCTGATGATATCCCAGTCTTTGAACATCTGTCTTAGTCAGTTTAGATGGCTATAACAAAATGCCTTACACTGGGTGATTCACAAAGAACAGGAATTTATTGCTCACAGTTCTGGATGCTGGCAAGTTCAAGATCAAGGTGTCAGCAGATTTGATGTCTGATGAGGGCTTGTTCTCTGCTTTGAAGATAGTTCCTTCTTGCTGTGCCTTCACATGGTGGAAGGTAAGAGAGCTCACTAGAGCCTCTTTTATAAGGGCACTAATCTTGTTCATGAGGGTGGGGCCCTCATGACTTAATCACCCCTCAAAGTCCTTACCTCTTAATGTTATCATATTGGGTATTCGGTTCCAACATATGAATTGGGAGAAGGGACACCAATCTTCAGACCATAGCAATGTCCAAAGACCTAATTAATTTCTATTCTTAGATAAATAACAATTGTAATGTACAGTTTTCCAAATCAAGCAAGACAGTTTTATTTAGGGAGGGCTCCTCTTTATCATAGGGGAAAATAATTTTAGATTTCTTTTGAGAGACTAGGGACAATGTGCAAAACCACCAAGGGACAGGACAATGGAAAGGAAAGAACAGGAAACCATGACCCAGTTTACAACCTAGAGTATCTCAAACTTATGAAGTTGACTATTTTTTGCAGGTCTTTGCTCTTCTTCTTTCTCATCTGAATGATGGAGATAATAATGAGAGGAAAGAGTCCCTGGACTTTTTCAATTCATTGTTGAGAAGAGTAGAACAAATAGATGGGCAAAAGCATTTTTTAAATAGATAAACCCTTTACAAACTCTTAGATCTTGGGAACAACTTTTACAGAACAATGTATTTGTAGGTATCTGACTGACCACGTTTACTATCTGTCCAACATTATCGTATATTTTTCCAATTTTATTACTTGAGAGTTGCCATGCAGGTACTTGACTCTTCATATATATTTTTGTTCATCACTATTGCTGTTATCTAACCTTTAACTGAAAGTATTTTAGAAAGAACTTTATTTTTTATTATAAAAATAATGGATATGCAGTATAAAAGTTCAGAAAATGCAGAAATTATAGATCAGCATTGTCAAAAAAAATAAAATGAGAGCCTCATATGTAATTTAAAATTTTCTAGTAGTCACATTTGTAAAAAAAAAAAGTAAAAGAAACAGATGAAATTAGTTTTAATAATAAACTTTATTTATCTAATACATTAAAATATGATTATTTTAGAAAGTAATCAATATAAAATTATCAAATAGATATTTTACATTTTTTTTATATTAAGTCTTTGAAATCTGGTGTATGTTGTAGCACATCTCTCATCTCATTGAGACCAGCCAGATTTGAAGTGTTTACTAGCTGGGTGTGCCAGTGGCCAGTGGCTACCATATTGGACAGCTCAGTTATAGACTACAGATATGAAAAAGAATTTCCCCATAAGTGAAAAATAATCACTTGTAATATATTGCTTGCATGTATATTCTATGTACAGATTTTTTTAACAAAATATTTATATTACAACACATGATTTCAACTTGCTTTTTTAATTTCCTCTTAATAGTATATCATGGGCATCTTATTTTTGTTCAGTTTCCCAACTGATGAAGTATTTTTCCAGTTATTTATTTATTTTTTTCTGGGAGAACACAGGGGTAGTATTATCCTTGCATGTATGAAAATACTGTTCAGTTGTCCTAGCAGTTAAATTCTAGTTTGCTCAGGCATAGAAGTATTAGATCTCAAAGTTTTCACTTTTGAACTCTAGAAATTTTGCTCCATTATATTCTTAAATTTGATATTTATGGAAGAGAAAACACTCACTCCCCACCATCTATTTCTTTCCCTTTACTTTGGAGAAAGTTTAAATATTTTTTTAGCATAGTTATGTTTCTACTTTCATTAAAATGTTTTTAACATTTAATCTTTCTTCAGTTCTGGAAAATTCACAACTATTATTTCATTGGTTATTGTTTCTCCTTTGTCTATTTTATCTCCTTCTTAAATTTCTAATATATAGTTCTGAAAATTCAACTAGTTTTTAGATTGCTTTCTTTTCCATTCATTACTTTTATCTCCTTGTCCTTTATCTCTGAATTCTGAGTTTTAGAAGATTTTCTTAAAATGACCTTCAATACCATTTAGTCTACAGTATAAAATTTTCTGGTATCTCCGTGACATTTTAAAATTTGGTGACCTTACTTTAATCTTTTATGCTCTCAGATTATTACCACATGATGGTACATATAAATACTAAACTGAGATTTAGTCTTTTTGTTTATTTTTGTTTAATGTAAATGGTAAGCATGGTAAGCTTAATTTCCTAATTTCTTATGGTTCAGTTACATAATTACACAAAATTTGATGGGAACACAGAATTCATATTTAAGGAAAACTAGTTTTATACCAGCAGAATAATTTCCCAAAGATGTATCATCACTGATAGCTTTTACAGGTTTCCTTGTTGTGTCAGAAATGTTCATTACACCCAATATTCGTATTCCCCATCTTTCTTGGTAACAAGACACTGATGTTATTCCAGGCAACAATGTACTCATCTCTCAGCTTCCTTGCTTTATGAGGCTGTGTCACTGAGTTCTGTTCAGTGAGATGTAAGCAAAAATTGACTCTGAGCAATAGGAAATGGCTTGGCTCAGGTATTCTCATTTGGAGTGCTTAAAAATCATGACTCATTCAATATTTCTCCTACTAATTTTGAGCTGCATAAGAATAAAGACATGTCTTATAATGGCGTTCTATAAATGGATGCTCACTGTCCAATCCATAAATGTTAGTGTGCTGGGATGCGAAGAGAAAGAGAAGAATTAGGTGCATGCAATTTATCTATTATCTGGAAGTTCAAAAGCAAATGTAACATTGATGTATTTAAGCCAGTCTAGGCATGTTGGGAGACAATTCTCCCTGGGTCTCTCATTTTTCTGCTTTTCTTGCAAATTCAAGCACTGATGTCTATCACTCTAGATGATCTTTTCAAGGATGTTTGTAGCGCAAACAATCTTGAGGCTAGAGATGACTTTTCTCTCTGGAGAAGACAGATTTCTTTACTGCCCAGTCTAATGAAGACAATGTCTCTCCCTGGGGCAGAAGTTGAGCAGTTAGCCTGCAGGTCATTGTTAGAAACTGGGGTTTTGTATGTAAGCAGTTGCTGATCTATGCCACAAACCTAATGTGTGTGCTGCATCAATCTGAGAAAATATGAAGCTCATGTTGCTTATTGTGCTTTTGTAATAAAGTCTTTTCTCTTTGATCTAGGAGTTCAGTATCTTCTTCCCATCTCCATGAAATTGTGGCAGGCTAACCGGTTAACTTGCAAGTAGGGTAAAATCTCATACCTTCATTCCTGACAAAGCTTTCCTAGTCTCACATGGCAGAAGGGCCTTCTGGGTTTATGACTATGGAGCCAGAGAAAGTGATGCATAGTTAGTCATTGGGAGCTGTACACGTTCTAAATGCAGCTAACAGTATCCTGCGTCAACACAGGTTCTGCTATTACTCAGTGATTACAAAAGTCCACAAAGCTAATGCTACTCATGGGATGGTAGCAGCTGTATTGTGTTTCCTTCTAGAAGCAAAATTTATTTCTAGAATCTTATGATATTTTATTTAGCAACTTTCCTAGGGCCTAGAATTTTAGCTGTCCACTGGACTCTTGAGACATTGTACTCCATCAGTAACATGTCATTAATGGCATGACCCATAAGTTCTAAAACAACCATTCAGCAAACATGTATCTGGTAAGTGAACATTCCTTGTCTTTATTCCTTCTCCCTGAAACACCACACTGTCCTTCCACTCTCATCTCCAAAAACTTAAAAATTCCTGGCCTTTCATCCCATTCTTTCTTTCTCAGAAAATTGACCACCTTTGAGGAATCAGAACAGAATGACCTGACCAAGCCTTGGAACAGGCAGGAGAATCTCAGTGTTAAAGGCTCAAAATTTGAGAACCAGCACAATAGTTATGGAAATATGAACATGTGCCCTTCTCCCTCCAGGGCAAGCTGCCTTAGAGGAAGTCAACCAAAGAAACCATTGCATAGCTTGAGAACAATTTTAGAGGTCTTTGCTTTATGAATACCTACATGTAGAGAGGCTGGACCAAGGCCTCATGTGGCAATGGCCCCTTGCGCATACACACATTCTTGTCATGTTCCTCCAGGTCTTCCTGCGGTTCCTATTCACACTGTTTTCAATTTGCAGCACTGTGGTCTCTTTTAGTGGTATAGCTGCCATTTTTGCTACAGGCCATAACATAACAAGAGCTTTTCTCCCTGAAAAACATTACATTTTACATCGCCTGTCTTAAGAAACCTGTTACAGGTTTTCCTGTTACTAGGTGGGAGGATATTTGGATAATACTACAGAGTGCCACACTTGAAAGAAGGAGTGGGTACACTACAACTTATGGGTCAAATCTAGCTCACTGCCTGTTTTTGTGTGGCTTGCAAGCTAGAGATGGTTTTTTTTACCTTTGAACTCCCTTAGGTGAAATGCTATTCTCCCCCCAAACAATTCAATATTTCTCATTAGGAAACCTATATTCCAAAAATTGCACTCCATTATCATTATATTTTTTATCTTCATCAACAAAAACATTGTAGAAATTTGTTTTTTCACCTGTGAAAGCATATAATATCTCTGTTTCTTGTCTTTAGAAACCAAAAATATTGATTATTTGGCTTTTCACAGAAAAAGTTTGCCCACTATACTCAAAGCCATCATAGAACTGAATTCTTTTCACTTTGGTTCTCTTCATTTTGGGAATGAACTCAACTTCCATACATCCCTGGCTCTAAGCTGAGAGGCTGGGAACAGGTGAAAGGTTCTGTTTTGCTTTAGCATGTAAACCTTGGTCCGCAACCATGAGAAATTTACTCTGCTTCCCTAAACAAAATATTCACCTAAAAATATTTCCCTCATCAGCCATTGTGACTGTCTTCCTTATAGTATCATAGATAAGTTGTTAAAGATTCTTGGGCTGAAGTCGGTTCTCTCACCTGCACAATGGCCAGGTGGTATGGATCCTCTAAGAGTCCAAGAATATATGTATTAGCTAATATGTGTTCCAAGAAAGGGTAGAGTTGAAATAACATAATCCAGCAAATTGAACTATGATATCACTATTTAAAAAAATATCATCACTGAAATATGAAATTATTGTAATATATAATTTTCAAAGCCCTCCCCCTTTTTCTTTCCTCTAGGGCAATTCTTTAGGTGATATAGTGACAAAGAAGAACCCATAAACACTGTGGGTAGAGGAAGGTGAGTTTAGCATGTTTTTATTAAAACTACTCCAACATTTCTTTCAACATTTTTGAAAAGCCCCAACATTGTGAATTTGGAAGATGCAGATTTGTATATGTTATTCTTTCCAGGAGGCTAAATAAATTATAAAGACTCTAAACATAGCAGCTGTTTTAAAAGAATAGCTTGCTCATGATTTGGCCTAAATTTCCTGGCATTAAGAATTATGATATGGTTTCGTCCCGCTGTGACTGCATTAAGAGGGCAAACTAAGCTCCATTTGCGTCAAGAGAAGGGTTTTTGAGGGAAACAAAGACTGTTGTTTTGCCTGCTTGTCTGTTGACCGTCCTGATTTCCCACAACTCAGTCTTACCCTGGGAACAGGAAAATACTCATCCCCAAGGTAGGTGGCTTTCTCTATTTCATGAACTCAAATTTGTCTCTCTTTATTTCTCCCTACATTTGGCACTCGTAGAACTGGCTGGTGTTCTCTGGAATATTCTTGCTAAATTTGCGTTTTTCCTTGGCAAATTGGCATTTAGCATATTTTATAGTCACTTACTTGGTTCTAAAGAGAAGAGGCCACTGTTGCTCCTATTGCTTTCCAAGACCAATAATAAGTACACTTGAGAGAGCTGGTTTGTGTGGGCAGAGGCATGGTTTAAAGGGATGCATGGTTACTCCTCTGTTATTAAAATGACTCTGATTTCCTTTTTGTTTATGATGTTTCTGTGTTGTGATGCAAATGTCAGGAAAAGATAACATTCAAGATGTCTGAGTAATGTATTACTTGGCATGAATGAATTTATTGGACTATTTTTCTGAGAGTTGATTTGAATAAGAAGTTGGAAATTTCATGAGGACCCTAGATGTCTGGGTTAAAAGGGAAGAAGGCATTCCCGAGCAGAGAAGAAAGAAGTAAAAGGGTTTAAGATGAACATTTTCTGCTTTACAAAGCCACTTAGGACTCTACAGTTACATTTTTGGCAAGTTATTGCTAGAGACAATGGTTCCTTATTTTCATTCAGTGCATTAATCGTCTCTCTTACCTCTTATAGCATTGTGGATTTTAATGTGCAGGTTATGCTCTCCTCATACATTTTATGCATGGAATGCAGAAAAAAATTCATGGCTTCAGAGAAGGCTGTTGGCTAGAATAGTTAGTATAGAATAGGAAACAGAATGCTCCCTTTTGGGTCATAGCTTTTAGCAAACCATGAACCCAAGAGGTGGTAGATTTGGAAAATAATGATGGAAATTGCAACTGACCATAATTATTATTTAAAGAATTCAAAATTTTGTACATGGTTCTTTTCAGTCACTGATACTATTTTTGAATTTCAAAAAACAAGGGTGTTTTACTTCGGTCCTTGCCACCATCTTTGCTATGCATTCTCTGTGTCCACCCTCTCCCCTCCTGCAGACCTTCTTTGCCCAGAGCCATCTTGAAGTGCACATGTTGGAGAATGCTGTACAAAATGCTCCTGCATTCACCTTTCCTTTCCATTAATAAAAATGTATCTGCCTGTATCCAATTCCCTGAGAATTTAGATATTTGAAAGTGATGAAAGATAATAAGTTAATTAGGCTAGCTAATGTGTTAACTACCCAGACAAATTAATGCCCTAAATAGATTAATAAAAAACGTACTACATTTCTGAAGCCTTTGAAGGAATGGCTTCCAATAAAATAAAATGCAGGCCACTTGGAGAAATACTTTGCGTCAGATGTGGTTTTGTGACACCCTTAAGTTAGCTTTCAGAAAGCTAATTTCAGACCTCATTCAGGTATGTGAATGAGGCTGATTTTCTGCCTCAAACTCAATTTCGAGCTCTAGAATGTTATGAACATCTTCTTAGAGGACATCTCCGCATGGATGGCTCTCTAACTTCTTTTAACAACAATTAAATTTATTTAATTTAACATCAGTTAAAGCAGCACATCAAAAATTGAACTCATCATCTTTCTGCAAAGCCTGTTCCTCTCTCTGTAACCCATCCCAGTTAAAGGAATTGCCCCTTTCCCAGGTTGCGGTAGAAGAGGTTGCCAATCATCCTATACCCCATGCCCTATTTCATCCTACACTTCCAGTACATTGTCAAATTTGTCAATTATTCCAGTTTTCACTGACTCCAAATTACCTTCTGAATAAAATCCAGGCTTCTGGGCATCACAAATGAAGTTCTATTCCCTGTATGCTTCTCCAGGGCTACCCTCCCTACCCCACTTCTCTAAACATATTGAACTATTTGTAGTTCCTCAAATACACTTTGCTTCTTTCCTCTTTTGCTCATGCTACCATCACTGAATGCAATGACAACTTTCTCCTCCATATGCCTAACTCTTATTTATTCTACTTATCCTTTAAAACCAAGATCAGATGTTATCTCTACTCCCCCAACCACCAAAGGGGTTAGGTACCCTTTCCTATGTTTCTGTAGTATCCTATGCATATGTTTCTTTTGTGTCACTTCTTACACTTAATGTTACCTGTTATTTTGCTGGTCTGCCTCCCTCAAAGTGAAAAAAACTTAAGGTTAGAAATTTTGTGTTGTCCTTCGCTCTGTTTCTAGCTCCATGAATAGTGAGTGCCAGTTCTTGAATGAATGTATGAATGAATGAGTAAATATTGAGAAAACACATAAATAATGACACTGTTTAAATTGCAGTTTAATGGTATAAGATGTTAGGAAAATTTTCTTTGAGTCAAATATTACTCAAGTAAAGAAAAAGATCCTGCAGTCCAGACATTCATATAAAATCCCAAGGTCACGCAGTCTTTGAACTTTTCAGATTTCCCTTTGTTTATCCAGATACACATTCCTTTTGTCTTTAATTGTGAAGATAGAGTTACATGCATTTTTTTTTCCATTTTGCAAAGGAGACAAGCTGTTTACAGGGCGAATCCCTTTGACCTTGAGGATGATATGGAATTGAAAGCACATAGATGGCCCAGCATTCCACGGCTGTGTGCCACATGAGCTTCGGTTGATGTGGTTGTGAAGTGTGGGTTGACAGTTCCATATCCACAGTTCCTTAATCTTGAGATCTATTGCATCTGTTATCAATTTAAGTAGCTTTTAGTTTTGGCTTTGGAGACAGACAATTTTTCTATATTTCATGGACAAAAAGAGGAGGAGAAATTAGTGTAAATTGCTAAACTGTGTTTCCATAGTACAAAAGACAATGGGAATTTGTTGATCATCTACTAATTTGATCAATTCAAAACAAACCAGCATCTGTTTGTGTAAATTAACAAGCTTGGTAGCCTACAGTGATCAAATTAACTGGAAAATTGCTAAATCTCTATTTCAATTTGTTTTGCATAAAAATGGCAGTAGAAAGCACAATTAAAACAAATCTTCACATAATTAACAAAATAGGCCTTCATCAATTATTCATTACTTTTACACAGAGTAAGCAATCAATTCTGAAATTAAAAAATGTCTTAAATCAGTCTGCTATCTATCTTTCATTATACAACAACACAAAACTGTATTAAATATGTGAACTATATGTTTCATGTTTGACAATAACAGTTTTAAATGAAAAGAAACATATTTCCATGATGAAGTGTATAAGGAAAAATATATATTGGTTGAGTTTCCCATCTCTATTTCTTCATTAAAACAAAAGAACATGCAGAAATTATAATTATAGGAGGTCTTTTGTATAGGTAGAGCTATTCAAATAGATTTTGGATAATGCATGTAGATTTGGAAAGTCAAATGGTTTGATCAACTTGAGGCTTCTTGGGAGCTTCAGACTCTTTTTCAGGCAATATAAACTTAAATCTCATGTTGGGTTCAAGGAGGCCAAATAATTAAGATTTTATTAGACTGCCTAAGTCTTGAACCAATTTGAACTAAGAGAAGATAAAAGATTCAAAGGATGTAGACCAAATTACCACCCTTAAAAAAAAAGTACTAAATCTGCTTTTGGAAAATATGATTGCCAATCACAGCAGTCCTGGAAAACCCCAAACTTCCTCAATAGAGATAAGATCCCTTAGCACATAGAGCAAAACTGCATCTATGAGAATGTACACTTTCTTGCAGGCCTCAAACTCCCTAGATTAAGGGACCAGGAAGAGGGTGGGAAACATGTGTTAAATTTCTCCTTCTGAACTCAGTACTCAGATTAAGCCCTGCTACTCCCTGAGGAATGAGTGAGGAGACAGCAGAGATACCTAGTTGAAGTGAGCATTACTGGTGGCCCCTTCAAATGTGGAAGAAGTGGAGTGGTTACCCACCCTTTGATGTTATATGCTTACATTTACTCATTAACTAGATCATGGTACATAAAGTAAAATTAATTGTCTTAATACTTTGTTTCCAATGTTAAGTTCTAGTCATGTTGAATTTCTCTGTGTTATGATTGAAATGAAGAACTGGTGAGTTCTGAAATGTTTTTCCCCAAATCCTTTTGCAAACAGATTCAAGTGCAATAGACAAAACACATTTCCTAGAGTCCCTACACTAAATATTATGCCTGAAGGGGATGGTATCATTATCAAAATTATTATTCATAACTGTGGACACATCTCTAAGAAAACTAAGATTGTGTCTTTACATCTAACTTTCAGATGTAAACTAAAAGCACAAATATACAGACATGTTTGTGTATGTAGATACTTGGTATTTGAGGGAAGTAAAAATTCACATATTTGTCACATCTTTCCAGCTTCTTTCTGTGTGCTTGTCACAAGAACTTTATTTATTTGCATTACCTGAAAAAAATAATTATTTTGACAACTGAGATTTTTATTTTAACCAACACCTATGTGCATTTTATCAAGATTTAGTAAATTTGAATGGTTTTGGTTTTGTTTATGAGGCACTTTTTGACTTAAAACACTTTTTTAAACTTCAGAATATTACAGGGGTACAAATGTTTTGGTCCCATGGATTGCTTTTGTACTGCCTCAGTCAAAGTTATAAGTGTTCCCATCACTCGGATAGTGTATATTGTACCTGTTAAGTATGATTTCAACCATGCCCTCCCTTCTCTCCTACTTGCATGGTTTCCACTGAGTTTTACTTCCATCTGTGCACATGAGTGCTAATCCATTAGTTCCGATTAGGAGTGAGTACATGTGGTATTTCTTTTTCCATTCTTTAGATATTTCACTTAGGAGAATGGTCTCCAGTTCCATCCAGATTGTTGCAAAAGGTACTAATTGAATTTTAAAGGCTGAGTAGTACTCCATGGTACACTAGATATGCACTATGTGCATAACATCTAAAGATCCTTCTGTCTCTGTGTTCTCTGACTGTAGATTGGAAGCCAGGAGATTTGCAAGGGAAAGTTAGAAGTGAGTGGCTCATGAAGACTAAAGATATGTCTTTGAATCAACTTGCAACCTGTGAGAAATGCTTTTGTTAGTTTAAAAAGGGATTCTAAAGATGAAACACTAACAAGTACTCACAATTTTGTTAACAATGCTTGTCTTATTAACAAATAAACTGTCCAAATAAACTATTCTAGGTTCAGTGTTTTAGCTTAAACATGTTTCAACCAGCTTTGTAATAAACTTTTATGAATTGACCTTTCTAGATACATTTTATTTCCTGGGTGCACAAAATATAAAAGAAAAACTAAAGGAATATGAATGAAAACAGTTGCAGAGTACATTTTAAAATGAAGCATTTGTGTTTAATTTCTTTCATCCTTTGCCACTATTCTCAAGGCTTTCATTATTGAAAGGGCCCAGAAAAAAATACTGCTTATATGAATTAGCAGTAAACTTTTTTTCCTTGCTTGTTATAGCTTTAAGCAATACATGTTTAATCAGAAACAGAGGCTAATTCTTTTTCAAACTTGTGTTGTGGTCTCTTGACTTCCTGAAAAAGCATGAATAAAACCACTAAGCCACATCATAAAATACTTTATTTGCTTTGAGGTATCAGTTATTATTATTATGAGTGCTATATATTCAGAAGAATGGGCATGTTAAAAGGCAATTCTTAACTGCATGTATATTTCTGGTTGTCCTACAGAAAAATGAACTCTTGAAGACTGAGTTTATACAGTTTAAAGGCAAAAATTAGGCATCTAAGTCAAGATGAATAGTAGGAAGGTCAAGTAGTTGGAGACCTGAGTATATTGTGGGGTGATCTTTGGCTGTCTTTCTGAAGATGTTAGTTGAGTATTTAGCTAATATTTGAACTTGAAACCTTAGTGTGAATGCATGGTGTTCAGGATTGAAGTGCTCTTGATTTCTTTTAAAAGTAATGGAGCAGGGGGCTCTGGTTCATCAGAATTTGTCATCTTCTTCCTATATCCAATTTGAATGTGTAAACACAGTAGGTAATGAATATTACTTTGTGCCTCTTTTAAGTTGTTTATATAGGTGCTATGTATTCTTACAATTTCTGCCCTTCTTCCTGTTGAAGAGGTTGAAAAATTATTAATTACATTTCCCAGGCTTCCTTGTAGCTGGGGTTTAGAAGGAATGAGAATCCATCAATTAGACTGACTCCCATGAAATCTGGGAGGTGGATATGAGGGAGAAGCCATCCTTTTGCAGCTTTTAACTGTTTGCTGGCCAGCAAGATCATGGAAATAGGAGGTCTTTATAATTCAGTGTTCCATTCCATTCTTTAGCACCTGGAGTGTCAAGAAGCGGGAGCAGAGTTGCTGGCTTTCTACCTGGCCTTCCGATTTCAGAAGCATAACTCCCAGGTTCCACTCTCCAGCTTCTTCGATGTGGAGAAGACACTGGAGCCATGCCAGCAGGGCTTCTTTGTTTCAGCTCAGCTCCAGTGGCAGCCTTAATGGGTCCTTATTGTTCTTGAAGTCATTCCAGGAGGCTCAGCCTAGAAGCTGTTCTTTGAGCCTTTCCAATAATTTTGTAAGCAACACATTTCCTATTTTAAATCTATCCCTGCTTAAAACACTTAGTGTGGCTTCTGTGTCCTTTGCTGAATTTAATTCCTCTTTATATAATATATTAGGCAAGCAAATACAAACCTGAATTTTTACCGTACAAAATTCTATTTCACTTTTAATAGTGATTGACATTATTAAAGTTCATCTCCATTAAATAGTGGAAGACCTGATGTTCCCAAATCCCAACTTACCAAAATCAGATAGACAGTCATTTTTCATGGTAAAATGTGGTGTTTTATTTCATAGCATTCTGAACTGTTAAGCAAAAAAAGGGTTAAATTACATTTGACTATTTAGGATATAAATCATTGATATCCTTAAAATAGTTTTTAAAAGCAGATATAACGTTTCAAGTTCCAGATATATTGTGGTGAGGGAAGAATGTAGCTGTATTAAAAAAAAGAATAGGATAATACTCAATGAATTTAGTAATAACAGTGCAATGTGGGTTTTTTTTCCCCTGTCTGGATAGACAAAGGGTTTATGAAGTCTGGGTGAGCAGACAGTTCTACAGACATAAGTTCTCCATGGAAAACTCCTTGGAGCCTATTCAAAGCAACTGCTGTCTGAGCTTGGTTAAAGTGATGGCTCAAAAGATATCCAGCCATGGAGAAAAGCATTGACTGCCACAGGGAAGGTCTCGTGAGGATCACTGGACCTAAAATAAAGTGAATATACTCTGTCTCCTGGTTTGGTTTCCATGGGAATTTGTGTTTATGGGGAAGCCTGAGATTGTGTCTTCCTGGCCAAAATATCTGGGTAGTTCAATCAGTTCAGCCATTCACAGAGTTCAGCTGACTGGACTTTTTGTCTTTATGGCTGGCATGCAGTGCTGATAGAATTGGCCAGGTGAAAAGTCACAGACTCAGCATACTTTTTTGCAGGCTGATGCTTAGCAAATTTGGCTCATGGTTGGTTGATGGGATCATCCATGTCTGGAAGGGGAAGACACAGTTTTAGCAACAGATGGCATGAGCAATGAGAACTGAGCAGATTAGATAGGTTATAGGTAGAACAGAATATTTCTTAATCCAAATTCCTTACAGCTGTTTAATGCTATGCTTATAATCTTTCTTGTCACCCTGAGAGAGCAGGCAGACCATTTACCAGATTGGTATGGGTATCTTTATCATGTTTATGATACTAGAGTGGAAGTGAAGGAAGACATACAATACT
The DNA here is from genome assembly GCA_008086735.1 of Cheirogaleus medius. Classification (NCBI taxonomy): domain Eukaryota; kingdom Metazoa; phylum Chordata; class Mammalia; order Primates; family Cheirogaleidae; genus Cheirogaleus; species Cheirogaleus medius. The sequence continues at coordinate 99,535,006 of VBSM01000272.1, read as the reverse complement.
TAGAATTTCTTTCTTTAGGAAATGGTTTATAATGCATCTCCAGGACATTTCAAATCAATTCAGTCCAATTTACAAATATTCATTGTACACCAACTCTGTGTAGCCTACAGTGCCAGACATCAGGCATAAAGTTTGACGCAACAGGTATCTTTATCCTTAAGAAGCTCATGACCCAAATTGGTGGTCCTTAGTCATGGCTGTGTGTTAGAATCACCTGAGAACCTTTAAAAAATTACTCCTTCCTGGACTTTCCTGTAGACTACTTTATATGCAGTCAAAGTTGAGAACTAAGTTTAGTGGAGTAGGTATACACACACATAGAATATGATGAATACTGAAATACACAGCTGAAATTAGACTGGTACAGAGCTTTTGGGCACACTAACATTTTTTGAAGCCATCATTTTTATAAGCTCATAGAATCTATGTACCCTGAGACTAAATCCACCTTAGTATTTGCTACCATAGCAATTTGTATGTAACCTTTCATAATACACATAATCACATTTGAAGTTAATGTCATGCTTTGTCTTCCTGGGTAGAGTAGAACTTCAGTGGAAGTAAAGATCACGTTGCTCTATCGCCTAACACAGGCACACATAACAGATGACTAACAAATACTTTTTAACTGAATGAAGGAGTAACTTTGCAAAAATAAATTATTACATTCATATAAGCCATTAATTATTACTAATGAGCTTCTCAACTATATTTTGGGGTCATGGATTTTTCCTGAACAATGAAACCAAAGTATAAGACAGATTTGGTATGAATGCTACTATTCAGAACTACTTAGAATTACTTTTGTATTTTGCTTTAGGCAGGCTGGCCTCTCCTGCAATAAAGCTAAGAAAGTTTTCATGCTTGGAGTTTTTATGTTCCGGGTTCCCTTAAAATTTTTAATTGTTCCTTAGTTATCACAGTAGAAGATACCTCAATAACATACCAAATCAAAATTTATTTTTCTTAATTAAAATTTAATTGCTACATTATCAAGCCACTGTCCTCATTCTTTTGGCACCATTCTAAAATTTCTTCTTCT
>VBSM01000272.1:99510326-99532498 GCA_008086735.1 Cheirogaleus medius | reverse complement strand
TATGTGTTGTTATTTTATTGGATAAATAGATTCTTGGATATATACAACTTATATCTCCCTCCCTTAGAGAAACATCTGAAAACCCTCTTGATTTTGGACAGAGCCAGCTATGTGGCTGGGCCGGGGCAGCTCATAGAGCTTGTAGATTCCTTTCATACTTTCTCAGAAGAGATATTTCTTGGAAGCAAGAACTACATGGCTTTCTCTCTAATGTGACATCAATAAAACAAGCTGAGCCTTGATAAGGAGTGTCTCATGGCTGTGACACAAGTAAATATATAAGAAATAAGGCACTTTCAGAGATGCCTTGGAACTTCCCATTCTGTGATGTTTCCTCTGCCCATAGGGCTTTCCATGCCTTATCTGCTCAGGTGCATCCTCTGTGAAAAGCTTCCTGCCAGCACCTCCCTCACCAGACAGGGACAGATCTTGTCGTCCTCTGGCTCCACCTCAGTCTGCAGTTCATACCTTTGGAGACCAGACTTATCACACTGCTTCAGGGTCTTCTGGAGCCACGAGATGTGAACTCAAAACAGCTCTATTCCAAGTGGGCATTGGTTGTTCCCCCAACTCTACTCCACTCTCAATTCCCCCAGTGGTTATTCCAAGCTTTCACCACTCCATCCTCCAGTGTCTCCCCATGGCCCCTGGCTCTGTTTGCTTTCACCAAAAAAAATAAAGGTTATTGGAAGCAAATGCTTTTAACTTACTGGCTTCTCTTCTCAACACTCATCTTCTCTTGCTCCATTCTTTACTGTCTTAGCAAACATGTATCCATCACTACTCAACTTCATGCCATCCTTCTGTGCTCTACCTTCACTCCTTGGGGAACTTGGTTCTAAAATTATTCTTTCTTTTTTGTATCTTCCACTTTTTATTCTCCCTTGATGTTATCTTTAGTCTTGCTAAAGTTCTTTTTATTCCTCTTTAGGATGAAACTCTCCTAGACTCAGTTTCCTCATCTAGAGAATGTCTAGATGCCTTTATTCCTTCTCTTCTATTGACATTACTAACCATTGCATGTTGGTCTCACATCCCACCACTCTGCTGAAATTTTTCTTGAAACCATCATCAACGCTGTCCAAGGTGTTATAACTGATGGGAAATTTGTATTCCTCTTTTTACTTGATTTTCTTTATGACCTTTAATATTGTTTAGCACTTTATTCTCCAACTTTCATTTGTGTGTGAATTCTTTTCTATCTCTCTAGCCATTTCTCAGTGTTCTTTGTAGCTCTGCTTCCTCCATCCACAACTTACATGTTGAGATTCACCAGCATTTCATTTTTATTCCTCTGTTCTTGTTACTCTGCAAGGATAATTCCATCCTCTTACATGCCTTCATCTGCACTCAGTTGCTGGGATGAGTCTCAAATTTGTTTCTCCAACCAGATCCGTTGGTTGAGCTCCAAATAAAAATACTTTCTTTCCACCTGGATACGTCCATCTGTTGTCCCATTACTAAACTCATCCTCTCTTCTCACATTTACTCTTCTGCCATCCTCCTTGTGATTTCAGACATTACCTCCATTGCCTCCCCTCCATCTCACACCCAGCATTCACTCAATCCGTTATCAAGTCCTATCAACGTACCGCCTAAATATCTTCCCCATCAACTCTGTTGTAGCATCAACCCATCAACTTATGTCATCCCTTGTTTCAGCTGTTGTATCATTCTCTCTGATTTTAGTATCCTTCTTCACGGTCAGTTCTCCACTTGATGTCAGAAATCTCTCTTACCACTAAATGTAAAATAGCCTCTAATTGCCCACAGGATGGAGTAAAAGACATTTAGTTGAAATCCGTTAACTTGTTTACATTTATCTTTCAATGTTTAATCTCCTAACACTTCCTTTAATTAACACTCCTTCACAAACATCTGCAGGCATGCACACACACACACCCCACCAAATTGCTCATATAAGCTGAGGAGACTGTCCCCTCTATTGCTTACAGGCTGTTTTCTCTACCTAGAACATCTTTTCCCATTTGCCCAGCAAATGCATAGTTATCGCTCAAGTTGCCATTTTTTTAAAGGTTTTTTTTTTTTTCCCAATGACTTATCCCCTCAGTTCTTTTGGAGGATCTGGGTGTGTTTCTTACTGTCTCACAGGTACAGATTTCCACAATAGCACCTTTCACACCATGTTGTAAGTTTCGTTCATGTGTGTGCTCTTCGCTCTGCTGTTGGCTACTTGAGGGATCATGAGCTTTCTTCTCTGCTTCCTCACTTTGGCCAGGAGCACATCCAGGTAAGAGGAAGACTGGCAGGGTCACTGGCAATATTTTAGAGGTGGCATAAACTTTCCTTCATAGGAAAGAGGAAAGAACTCTGAATTTTTCTTTTTATATAGACGTCAAAAAGTAATTTCTCCTGCATGGTTTCTTTCATAGCACAAAGTAGGTGGTAACACATAAAAGGAACTTAAACGATGTAGCAGGAGGAAAGGTAGAAGGGGTAGGGTTTCTTTAACAAAAGGCAAGGATTGTGGTGGTTACAGTGGCGCTGGAGGTGGCTGCTGTGAATGGGGGTGTGCTGACAAATCCAGTTTGTAGAACTACGTTAAACCCAACAAAACCATTTGTTCTGTAAGGCACAGGGATTGGAGAAAGGAAAGGAAGGGGTCATCTAAGAAACCGCAAGAGAACGTGCAAACTTAATTAGTTAATTAACTAGCAATGGGGGCAAAACTAACAAGCAAACCTGAACTAAAACCAACTAACCAACCAAAAGTCAAAACAAACAAAACATCCAAACTTTGCCGTTAGTAGGGAAAGACTAAAATCAATTAAAAAGCATCTCAAACCATAAAGTATGACAAAGCATGGCTTGAATATATGTTAGGAAAGGAGTTCTGTGGCATTGGGTAGGCACAGGCAGTTAGGACTCTATAGCCGGTTAACACAAAACTCCATTACAAACACAGGTTCCCATGTAAACCAAAAAAAAAAAAAAAAAAAAAAAAAAAAAAAAAAAAGGAACTGGAGAGGCTGAGCATATTACATTTCTTGTAGGTTCAGGATGTAATTTCCATCAGGCCCACCCTGAATTCTTTCAGCCCCTGGGCATATGGGATTGGGGGAGTTTATTTCATGGCCAGTGTTGCCAGGAGTTACAAGTGACTGTTTAGGAGAGAAAATATTTCGTGGATCATTTATTGTGTGCCTGGGACAGTGGGTGCTGCAGTAACACTAACCATGGAAATAAATACCTTCAGAACAAAAAGTGATTGAAGACAATGAAGAGAGAGCTACTTAAATCAAAGCCTATAGCTCCAACGAGAAAAGCGCATGATGCCATCGGAAACTGGTCAAATCTTTTGTAACTTCCTTCTTCCAGCTGATCAAAGTATTTTATTATTAATTCTAACACTAATAATATATTGATATTGATTGTTTGTGCATGCTTAAAAAATTCTTATTTAGGGAAAACACAACCAGAAGATAGGTGGCTTATGGCATTCTAGGATTAATATTATTAGGTCTGAATTTTGGAATTTCGTTTGGCAACTACAAATTAATATGTAGATACAGTCAGATTATGGAAACGTTGAAGTCAAAGATGTTGAAAGTAGATACAATGACAAATTATAATAACATCTAACATTTATGAAACAGTCATTATGTATAAACAAGTTTGAAAATTTCTTTACTTATCCAATTCATATTTTACTTTCATTTCTTGTACAGCTACTTCCCACACCAATGGTGCATCTAAAAATTCCGATGAATGCTATCCTTGCACATTTCATCTGATATTTGATAACCTCAAAGTGTGCAAAGTAGGCCATTTCACAGAGACAATCTCACCTGGTTTTGAAATACATTTTGCTCACACTACTCAAAATTAACTTATAGAGGAAAATAGGAATATTTTAGCTAAAGATCACTAAAATGAAAATTTGAAATATTCCAAACAAACACAAAACCTTCTTAAAGTATATGAAAAGAGCCCAGAAAGGCTGGTTTTACTAAATGGGAGATGGAAACATTTAAATGTAATACTGGAAAATGGGAAGACTCTATCCATATTAGTCAACATGAAGCAGGGTTGCTTAATTCAAACACCCCAAATGGTCCTTAGCAGAAAGAATCAGCGGTACAATTCCTCAAGATTGTGAAGATTCATGAGATCTAGTCTAGCTAAAGATAAAGAATTCACACTGCTTTATTTTGTGTTGGAACAGCCATTATTTTCTATGAAGGAACAATTTCTTAGTTGGATGAATGCTAGGTTAATCAAACACAGAAATCTTTGGTTGACTGTGGGCATGAAAGGAAACTTAGTGAACATGATCTTTAAATTTCCATTCTCTCTTCAGGATGAAATGTGGAATTGGTATTTTTCTTCCATTTGAAGTCACTTGTGACATAACACCCCCGTTCTCTCCACCTTCGCTTTTTTTAAAAACTCTATTCTTGTTAATGTGCTTCTCAGCCAGGAAAAATGACATTAGGAAAAACACACTGTACAGGTTATGTAAAGGGCATAAATGAAAGTCTCAAAGTGAAATGTCCTTTATGAAAAAATGGTTATTTCATATCTTCTTGATGATGAAAATGCCACCTGCTTTTTTGAAAACTTTTGTATTTAATATTACTCTTCATCACCTTTTAGGGGAGTTGGCAATACAGATTTCCTTGATGGATAGATTTAAGTACAATTTATTGTTACTCAGATCTAGGAAATGTGTTCCCTATATTATGAATGCATTTTTAGATATGAAAAAGAGGAATAGGTAAGCTTGCTTCTTTCTTTCTTTCTTTCTTTCTTTCTTTCTTTCTCTCTCTCTTTTCTTTCTTTCTGTCTGTCTGTCTGTTTGTCTGTAAAAATCTGTTTACCATTGCTTCTCAAATGAAAATGTACTTTAGCACATTTACAATCATTTCCCACCTGTAATGTCTGAAATGTGTCCACATATGTACAGCCTAAAAGACAGTAGGCTTCATCTCATTTACCCCCCGGATAATTAAGCGACAGTTTAGAAGGAATCAAATCTGTGTTCTTAAATTTTATCTACTCTAACATGTGAAAAAAAAAATCCGAAAACCTTTTCAAAGGACATTTATAGCTAAACCATTTGGTACTAGTTATCATGATGCTTATTAAATTGAACCTTGGTTCCCAAGTTACTCTTAAGTATTTCAAAATCCAGATTGGAGATAGGGACATATTTCTAATGATTTGTTTAGTCTGGTAATTATCATCAACCTTTAGCATGGCTGGACCAGCTCTCTGTGATTGGCGCTCTTATTATCTGTTACATTGTTATTAAGCAGACATGTTCTCATAGGAAATGCTAGGGCAAGTGACCCTGGGCCTTTGAATTTGGATGTCTGTGCAACAGTTTAGTCACGTAACTGGATTTGGGGTTTCTTGGCACAGTCCAGCTTTTCCTCTGGCCCTTTTGGAGTGGATGATGGAGTCAGGCTCCTGTGAAGAGAAATGGACACCGAGAACATCCCAGAAGCTGTCTTCTCCTTTTCTGAAATGGGCCAAGACTTGTGGGATAAGCTTTCAGGGCTTTCTTTTTTTTAAATTATTGGTTTCTCTATTGCTGCCTAGCTCTTTGTGTATCCAATCACTTCTCTTGAACTCCTAACATCTTTGATAAACTCCGTGGGTTCCAACTGTTGATGCCTCGGTTCAACCAAATGACCATAAATGTCTACTCTGGGCAAGATATTCTTCTAAAAGAAATAGAAATTCCTGATCTCAGCTAACTTACTGTTGAGAGAAGGTAAAGAGGGCAAAAGCACCTTCAAAACCACTATAAAAATAGATCTAGATTGAAGTGCCCTCTGCTAAGTGCAACCTGAGGAGGAATTGATATTGGAGAAGGGTTTTGAGATAGACTAAGCAGGAGGCCGTCTAGGCAGAGCAAACATTTGGTTTTAGTTCTCTACCAATTTGCTCCAAGTTACATTTCCAGTGTTTGTGTTTACTGTTTAACCAATCATTCAGTTAAGCGATTAGTCAAAATATGTATGCACATATGGATTAGTTATTCTTAAGTTCTAGGGGAAATGAGCCCTTCATTCAAGAGGCTTGCAGTCCAACAGGGGAGAAAACACCTGTCATAATGAGAAATTCTCAGAGAATAAACTTTAAATTGGGAGATCCTCACTGTGAACTGAGGTATTGTTTCTAGTATTGAAAACATTGGATTTGAGATTAGTAGAAATGGACATGCCAAGAAATTAGTTACACATGCAAGACCAGAGATCTCATGAGAGAGGTGGATTGGGTAACTGTCTGGCTTGCTTTATTCATGTTTTCATTGAGCAAAGAGGTAGTGATTGTGTGTGATGGGTCAGAAATTATGCTGGGCATTGGAGGCAGAGGAAAGAGACAAACAATGACTGTCTATTTAAAGTGTCAACTCTTAAAATAGAAGAAAGAGGAATGTTTTCCTTAAAATGGGGAGATAGGAGATACATATTAGGAACACTTGAGCAGAGTCTTGAAGGACTAACAGATATTCAAAAGTCTCACCGGTTGGGAAGGTCATCCTGGGGGAAGGAAGGACACGCAAATAGTCTGTGCAATGTGAAAGAACACAAATCGACAAGCAGATTTGTATTTATTCTGGGAACTGCACGTAGGCCAGATGGTTGAGAGTGGCCGGTGAGTATGAGAATGTACAGATGTGAGGAGGGAAGAGATGATGGGAATGTGCATGAAGGATTAATGTGAGGATGTGACACTCTTGTGTGGGAATGAACCGCAGAAAGATTTGGGGAGCGAGAAGCACAGAAGCAGCATTTGATAAGGTATACTTAGGGCTTAGAGGATAGCAACATTCCAAGGTTGGAACTATATGGAACTGAGGGACAGACTTTTAGAGCTGAGTAATACATGTAGATATTTCTGGGGAAAGAAAACCAGGAAAGATAAGTAGTAACGGTTAGACCACAGAGGAAAGCCAAGTCAAAAGACTAAGACTACCTCATAGAAGCCAAGATAAAAAAAAATATTGAGGTAAAATGTCAAATACACTGAAGAACATCCTATAGAATAAAATACAAGAGAAGGTCATGTGTTTTGACAATAATAAAGTCATTGTTGACCTTTGTAAGCATGCACTTGGTAACCTTTGGCACATTGTTGAAAATAGAAAGCAAATTACAGGGGGCTAAGGGGAAAGTAGGTGGAGAGGAAATAGATGTCATGGGCACAGAAAATTCATTTGAGAAATCTGGCAGGGCTTTTGCCCGGCAGTAAATGCTAAAGAGAGAACAGAGTTGATAGCTAAATGAGGAAGCATGTCGTCATTTACTTTATACATAATCCATATGTTTCAGTCCAAATTGCCTAACCTCAGTCCCTGAATGTATATTTGTCATTTCCTCTTTTGCACTCTGTTCAACTCCCTGAGTTATTTTTGTCTTTTCTCTTTTTTATCCAAAGTATATCCATTCAATTTAAGACCATGTCATGCACATAGTAAGCATCCAACATATTTAATCGGTTGTGAAATTTCCTCTCTACTTGATTGTGTTTGGAGATACTGCTAATATAAGTTAGTTCCATTAAAAAAACAACAACAAAGAATAAAAAGGATTAACATCATCTTGGAAAGAATAAGCATCTAAGATCTCTCACAAAGGAGACATCAGATCTCATCATATTGAAGGCATGAAAGAATTTTTGTTCTGCTAGTGTCTATGGGATACACTCAAGTAAAAACTGATTTGGGGCCAATTTAACCACTGGACAAGGCATCAAAGAGAGCCAACTCATCCTCCCCCCACCCATCCAAAGGGATTAAATTCACATTCTGAGTTACAAAGCTGCCTTGGAATGACAGTTTGAAGATTAATACATGCAAAGACCTGAAATTCTTCCCTCTATTCCTTCTACAGAAAACTCTACAACTAAAAAATTATAACCTTTCCAATAAAGGAAACAAGTATTAGTTTTGCATTTGCTGTGTAATAAACATTGTGCTAGGAGCATTCATGTATGTTATTTCATTTCTTTCTCCATCACCCCTGAGAGAGAGGGGGAATATTAACATGAATTCAAAGGTGAGTAAATTGAAGCTCAGAGATACCTGGAAACAAGTCTTGAGTGATCTTTAAGACACTGTGCTTCAAGAGTAGAATGGTGTTTGACAAGGGTTGGGGTGTGGGAGAAATGGAGAGATGTTGATCAAAGGGTACAAACTTTCAATTTTAAGATGAATATGCTTCAAGGATCTAATGTACAGGTTGGTGACTATAGTTAATAATAATGCATTATTTACTTGAAATTTGTTAGGACAGCAGATTTTAAGTGTCCTCATCTCTCTCACACACACACACGGTAACTATAGGTTGTGATGGTGACTACAGTAATCAGTATGCAATATATATGTGTATCAAATCATATTGTATACCTTGAATATAGTTATTTCTCAAATAAATATATTTTTTAAAAAACATGGTGTGTTGATTTTGATATTGTTGTTAAATTGCAAAACTATTTTGCCTCAAAGTTTATAAAAGGAGTAACTAAAAACTTGATTTTTCCAAAAAGACTACTTGCTATAATCACTTGAAGAGCTTAAAAGAAAAAAAAATGAAAGTACTCAGCTATTTGTGATAGTTGTTAGACAACATATCACAGAAAATACTAGAAATATCAACATCAAAAATAATAGACATGAGAATGATGGTGCCACTACATTTCATTCTATCACATAGTACTTCAGCATTTTTATAAACTGATGTTTTCCCACATATGTCCCATTAATTTGTATGGAACTTAGTGCTGGGAAATCCAGAATCCTGCTGAAGTGTTTTTAATAAAGATCTTCTGGTTTGGAAAATGCACAGAACTATGTCTGCTAGAAAAGGTTGAACATAACAAAGTCTGCTTCTTTCTATTGCAATTGGCCAGCCCCGAACATGCAAAAATATCAGAAGACAATTGAAAATGGAAAAATGAGAGCAGGATTTGGGTTTGGAATGAGGCTTGAGGGTCCCCGGCTCTGGAACACAGATGTCAAGCATAGCTGGCCAGCTCTGGAAATTTTCAGAGATTTCTGGCTGGTTTGCTGGGGCCTGGCTGGCTGGCTTTGGAGAAACTATGCTCTGGGTTCTCCCCGGTCCTGAGAACAGTCGGCATAGCCAGCTGGCTCCCACATTTGGCCAAGTTGGCAGATGAACTCATTCTACATTTGGGGAACCAGGAGTTGGAGAGGCCTATGGTCAGCAAACCCAGGAGCAAGAAAGAAGCTGATAAATTAGCCGATGGATTCAATCACCAGTGGAGAACTGAGTAGTGTAAAAAATATCTGTCTTCATCTGTACTGACTTAGGTACCATTAAACTTGTATATTAATATGTTCGGTAACTGGGGACTCTGTGAAGAATGAATGGGTTTAAAGTCTCATAATATGGACATGACAAAGATTCTTTGCTTGACCAAACTCTAGCCAGGCTCCACTGAGCCTTCCTCTCAACTAGGACTCTAGGACTCAGCCTTGGCCTATAAAACTACAGCACAGATGATTTTATATACTTTCCTCCTCCCACATCAAGAAACTTGAAACGCAAGTATAGTTTCTATCTCCTCAAGGCTGCACCCCTAGGATGACTTCAAGCCCCTTAAAGTGTCTGCCTGAGAAGGCTCAAGGCTGCCAAAGAGCTTAACTGTTTGTTACGGCCAATACCTGATGATAGAGTCCTAACAACGATTTTTTCTCAAGCTTTTACTAAAAAGGGCTAAAGGTTGTGAATCCGTCATCCATCCCTGTGAGATGTATATATATAGATATCTCCTACAACTCAGGAGTGTCTTTATCAAGGAGCAGAAAGCCATTTCTTTAAAATGTAATTATCAGAAAGGACAGAGGCCCTGTTTCCTAGTCTCTGTGAGAGGAGAGAATCCTAGCTTTGACAATTAGCAGCTAACAGTTACAGCTGGCTTAATTAGCAATTACCCTAACCAACCCTTTGCAATTGTTCACTTCTGACTCTACTGATCTCCTGCTAGGACCCTCTCTACTTTCTTATTCTTTCTTAAAAACGCTCAGTCATCTCTGCACAAATTGAAGTTGAGTTTAGCTCACGCTGGACCCTCTTCTCTTTGGAAATAGTATATTACTGATAAAAATCTGTCTTTACTACTTTAGTGTCTGGCTTTGTTTACCTTTGATAGACGTAAGTATTAGTATTTTAAAAATTAGCTTTAAAATGGTCAAATATCAAAGTATAACACTATCATTCTTTAGGAACATGAGTTTAGGAGGAGTTTTCCTGGGTGACTATAGCCAGGTGGCCTCTAAGATGATCTTTAATATTCCCCATCTCCTGGTATTTGTACCTTTGTGGAATCCCCAATAATTGAATATGATTTGAAATACATTACTTCACTACTAAAAAATAGTTTATCTTTGAACAATGCAGGGTTTGGGACACCGACCCCCCTCAGAGTTGAAAATCTGGGTATAACTTTTGACTTCCCCCCAAATTTAACTACAAGTTGCCAACTGTTGACCAGAAGCCTTACAAATCACATAATCAGTCAATTAACACATGTTCCGTGTGCTGTATGTATTGTATACTGTATTCTCACAATAAAGCAAGCCAGAGATAAGAAAATGTTATTAAAATTATAAAGAAGAGAAAACATATTTACTATTCATTAGGGGGAAGTGGATCATCATAAAGGTCTTTATCCTTGTCATCTTCACATTGAGTGGGCTGAGGAGGAGGAGACAGAGGAGGAGTTGGTCTTACTGTCTCAGGGGTGGCAAAAGCAGAAGAAAATCATGTAAGTGAACCCACACAGTTCAAACCCATGTTGTTCAAGGGTCAATTGTTGGGTATATAACAGAAGTCTTGGGAGGTCACTTCTGAGGTTAGTGTATTTGAAAAACCCACAAAACTGTGTAGCATCTGCATTGGATGTGCTTCTGGCATCTCTTGGATTGTTCGCTTTGGAGGAAGTCAGCATCCATGTGATAGGACAACTGTGTTGAGAAGCTCAGGAAAGAGAGCTCAAAAGCAAATCTGAGTTCTAGCAACAGCTATGTGATTGAGCTTGAAGTAAATCCTTTCTCCCTTGAGCCTTGACACAACTGCAGCTCTAGTCAATACCTTGATTGTAGATTCATGAGAGACCACCTAACTAAGGTGATTCTGTATCCTTAACCCATAGAAACTATGAGATAATAAATGTCTGTTGATTTAAATGTTTGTTTAATTTAAATTAAACATACCCCCTATGTTTTGGGGTAATTTTTTATGCAGCATAGATACCTAACACAGTGATCCACCTCTACTCAAGTGGTTTAGCCAAGTTTAGAGTAAAATATTCCTATCCTTGCATGCGGATCTTACATTAATTCATTGTTTCTATAGACCATTATCATGTCTAAAGAAGATACTTGGAATAAATTATTAGGGGTTTTGTTGAGAGGAGAAGTTCTGTAGATGACTGCTGTTATAATATGAGAAACAGATATTTTTAGTTTTATTTCTTCTGAGTAGTTTCCATCTGTTTGGATGTGTGCCATGGATATCAATCTTCAAATAAAATTCATAATTTCTAGACAGCGGGGTCAGAATATAGTTTGGGATTCCACTCATCCGCACCAAAAAATTATTTCCTAAAGCCATGGGAGTTTTGACTGAATCCACTTTTAAATGTCTTGGGGGATTTATATTGATTCTTTTGTTTCACCTGAGAGGTCAAGTACACATAAGAAATACTACTTCTTTGTAGATTTTCATTTTACAATTAATGTATATATAGATTGTCTTATCACCAAGCCAGCTGGGCTTGCTGTGGCTAAGTCTATTTTTGTGTGTACAGGATTCCCTGATGTTTGTCTTATCTCACCTGTTAGATTCCATCTGAGCCACAGAGTAAATACCATTTCCAATTTAATTTCATTTAACCTGCAATAAAATTTCTAAAATAAAAATACATTATCTGTGTGAGTGCTTTGCATGAAGTTGAAAGTCATTTTGTCTAGATAATAGAATACTAATTTTAGTGGCAACAATCTCAATAGCACCAAAATTGGGAGACTATGTTTTTTGTATTTGTATGAAATTAAGGGATACGAGTGCAGTTTTTGTTTTTGTTACATGAATATATTGTTTACTGGTGAAGTCTGGGATTTTAGTGTAATCATTACCTAAATAATGTATATTGTACCCATTAAGTAATTTCTTATCCCTTACCCCCTCCACTCTCTCACCCTTCTAGTCTCCAGTTATTATTCCACACCTTATGTCCATGTTGTACAAATGATTTAGCTCCCACTTACAAATGAGAACATTGGTATTTGACTTTCTTCTTCTGAGTTGTTTTACTTACGATAATGACCTCCAGTGTCATCCAAGATACTGCAAAAGACATGATTATATTCTTTTTATGGTTTCATAGTACATAAGCACCACATTTTCTTTATCTACTTATCAGCTGATGGACACTTAGGTTGATCTCATATCTTTGCCACTGTGACTGTACTATGATAAACATACAAGTATCTTTTTGATATAATGACTTCTTTGGGTAGATACACAGTAGCAGGATTGCTGGATATGATCTAATATCTAGAAAACTCCAAAGATTTCACAAAAATCCTGGAATTGATAAATAAATGCAGCAAAGTCTCAGGTTACAAAATCAATGTTTGCAAATCAGTAGCATTCCTATATATCAATAACAGTCAAGCTGAGGGTTAAATGAAATACTCAATACCATTCACAATAGCCAAAAAGAAAATAAAATACCTAGAAATATACTTAACTACGAAGGTGAAAGATCTCCACAAAGAGAACTATGAAACACTGAGGAAAGAAATCACTGATGATACAAACAAATGGAAAAACATATCATGTTCATGTATTGATAGAATCAACATTATTAAAATATCCATACTTCCCAAAGTAATTTACAAATTCAATGCAATCTCCATTAAAATACCAACATCATTATTTCACAGATTTATAAAAAATAATTCTACACTCATTTGGAAGCAGAAAAGAGTCTGAATAGCTAAAGCAATCTTAAGCAAAAGGAACAAATCTGGAGGCATGACATTACCAGACTTTAAACTATACTACAAGGCTATAGTAATCAAAACAGCATGGTAATGGCACAAAAATAGAGACACAGAACAATGGATCAAAACAGAGAACCCAGCCATGAAACCATCCACATATAACCAACTAATCTTTGACAAAGCAGATAACAATATACACTGGGGAAAGGAAGCCCTATTCAGTGAATGGTGCTGGGACAACCGGATAGCCACATGCAGAAAATGAAACAGGATCTGTATTTCTTACCATTCACAAAAATTAATTCAAGATGGGTAAAAGACTTAAATTTAAGACATGAAATAATAAGAACTCTAGAAGAAAATGTTGGAAAAATTCATCTAGATATCAGCCTAAGCAAAGAATTTATGAAGATTTCTATGACAATCACAGCAACAACAAAAATAAATGGAACTTGATTAAATAAAAAAGTTTCTGCACAGCCAAGGAAATAATCAACAGACCAAGTAGAGAATCTACAGAATGGAAGAAAATATTTACAACCTATACATCTGATAATGGACTAATAACTAGTATCTACAAAGAACTCAAGAAAATCAGCATGGCAAAATCAAACAACCCCATTAAAAATTGGGCAAAAGACATGAACAGAAGCTTTTCAAAAGAAGATACACAAATGGCCAATAAACATATGAAAAATTGCTCAGTGTCACTAATTATCAGGGAAATGCAAATTAAAACCACAATGAGATATCACCTTTTCCCAGTTAGAATGGCTTTTATTAAAAAGTCCCAAAACAATAAATGCTGGCATGGATGCAGAGAGAAAGGAACGCTTATACACTTTTGACAGAACTTCAAATTAGAACAACCTCTATGGAAATAGTATGGAGATTTCTCAAAGAACTAAAAGTAGACCTACCATTTGATCCAACAATCCCACTACTGGGCATTTACTCAAATGAAAAGAAGTCATTTTATCAATAAGACACCTGCACATAAATGTTAATTGCAACACAATTCACAATTTCAAAGATATAGAATCAACCCAAATGCCCATCAATTCATGAGTGGATTAACACAATATGGTATATGTATACTATGGAATAGTACTCAACCAAGAGGAAGGATGACTTAATGCCTTTTGCAACAATATGGATGGAACTAGAGACCATTATCCTACGTGAAGTATCTAAAGAATGGAAAAGCAAACACTATATGTACTCAGTATTAAATTAGAACTAACCGATGAGCACAGATATGCATAGTGGGAAGTATAACTCAAGGAAAATCAATCAAGGGGAGAGGGCAGGAGGGGATGGGTGAAAACCTACCTAATGGGTACAACTAACACTATCTGAGTGACAGGCACACTTATAACCCTGTCTCAAGCATTACAAAACAAACCTTTGTAATCAAAATCATTTGTACCCCCATAATACTTTGAAATAAAAAATAAATTTTAAAAAAGAGCTACAGCCTCCCCCCCAAAAAAGGTATCAATAGTTATATTTTTAGTTCTTTGAGAAATATCCATGCTGTTTTTCATAGAGGTTGTACTAATTTACATTCCCACCAACAGTGTATAAGCATTTTCTTTTCTCTATATTCTCACCAACATCTGTTATTTTTTGACTTTTTAATAAAAGCCATTCTGACTGGTGGAAGATGATATCTCACTGTGGTTTTAATTTGCATTTCTCTGATGATTAGTGATGTTGAGCATTTTTTCATATGCTTGCTGGCAATTTGTATGTCTTCTTTTAAAAAAATGTCTGTACATGTCCTTTGCCCACTTTTTAATGGGATCATTTGTCTATTTGTCATTTTTTGTTGAGTTGCTTGAGTTCCTTGTAAATTCTGAGTAATAGTCTCCTGTTGAATGTGTAGTTTGGAAATATTTTCATAGAATATTTCTTTAACTAAAGCAAAATGCTTTAGTTTTCTGTCCACAGTTGTGGTAGGAAAATAATATCCCTCTCTCCCCACAAAGATGTCTATGTACTAATCCCTAACACCTGTGAATATGTTACCTTACATGGCAAAAGGTACTTTTCAGATGTGATTAAGTTAAAAATCTTGAGATGGGAATATTATCTTTGATTTTTCAAGTGAGCTGAATGCAATCACAAGGGTTGTTATAAGAGAGAGGCAGGAGGACTAGAGTTCCAGAGAGACTGAAAGATGTTACACTTCTAGTTTTGAAGGTGGAAACTCTTCAAGAAATGAGGGTCAAGATAGACAGTTTAAGGAATACAGGTAACTGAAGCTGAAAAATGAAGGGAATAAATTTTCTCTTTGAACCTTTTAAAGAAACCAGCCCTGCTGACACCTTGTTTTTAGTTCAGTGAAACCCATTTTGGACCTCTGACCTCCAAAACAACAATCTGTGTTGTTTTAAACCACTAAGTTTGAGGTGATTTGTAACACCAACAGTAGGAAGTTAATACAGCCATCTAAATAGGAAAACCTAAGAATTAATTTTCCTATGTTGAAAATCAAAAAAGCAGAATCTGTCTTTGGTAACATCCTTGGAATTCCTTTTCCCTTTATCTTACATTATGCATCACTTTTTCATGCTTATTTCTTTCCTCCTGAATTAAACTGTAATAGTTACTTGGCGATACTTGCTCTTTTGTAATGTTTCATATTTCCACTTATCCAGTGTACTATATCCATATAGAGTCTAGTACACAGTGGAATCTTGATATGTACTTGATTTATTGATCTCATTTGCTTATCACTATTTTCCAAATTAGGTATCTTACTAATAATTTTCCTGGAAAAATGATAACTGCAAAATAAACCAGGATTCAATCCAAGAAATGATTCCCTTTTTTTCTATGTTCCTGCTTTTTTGGAAACATTTAATTTAAATTTATTTTAATTTATGTAAGATAACTCTCATACCAAAGCTATTACAGAATGTAAGAAATACATTTTGAGAGAAAAATAACATAAAACAGATACTACTTTTCTCCTGATATTTAAGAAAGAAAAATGAATTTTTTTCGGTCCAAAATTTTTGTATTCATAAAAAATAGTCTTCCAGCCCTCAGTGCCTTAGTCCACTTTCCAATAAGCCTCAGCTTTTTTGTGTATTTTTGTACTCCAACTTCATCCTTTTTCTATGCACTGTTTACAGGTGGGAAAACTATGCTATCTAAAGCATATGCAAACATGATGTGCTACAAAGATATATCTGAAAAAAGAACTTTTGTTTTCCACTAAGATTTAAACTGCTTCTAAAAGATGACATTGTCATCTTTCGACACATTCTTCTTTTTTTCTTTGAGACAGGATCTCGCTCGTTCACCCAGGCTGAGATACAGTGGTGCAATCATAGCTCACTGCAGCCTTGAACTCCTGGGCTCAAGTGATCCTCCTGAGTAGCTGGGACTATAGGAGGTGCATGCCACTACAATTGGCTAATTTTTCTTATTTTGTTAGAGAAGGTCTTGCTGGTCTCAAATTCCTGGCCTCAAGTGATCCTCCCATGTCACTCTTCAGTGTCCCTGAGATTACAGGTGTAAGCCACCGTGCCTGGCCAGTTGTTCTTAAAAAATGGATATATCTATGAATAATTAACTTTTAAAATTTGTTTTTCTAATTAACAAGTAAAAATTATATATATTTATGGTGAACAACATGTTTTGATATGTGCATACACTGTGAACTGGCTAAATCAAGCTTTGTAACATATGCATTATCTCACATACTTATTTTTTGTTGTAAGAACCTTAAAATCTACTGTCTTAGGAAAGTCGTAAGTATACAATAGACTGTTATTAACTATAATCACCATGATGTACACTAGATCTCTTGAACTTGTTTCTCCTGTCTAACTGAAATTTTGTGTCCTTTGACCAACATCTCTTCAACCCCCCCAAGTTCCATCCTCTAGTAATCACCATCTTAGTCTCTGTTTCTATGAGTTCTATTTTTTAATATTCCATGTAAAAGGGAGATCATGTAGTATTTGTCATTTTGTGTCTCACATATTAATTAGGCTTTTATAATGTTTTTAGAGACAGTTCTAACCTGCAGAAAAAGTTGTTGATATTGAAAATTAGTTGGAATTTTCCTTTTATATTGAGAGCCTGCAGAGAAGGTGGGATGTTTTAGGGATTAAGTACCAAACTCTGCTTCATATTTCCAACAACTATTCAAAGTTACATAGATGTTATTCCAAAATGTAATCAAATATAACTTGAAATATATAAAATATTATAGTTTAGACACAGGTGAATGAGTTTAACCAAGTAGAAATAAAGATACTATTCAGCTTTTGTGGAAAATTTATGAAGAATAACATTGTGGTTTTTTGTGAATGATGATATAAACTGTGATTAGATATCACCAGTGTATCCTACCACATAGACAGCTGGGAGCCTGGGAGAAGGAATGTCCCAGTTTGCACAGAAATGCAAGGAATATTTTCTAAACCATATAGAAGAGATACTATATAAGGAGAAGGGGGAGAATGGCTGGGGCTCCTCTCACTGGGGTTGTGGGTAAAGTTATTGATTCTCTGATAGACTCAGGAGGCAGAAAGTAAAACCTGAGGGTCTGTTCTCTTTAGAGCACAGCTACTCCCTCCTCTGCTCTTCTCCCCTCCCAGTAAAATTGGATCTAGTGTCTATTCTGACTTCTTTAAAATGACCAATGCCTGCTCTGCCATGGGAATGAGCTAGCAAAAGTCTCAATGACAGCAAAAGTACCACTGAGTGTACAGACACCTTCTTGGCCAGGGAACCCCAGAAAAACCTTAAAACTGAGTTCCTTGACATGAAGAGAAGGGGAGTTGGATATGCCTCATTATACCCCCTCCTTTTTAGAAACAAATATTGACCAGCATTAATGTTAAACCAGAGAACCTAAGACTGACAAAATAGGCTTTTTGTGACAAAAAGATACTAAATTATTAACAGGACCTAAGACCATGCAAGGCAAATGCTAAACCACACCTGCAGGCAATCAATTTGCTTAACAGATCACTTGAGTCTGTATATTGTGGTTTGGCTCTGATTAACAAACTTCCTTATCTTAGTTAAAATGTTACAAGCCTTCAGACAAAGCTTTATTTCTTTAATCAATTACAAATCAAAGAATCTTTGAACCCACCTATAACCTGTAAGATCCCCCTTCAAGATGCTCCGCCTTTTTGGGCCAAAGCAATGCATACCTTCCATGTATTGGTCTATGATTTTACCTGTAATTCCTGTCTCCCTAAAATGTTTACAACAAACTGTAACCCAGCTGACATGGGACCACTTACTCAAGGCCTCTTTGGTGTGGCTCCCCAGACTTGGACCCATGGTCACATGTATTCAACTCACAATAAACTTATTTAAATTATTTAACTACGGGTGTTTTTCTGCTAACATATCCCAATAAGCAAACGATCATACAATCAGACTGTTTAATTTTACGTCTGAATGGAGTGAGTTTAGATTTTCTCTTAGCTTTGGGTTACACAAACAAGGACTATTAAGGCATTTAGAAAAGTATATCATTCTCTAGGAAATTTGAAATACTAGTTTTTTATTTGAAAATTGAAAGTCATTTTGGGCTTTCTTTTTCTAAACAGACAAATTGAAATATAACATGTGCCATTTATGATGTAATTTTAATCCATTTGAAATAATTCAGATAAATATTTTACTTTCAATATCAGCTTTTTTTCTGAGTTTAGAAAAATATCCTGTCTTTTCCCATTCTGAGTACAATCATACATTCAAATATGAATATTTACTGTGTTTAATATATCCACCGAATTCAACCTACATCTTACAAAAATTCATTTGTACATTCTATCAAATAAATGAAGTCAAGAAATATTCATGTGACAATGGAGAAATAGATGATGTAATGGTCAACTTGCAACCTAGTTTTCATCTCTTTTATTTAGATTATCAAATTCTGGAGAAATAATTTTGGAGAATTTTATTAAGGAATACTATTAACCACAAAGGTATTAAATGAAACATGTCTATATTCGTACCACTACATTGATGAAAGTTTTTTGGCTTTGTGGAGGACCCCACAGAAACCTAAATTGCCTGGGATTGTTTTACTTGACTGCTGCACTTCATGTTTTTAATTTTCAAATGCTTAGATTCTAGCTACAAAGGGAGAAAGAAATCATTGTACAGAATATTTTGTAGTCAATCACTTATAAATCCTGTAGCATATTCTCAAGCAAATTTTCAAACAAAATAAGATTCTAAGACAACATCTTATTATTGTAGATGGGATGATTTATTGCTCATTCCAGAAAGTATATGTGTCTATTCAGTAGTGGATTGTCTAAAAGTAGGGAACAGAGCACTGGAGTAATATTTTAGTTTTCTCTTTAGTATCTAGAAGCTAAATTCTTTGTGAGTAAGAAACAAATGGGCTTTAACCAAGCCAGGACACTTTTAAAAGCTTAAAGATTTTGTTTTAACTCCCATAATCACAGATAAGTTCTTATTAAAAGAGACAATGATATATTTTATGATAGAGAAATGCTATGAATAAAAAATTTTTATGAGATTAGTAATATAACTAGATAATTTTTACAAAATCAATAGTAACACAAATTCTTATCTCAAGCCAGTTATGTACAATGTCAGTGAGTAGGAAAGAACTACATTTAAAAAGCTGAATCTAAGAAAATTCAATTATAAATTTTCTCAAAAAATTATGGTTTTGTTTTGTGCTGAATCTAAGCATGATTTAACATGCATGAAATATGGCCTTTTTGGGACAGTTTCATTATAAAGTTTCTTAAACTTCTATGTTTAATACTTAAGATGTTATTTCTAATGGAAAAGGAGAGAGATCATGGCATAGGACTATCACTATATACCTTTCAAATAAAATATCAAATCTTGAATTTATTTCTTAGATTTTATAACTTTGATTAACTCTATATAGAAATGAAATGTCAAGTACTTCACAGTCTGTAATTCACAAAGCCTCTTGGAATTGAGAAATGGTTTCTATTCAGGCAGCTAACTCATGGCCCAGTTTTTAAGGCCAAAACAAAGTGAGAGTGAGCTAGCTGAAGCATGTTTCTTTAGCAGATGGCAGAGGGGACAATGAAACAGCAACAGACATCTGCTGTGGTGATGGAATTCAGTCCTGCTTTCTTGAACCTTGTGTCGTAAGCAGCAGCCGGGGATGTCAGAGCACGCTGTTTACTTCGGAATCTTAGTAAAGAGAAGCTTCATGATGTACTATCCTCATTGCTGTGATACTTCTGTAGCTGGAGTACTCCCATAGCCCAGAGGATAATCAGCAAGCAGAGGAACTTAGTTTACTAAACTGACTTACTCAAAGATGACATCTTCCCCAGATGGCTACATATTTTATTTATATCCTAATTTTAATATATCTCTTACATATCTATGCAGTATTTACTCTCAAGTATTTGTTAGGAAAATCCAATTTTCAGTGGTTTATTAATTTCATTTTGTTTTCTACTTTCAGAAAATGGGGTGAAGGTGACTGAGTCTCTTATGGTGCTCCATAAACTCAGTCGCATTCTTGTACTTATTGCTCATGGCTTTGGACATTCTTACTTGTCAATGGTCTGTGGCTTACATGTGCCCGTCTTCCTTGTCTTGTCCTTGCATTTATGAATCTCGTGGCATCCCCTTCTCTTTATCCTCATCCTTATTTTCCCACTTTAACTCACCAACCCTCCTGCCTGTAGCTCTTTGCTTTTGGGTCCTGTCTTCTGTCTATACACTTTTCATTGTCTTCCTCACTAACTCTAATTTCCCAGAAATCTATTACCAGCACACTCTGGCGCTGAGTCAGATATCCTTCACCAAACTTCAAGAAATGAAGACTCTGAATTTCCTTCACACCCCTAACCCCAGCTAATCTTGCTTTTATCTAAATGACCTGCATACTTCAGCCAAATAAACTTAATTTTTGCATGGAAATATCAAAGGCAATTAACCTGCATCCATCTTAAATGCCAGAGGTTTGCTTTGGTTTGTTTTTGGTTTTCATTTTTTTTTTTTAATTTCAGGGTATTATGAGGGTACAAACATTTTGGTTACATTTTATGTCTCACCCTAGAGAGAGTTAGAGGCATGCCCTTCTCCTCTACAATGCTCATCATGCCCTTTAGTTGTGAGTTTACTCCCCCAAAACCCCTAATTCCTGGAGAATATTATTACCATATGAGCACCATAGTGTTAATCAGTCAGTACCAATTTGATGGTGAGTACAAACGGAGCCTATTCTTCCGATCTTGTGATACCTCACTTCGGATAATGGGCTCAAGCTCAATCCAGGAAATTATAAGAGGTGCTAGATTACTGTCGTTTCTCATAATTGAGTAATATTCCAGTGTATACATATACCAAATTTTGGTTTCCAAAGCAGGACAATCCAACATCTTGGATTTTTTGACGTCCATGAAAAATGTCAAAAGTGGAGGTGATTATTTAACTTATGAATAAGGCTTTCATATACAGAAGAAAATACCCCGGACCATCTGGGGGATGGACATGCTTGAAGCTCTGACTTGGGTGGAACAAAGACAATATATGTAACCTATACATTTGTACCCCTGTAATATGCTGAAATAAAAAAAATAAAGAAAAACAAAATTGAGAGAAAATATCTTCTCTTACTTCAAATCAGCAGGTGAATCTTTTTTGTCCACTGGTTCTTGCTATTGCTGGAATAGTTATTATTCTCATTACTCTAGCTAAGAAACATCCCTCTAGATCAAAGCTTGACTTGGTGACAGCACATGTTTCTACTAATCAAGTGAGGTCAAAGGGTAAACAGTATTTGCAATGGTTTCATGGATAAGGCTTGTGACAGAATGGCACCTGATAAAGTTAATAAAGAGACTAGGAAAGCAGAGTGGGTATAGGAAATGAGGTACATCTGTGAAACCTGGCAATTATCCATTAAATAGTCTCGCTTAGACACTCAATTGAGCATGGTTGGCTGCTAGGTGTACTTCTCTGCAATTCTAAATATCCAGTCTCTCTCCTCTGTAAGGACTGTAAAGAACATCACAACTTCCAATAAAAAGGAAGATAGAATGTCAAGCAATCATGATCAGAAAACAAGACAGTTTGTCTTAAGAAATTATATGTATTGCGTTATAGTAATTAAAACAGCTTGTTACTGGCACAAGAACAGGGACATTGA
>VBSM01000272.1:99496973-99507335 GCA_008086735.1 Cheirogaleus medius | reverse complement strand
GCCCCCAGAGATGTCTGTTATATTGTCTTACAGGTTGTGAGGATTACACAAGAAAACATGTAAAACACTTAGTATGGTGCCTGGCATGTTAAATTTATTATTATTATTATTATTATTAAGCTTCATTTAGCTGGAGTTCATAGGGTGCATGCCTGGCAATTCTTTCAAAGAAAATGCTCTGTTAATTCAGTAATACTCATTTTGGGGTAGGAACATATATTATACAGTGTTCTTTTGTGCTGCAACCAGTGTTATATAGTATGATGCCAGCATAATTGTAATAATAAATACTAACTGTATTAGTAATCTTATTCTCTCATTTGAAGAAAGTATTACATAATAGCGTATAGTTTATTTATATCTCAGCCCATACCCTTTATTCAGAAATGGTTTCTTTTTTTTAATTGAAATACATACTCTGCAGTGGGTTCAATAGTGACCTCCAAAAAGACAGGTTTATGTTTAATTCCTGGAACCAGTAAATGTTACTTTTATTGGAAGGATGTCTTTGCAGATCAAGTTAAAGATCTTGAGATAATGAGATCATCTTAGTTTATCCCCTTGTGCACTAAATCCAAAAACTACTGTCCTTACCAGAAACACTTAGAGGAGTGGACAGACACAAAGTTGATGTAAAGATGGAGCAGAGAGTGTTGTGGACACAAGCCCAGGGAACAGACAGCTGCAAGAAGCAACAACAAAGGACCCTCTCCTACAGCCTCCAGAGCAAGTGCTGATGCCTTAATTTCAGACCTTTGGCCTCCAGAGCAGCAAGGGAATGAATTTTGGTTGTTTTAAGCCACCAAGTTTGTAGCAATTTGTTATAGCAGCCTTAAGAAATGAATACAAATCCCATGCCTGTAGACCTATATATTTTAATATATCCTTGGTATGTGTAATTCCTGAATTATTCATTGTGATTTTTTTAAAAAACAATTTTCTGTGTGGAATTTATTTAGGAGAAAGCAAAAGATGAAACCAAGTTGAGATACCGGATGAATGTAAATCTCAGTGTCTAATTTGCCACAATTTTTTTTATCTCCTCCAAGACTGCCCTTCTAGAGGATGAGGACCTCTTTTAGATGCCAAAGGTATCACAGATGACCACACGCTAGATATATGCTTTTAGTATCTGTGAGTGGTAAAATAAATTTTCACTCAAGGTACTTTGCAAATATTAATAATAATAACTTCCTTTTGTTAACATCAGACCTCCAAGGGTCTATAGCCTATTGAATCACTTGCAACTACCCATCTTATATCCCCTACCCCATTTCTCCATTTCTGAGTGAGAGAAAAGAGAGAAAAGAAGAGGAAAGGAAATTGAGTTGTTCTTTAAAGGATATCTATGGGATTATGTTCTTAAAGATAAAAACTTTTTTCATTAATCCCTATCTTTTCTGACTTTAAGATAAATTTTGTCTTAGATCACATATAGCAACCAAAAATGAAATTCATTAAATAATTGGGCAATTCTTATATGTGGCTTCCTATACCTATGTGCCCAACAAAGCACATAGTAATTCTGACATCTTCACAAACAAGCTTAACATTTGGATATTAAAAAAATAAAAACCTGAACTTTTAAATCAGATCAGGCACATACTAGGAAGATGGCAGACTAAGTGCTGTAACTATTAAAAAATAAAAGTGTCTCTTTTGGAGTCTGACAACAAGCACAGAAAAAAGGATTGAAATGTCTTGAGTTATTCAATGTTGAATTATATACCAAACCCTTTGGATTTTTAGTTTTGACTTTATATAGTTGACTTTTGTCTTTTGTCAGTTTGAAATCATTCAGTGTGGGATATAGTAGTATTCTGTTATTTGAAATTTGGCTTGCCATTATCTGTTTCTTGGCATTCATGACAAAGTTCTACAGGCTATAAGCAAAATGTATCCTTATTCAAGTGTGAAGTTTAACCTAAGAAGAAGAATAAAGATCTCCTAAGAGTGTAGATATACTTTGTAATGATTAGTTTGAAGGCCCAATATGCCCACAATGTAGCAACCTCAAGAAACTCTTGCCATTAACAAGGACTTTCACTTTTCTCTAAAGAAAAAAAGGAAAATAAAAATAATTAATCCCTCTCAGGAATTAAATTCAAAAGACTTCACCTATTAAAAGCTTTATTTCGTTATTTCCATTTGGTTTTGTTAAGGAATAGTATGTTCTGGCCCATTAGTAGCATTGCAGTATTTATTCTAGTTTCTAAAGGAGGAGATTATTCTGAGGATGCAGATGTCTAAGCAGTTAACATCATGACCTTCTTCAGTTGCCAAGGAAATAGGAAAACTTAAACTCTCTGCAAAACTAATTTGCTAAGCTCTGTGTTTCCATTTTGATTGTAACTACTTACTTTCAGTTGTTGGTTTTGTCTTCCCTATACCCACATCTTTATTTTTTGATTCTGTTTGAATCTCTTGGTCTTCAATGGGGCTTTAATATGAAAGATCTAGCTGACATCATCTCTAATATTATTAGTTTTACTTGACTTAATTGCTTACTTGCAACAATAAAGCTTGGGAGAAAATGTATAGAAAAATTTTGTTATGACTTTGATTATAGTTTACAGCAGACAGGTATTTTCTCAAATATATTTGTATCTATATGGTTAAGTGCTGTGTAAGACCTTGTGTGCAATAGATGACATGTTTCTTTAGCTCCTTTTCACTGTTCAATTGGCTTCTTTAACTACTAGTCAAACAGGTCTTAATGTGGCTTACTTGCCACCATTATGTATTAATTTAGCAAGCACCTATTGATCTTCATTTATATCTACTTATGCTAAAGAAACTGCTGTGGAAAATTCAAAGAAACTTGAGGGTAGTACCATGTTGGGTGATAAGAAATGTACATTCACATAAGTGTGACTCAAGATATAAAAAATATTAATAATATAATAGCTATAACTAGCTAAATGAAAAAAGTCCTTCCCTAACTAGAGTAAACATAGATTTTTAAAATTCTGCCTTTAAAAATAGGTAGAGTTTCATTCATTTACTAAAGGTAAATAAGTAGAGTTTCATTCAGTAAATAAATGAATGAAACCCTACCTATTAGAGGTAAGGAATTTGGAGGAGAGTATGTAAGGGGGTGGAAGGGCAGCTTCAAATATATGTGAGTGGGAAAGTTATCTAGGAAGACAGAAAAGAACAGTCAGTCTGGATTAGAGAGTTTGGCTTGAAAAGTAGGCCTAGGACACATCATAGGAGACTCCAGAGTACTTACCAATTATTAATTGAGGAAGCTACATAAGTTAGTTTTCCTTTTGGAGGGTTAATGAGGCCACCACACAAAGACTATAGTAGAGCAAGCCTTTTACAGTGTTATCCACAGACCACCTGCATCAGAATCACTTGGGGATGCTTATGAAATATGCAGATGATGTAAGCTTTTGGTTGATATGGAAAGGGCAATGCTCTGGAAGTGATTCTTATCCACAGGGAAGCTTGGGAATTATAGGAATGGAGGAGAAAGTACTGGGAGATCAGGAAACCAGTTAATCAGTAACTATAATGTTCAGGGGAGATCATAAAAGCCACAACTCATACAGACAAAGGAAAGAATAGGCAGTGGGTTGAGATAAACCTGGGTTCAATTCCTTCTCTACCACTTTGAACATTTTATAGCCCTAGACAAATTTCTGTGAGCTTCAGTTTCCTCATGTATAAAACAAGGTTAACATTTTTAACTCATAGTATTTAAAAACATTCACAACACATAAGAATACCTTGTACAGAGCATAAAAAGTAGGTCCTTAAAAGGTGGCTCTTTTTTTCTTTATCAAATTAGGAGTGATAAATTAATGGATATAAGAGATTCTCTAATTTCAAATAACCTTGGAGATCTTGCCTTCACCCTTGGTTTAAATTATCACCATGTCCAATAGACTTAATGTTTATTTCTTTAGATTGAATCTCTCTTCTAAGACCCACATTGTTTACTTGTGTTCTTTGGATGACTCAAAAACTCCTCCAGCTTAACATATTACAAAATGTAACTAATGATTTTTCTTATGAACTTGTAGCCTTCCAGTATTTTGTCGTTTGGTAAAGGTTTTCACTATTCATTGAGGTACATAAGCCAGAAACTGAGAAGTCATCCTTGACATCTTCCTTTCTTTACTTCCCATATAAAAGAATCTCCGTTCTTTCATGTATTGTATTACCTCTCTACTAGGGCATTTCCTTCAATATACAAACATCCTGGAATCTCTCATCTTAGAAAAAAAAAGTCCTCCCCATTCTCTTGATTGTTTGCCTATCTCAATGGTCACTTTCAATTTCATTTGTGGATCCCATTCCTCTTTCTGATTGTTCAATGTTGGAGTGCCCCAAGATTCAATGATCTGCTTTTTCCCCTTGTATCTACCATCACTCCCTGACAATCTCACCTAGTCCCATAGCTTCATCGCCCATCAATATTCTAGTGACTCACACAATTGTATCTCCAGCCTAGATCGCAACCCTGAAGTTCAAGATTGATTTATTCAACATCCTAGTCAGTATCTCTACTTGGATACTGAATGAACAAAAGTGTCCAAAACCATATAATGTGTCATTTTCCTCTCCAAATGTGTCCTTTTAGTCGTCCACATCTCAATAAATGGCACAAACTCTCATGTGATTAAACTGTTTATTTTGTTATATGGAAAATTTATTGAAACTTTCATTTAATGTATATCTGCTTTTACCTAACTCACAATTATAAGAATCTCAGTTACTTTTATTTTCAATAAAAAGCAGATAAGAAACAGAAAAGTAAAGATAGAAAAGAGTTTCCAGAGAAATCATTTCCATAAAGAAAACCAAGAACAAACAGCTAAATACCAAAGAGGAGGAGTGATGATTTAATATGAAAAAATGATATAAGTTGATGCTCATAATAGCATTGTCAAATATTCAATGAAAGAATAATTTATGTTCAACAAACATTGTCTAGAGAAGTGTTCAATTAAGTTGGTAAAACTTCCATCAGAACATCTGGGGAATAATAAAATTTGGTACTTGAATGACAAGTTTCACGTTTGAAAAGCACTTAGTTTCAGGGAGCAGTATCTTATTCCTCGACAATATCCTCAAATAAAAATGTTAATTTATTTCTTCATTTTACATGTCACTGTTACTATTTACAATATAAACAATGATGTTAACTACTTAAAAGGAAATCAAACCAATGTCATTTTTCATATTCCATGGTTTTTGCTGTTTCTTTCTATGCGTCTTTCTGTGACATAGGCTCATAGCTTCAGTGCAAGTGGACTTGAACTTCCTGAAAAACAAAGTAATAGTTATATTTTACATTTTCTTCTAAGAATTCCTGCCTGTGCATATCAACTTCCTCTTTTATTAATGTTTAATTTCTCTTTTGCTCTGGATGTATAAACTTGTGACAGTGTTCCAGAATAATCTAAACTCTCAGCTAATGTAAAGTTAAAAACACATATTTGAACATGCTAACAGACTTCCGCTGTTTATCTTGAATGCTACTCTGCATTACATGGAGACAAATGTACATTGACCTTATGGATTTTATGGTGGAAGTCAGTGTTTTTCATGTGCTAATTGGATGATGGAGATCTTTTACTCTTCTTTATATGCCATCTGGCATGTTTAAAATACACTTAAATTTAACCATTTTTATATAATCTCATTTACCATGTGTTTATTGAGCAACTAATAGTGTTGTGCCACAAATAACGTGAGACAAAAAGTAAACGTGTCCATGTTAGTTAAGAAATTATTCTTCAGCTTCTTAGGAGACTGAGGCAGGAGGGTCACTTGAGCCCAGGAGTTGGAGGTTGCAGTGAGCTATGATGATGTCACTGCACTCCAGCCCAGGGGACAGAGCAAGACCTCGTCTCAAAAAAAAAAAATTCTCAGTATAACAAAATATAAATAACTGATACTTTAAGTGCTTGGGAATCTTTCAACGTCTTCTTTTTAAATATGATCATTGATGATATTATCGCTTTTATAATTTGACCAGTGGATTTAATTTCTGGAATAGCCAAAAGGTATTTTGCTCCAAATAGTGAATAAGGTGAGTTTGGGAACAAAAATATTATATTCTTATGAAGCACTGGACTGATTTTAGGATAGTTTATTGCAAAGAATATTTTATTAATAATTTCATTATTATGAAATATGTTTATTGAGTGCTTATTATAAACCAGGCTCTATATCTTATCTCATCTGGTTTTTATAACAACTTTGTGATGTTATTCTCATTATCATCATTTTATAGGAGGAAAAAAGCTGAAAGAATAAGTAGCTAGTAAGAGAGATAAATAGGATTCCAACCCAAAGCTGTCTTTGTTCTGAAGTCCCTCCTTTTAATTTTTATGATTAAATCCCTTTAAATTGCCATTAGAAGAATTGAAAGAAAAATGTGGCAAGGAATTTACAAATTTAGTGCAAACTATAGTCCGTATGATTGTGTGTTCTTAAATAGACCAAACACACAGGTGGCAAGAGTTTTCATCCTCCAAGTGATCGTACTGGTTTCACATAGAATCAAATTCTTAGCTGTGTATGTATACACAGCACATGCACACACACACACACACATGCACACACACATATACACATATATATGAATGAACAAATCACCAATGAATGTGGAAATAAACATTTGGAGAAGTTGTTTCTAAGGTTGCTATTAAGTCAGTTGGAGTTGGCCTCATAAAAAGAGATAATAATATGGAAGACTTAAGAGAGTATAACGCATACTAGACTGACTTTCAGTGCTTAGACGTTGATCCTAATGCTCCCACTTAGCATTCTGTGACTTGGACAATTCATTTGATTATATTTAACCTCTTTTCAGCCCTTGTGAAAATAGGTTAATAATGCTCACTATTCCTGCATGACAGGGTTTAGAGTTAAGCCAGCTTCTAGAAAAGAATTACTTTGGCATCACAAAAACTGGTTCAACTGTCTGGGAAAAACAGGTGCTCAAGAAATCAAATTGGCACTAACTGATCAACACTAAGATGCTCACACAGTAGTAATATTCATTGTGGGTTGGGGGTATGGGGGTGGGTAAACTCACAACTAATGGATGCGGTGAGCATTGTAGGGGGAAAAGGACATGCCTCAAATCACAGCTTGGGTGTGGAAAAGTCATAACATGTAACCAAAATGTTTGTACCCCCATAATATCCTGAAATAAAAAGTAAAAAAAGAAATGGAAATGAAAGCAATTTATAAACTGTAAAATATTAATATTTTCCTTTATTAATTTAAGGTATCTACTATGCTGCTTGTTTTTATATGACTATGGAGTAGTGGATAATAATAAATTATTTTGGCTCTTCTGATTACAATTCAAGTAGTCATCTTGATGTTAAAATCTCTGGCACCCAGGAGAAAGACAATTATGATTCCTACTAATCATTATCCCATGTGTTTTTTTGCTATAAAGGCATCTTTTTTGCATCTTGCATTTAGATCATACATGAGTCACCTGCTTCTTGGGCTTGCACTGGCTAAAATGTCAGCACCCTCAATTAATGGGAGAGATTAAATTAGTACAATGCAAATCATATAGTAGAAATACACATGGTTTTCACTGAGTTATTACTCTTTTTAAATGAGGCCTATCATTATGTCATCTACGGATCTAAAAATCACCTAATGTCTGAATAGTGGGATTGTATGAGCAGGGTTATGTTCATGCCCTAATGATTTTACAACTGGTCTACTCAAATGCAATATTCTAGGCTTATCATTGAGCTAATTGCTCTAATGAGCACTAAATGGTATTTTCTGGAAAACAGAAATTGTCTAAAACTAGATTGTGGTTATTAAATACATCTGATTCAAAATAAAGGATTAGGTTAATATGGAAATGTGTTTTCTGTTTCTTTTAAGCATAATGGTATTTGCCACAAGAAAGAAAAGCTTCTAGATTTCCTAATTTTGAGGGGAAAGACTGGAAAATGATCAGAAGTGACTCAACAGAGTTTATCTTGTGTTCTTAATGACTGTCCGTTAATGCCACACGCAACTCTTTAAACATAAACTTTTCTGCAGAGTTCATCTACAGGGCTATCCCTAGAGGAGATTTAGTATCTGAAAGCTCACTTCTGATGCCCAATATTCAGAGAAGGCACACAACCATGCTTTTATCATAGACTTGGTGGAAAATTATATTTTGGTTAGAATACGAGGTACAGAGCTGGAAAATAAAAAAGATGCCTTTATAGCAAAAAAACACATGGGATAATGATTAGTAGGAATCATAATTGTCTTTCTGCTGGGTGCCAGAGATTTTAAATTGACACCCAACAATTCTCATTTCCAACTGAAGCTCATGTTATTTCACTCCATCAATGTTTTGAAAGGAAAGGCATGCTACAGAGTGAAAAGGTGCTACAAAATGATAAAGGCTCTTAATTGGGATACTAATTTATTCAACAAGTGTTTGTTGCCATCCAATGAATTATGACACAAGTGCCTTGGTTACTTTTCTGGACATTTATTGATGAAGGTAGCCATGGCAACAAAGAAAAAGAAGTCAGAAGAATCCTAGCCAGTGTGTTCCTGATGGCTCTGTCCAGATCAGCCCTGGCACTTCACAGTAAGGCCACTGTTAAGGTTAGGAGGCGTCTTCTCTTAGTGCTGCGTAATTGTTTCAGGTAATGCTCAAGTGAGTACTGATGCCACAAGGTAGTATAGGGCAGCCAGAGATCACCTCCAGTCCCCCTAAAGCTCCTTGGTGGATTCTTTGGGTGAAGCTAGAAACCAAATTGACACCAGGCAGATGACCAAGGTAAAGGAATACAAATGTTATTAATTTTACACGCACATGTGAATCTTCACAAGAGAATGAAGCCTGAGGAAGTGGTTAAATCAAGATGCTTTCATACTTTTTACACAAGGAACAATAATTATGAGAAGAAATGAGAGGACAAATGGGATCTGGAAAGGGGCAGTAAATTTCGAGGGAAGTCACCAGAAGATATGTGGGGGGAAGTGTAAAATTATAGAAGATAAGGGTGACTTGGTTAAGTATGTTTTTTCAGATCCACTGCAGCCCCTAATACCCAGTTTCTGGTGTTAAGGACTATTTTTTGTCCTGGTATGAAGAGGGCACCCCCCTCCAGAGGAATCGTTATGGCTTGTTGTATGCAGAAAGAGAAAGGTCAGCTAGCCCTGTCTGAAACAACAATCTCTCCAATGCATTCAACTTGAAATGAACAATGTACTATTAATAGTTAGGCACATTTTGAGATGGCATATACTTCATTCCTTCTGTAGAGACCTTGATTCTTTCATGTATTCTGTGAGAATATAAATTTCCACTTTTCTGGAAACAAATTTAGCACTATTTATCAAGATTTCTTAAAATACTTTTATATCTGAATCAGGTAAATTTATTAATTTATCTAAGAACCTATCCTAAGAAAAGAATTGGACATGTGAAAGATTTATGTGGAAATGTGCACAGGCATATTTTTTTATAAAAATAAAAATATTGAAAAGACATAAAAGACTTATAAAACATTCAAATAAAGAGAATTATAGTAATGTGGTCTTGGAATATTTTGCCACCATTAATTATCATGTGTTTAACTGAAAACAATGTTAATGTCAGTCAATAGGGGAATGTTTAAAGTAACTATGGAAAATGAACATCTAGAATATCATGCAACCTTTAAAAAAAGAATGGATTAGAGTCATGCCAGTTGACTCAGATTTTCTGTGATATATAGGTAGATAAAAAGCAGGATTCAGGAATTACTTATGATATTATTCTCTTAGGTAAAATAACATAAGAACAAAAAATCCCAAACCTTGTATATCTGGATACATGTATACATGCATGCATCTATGTACATAAGTAGGATTAGGCACAGAAAAGATATCGAGTATGACTCCTGGGTTGCAATGTGGATTACCTTGTGGCAGAGGACAGCTGATGTTGAATGAAAAGTAGGAAAGCAAAAAAAGAAAAAAAAATTATTTAAAGTAGCAAATGAACATGATCACATTTTTGGTTAAACAAAAGTATGCATGTTTAGATAACTGAATAAAGAAAAATAAACACAGTGTTTTAAGTCATCCTTTTGATGACATGTAACACAAGGAGGAATGCCTAGGCTATGTTAGTGTATAGAAACAGAATACAAAATCCTATTTGGGCTCCAGTTCTCATTCTTTCATAAAGACTTTTCTTATCAAGGTTACCCATGACTCCTATGTTGCCAAATTCAATGGACTCAGCTTTTAAATTATTACGGATACTTTATCTCTTGCACTGAACAGAGTGACCACATCTCTTTATTGAAACATCTTCCTTTTTTAGCTTACCTGACTGCACTTCTTTGAGTTTCCTTCAATGTCATTGGTCTC
>VBSM01000272.1:99460739-99479635 GCA_008086735.1 Cheirogaleus medius | reverse complement strand
TTTGCAATTGTGAACTGTGCTGCTATAAACATTCGAGTGCAGGTGTCTTTTTCCCCATCCTCACTCTTACTGAGTACAAAGTTTAAGCTGAATTGATGGTATGTACCAATATAGTTTCCAAATGATATTTTGTCAAACAATGAAGTAACCAGCTAAGTGAAGCTCATGCTTATACAATGTTCTTTTTCATTTTTTCCCTTTTTTCTTAAGTAGCATACTTTAGACCCACTTCATATCAATCCTGTTATTGTACAAGTGGAAATTTAAATTTCAGGTTTATGTAATGTTTACACTTCAAATATCACCAAAACTGCTAAAGAAGTACACAGAATATCTGGGAATACAATGTTGTTTTGCAAACTATAGTTTTCATAGTATTGCAACAATGCTATTAGTAAACACGTAAGTATAACGGACCCCCAATTTACCAATACTGGCAAAAACATGAAACTTTTTCAGTGAAAGAGAAGGGTTCATGTGATGCAAGTGTTTGATGCACATTGAGACATTTAATCTTTTCAGCTGGCGCTATTATTACCACTTTATAGAGAGAAAGCTGAAGGACAGAGGCACTAAATATCTTAACCAAGATTATGCAATTAAATAACACAGGCATAAGGATTTGAACCCAAGAATAAAAAAGCTATGCTCTTGGCCACTGCACTAGGCTGTCTCTCCCATGTGCATTTATGCTAAGGAGCTCCTGATTTCAGAGATGTGCAGAAAACATTAAGCAGAGTAGTGAGACAGTAGTCTGGCTGGGTCAGGAGAATTTTCTCCTAGAAGTTCCTGAAAGTCTTCTAATAAAGGGTTACATGTTATTATACCAATATACCTATAATTCATTTCAGATTCAGCTTGTTAAGTTTAGGATTTTGCTCAGCAGCTTTCAACCTTGGCTGCACATTAGAATCTCCTGGGGAGCTATAAAAATACCAGTTCCTGGCTCCACTGCAGGCCAATTGAGTCAGACTCTCTGGGGATTGGGCCCTTGGTGTAGGTATTTGATGAGAGCTCTCTGGGTGACACTAGCATGTAGCCAGGGTTGAGAACCCACTATGGGCTTTAACATGCCTCACAGATATAGTGCTAAGGCTGCAAATGATTCACTGCATTAGGTATTAGAGATGAGAACACTTTCAATTAACCAGTTATTAATCAAGACTGGGAAACTGGGTGCACTTGGATAAATGCTTATATATTTTGGATTCAACAGGAAATCGTTGAGTGTTTTTTGATACCTTTAGCATTTTCCAGAGCCAGCAATCTGAGACTTTTAGCATAGCTTCAACATCAGTGAACCAGCTCCATGGAAAGAGATGGGAGGAATTCCTTTCTGGTGCAGATTCCAAATCTCGCCATGCATGCCTGCCAACTTAGAAGTAAAGGGAATATGTGTGTGGCTACTCCTCTGGATTCTCCTCTGTTGTTACACACCAGCCGGTTATGTACCACTCAACATGCTGCATGATCTGTTTCTTTTTATTTAAGCAAGAAAAGTCTTCCAATTCATAAGAGAAACACAAAGATTTGGGCAAACATTCCCAGCATTCTGATTATAGGTATGACACTAAACAGATCGACAGACTCTATTTCACTTCAAGGTATCCTAACATCCAGAACTGCCATAAACTTGAGCACTTTTTTCAATGATGGAACAAGCCTGAAATAGTCCAGTCTTGGAGGACGTATGTTAAAGCCGTTAGGGCTCATTAGCACAGTACAGCAGGCTTGTCAGATATAGATGATGCTGAGACTTTCCTCTAGTCCAAGTGCACACACATACACACACATAGTGAAAGTTCAGCTGGGTAAGCTTTCCAGTTTATTAACAGCAATGAAAGAAATCATTGTATATGAATCTGAATTCAATGTTATAATGTTTTTTAATTTTAGGAGAAAGAAACCACTGGGAGGTGACATGTGATGATAAACAGTGTTACTTCCTCTCATTGTTTTTAATCATAGAGCCTTGTTGTGACTGACTTACAGGCTGGGCATCTCTGTAAATTCCAGAGGTATTCCTTGCCTTTGTCCTTGGAGACACCCTAAAGTGGTTAGTTTCATTTGACAGCATCCTGGACTGTGGTGAAAACTAAGAGAAAGAGTTGACAGGATGATCTAATAGACCTTTTATGTTTTCTATCCCTTTTATTAGGTAGAAATAGTAAGCATGCATCCAGTAATGGACCCTGTCCTTCAATGGGTGACTGGAAGATGCCCCTATTTGTGCACACTGACTCTAAATAGCCTTTCGTGCACAAATTTCCATCAGTGTGGACTAGTAAAAAGTTAGAGAACAGCAGAAATGCTTGAAATCTGGCCAGAATTTAAATGTGACTGTAATAAGTCTTGGAGACAGAATCATTGGCCACTGTAGAATTTTTTCTTTGAATGAGAAGCTGGATTTAGGCCAAAATGATTTTCTTCCAGACTTTCCTCATCTCTCAATACTTTTTTTACCTGATCTTCTTGGGAATGGAACTGACAACCTCCTCTTTCATGCTTATCAGACTTCGGCATTTTTCAGAATATAAGGGTCATTACTACAATTGGGACAATATACATTCTAAATCAGAGTAGGGAACACACATCAAAGTCATGTCTTGATATTTTGATGAGGATAATTAGTTGGAGCACAATTTTTTGTCATTGTTGCCATTCTCATGACTATAATTTTAGGATGAGGACAAAATGGTGCACAGAGTTTTCTACAGTGGTGGGATATGCACGGGGTCATGTGAGAAGAATAATGAAATACATTTCCGGGCTATAGCCACACTGTGGTTACATAAGGTTAGTCAATCCAGTGAAGTTGCCTTGTGTGATGGTTTTCAGCATGATGGGCGGCAGGTATGGCTCTTTTTTTTTTTTTTTTTTTTTTTTTTTTTTTTTTTTTGTGGTACATGTTCTCAATTTCTACTCCTTTTTTTGCAAGGTTATAGCAGCTTGTGATTGTTTTCTTGACTTCTCCCCAGTGTCCTAATCTCTCTACCTTTGGTGAGATCATTCCTCCCATCTAAAACACTTGTCCTCTTTCTCTGCCAATTTGTGCTTCTGTATGACAATGAAAATTATCTCCAAATCCACCTTATTTATTTATTTATTTATTTTAATGTCAAGGTATTTATTTCTTTCTTTCTTTATTTATTTTCAGCATATTATGGGGGTACAAATATTAAGGTTATTGCCCTTGGCCCCCGTCCCCCCTTGAGTCAGAGCTTCAAGCGTGTCCATCCCCCAGTTGGTGCGCATCACACTCATTATGTATGTATATACCCATTCCCTTCCCCCCACACCTGCCCAATACCCTATAAATGTTATTCCTATATGCCCACTTAGTTGTTGATCAGTTAATATCACCTTTTTAAGTGTCATTCACATCTGATCACTTCTTTACATTTGTTGGGATGTACAGCTTAAGATTTTGATATAATATCTTGGAAAGAATAGCTCATTTTGTGTATGTTTCTTCATAGCCAGGTCTGGGTGTCCTTGAAGCAAGTCCTGTGATTTCTAACTCCTCTATCTTCTCCACAGCATACAGCGAATTCTACCAAATTTACGATGACAGAATGATTGGTTGGTGAATGAATCTGATAAGCTGAGTAGAATTTTTAGTATTTTATAGAGAATGATAGCAATGAATTTATACTATTATGTGTATAACATAATAATATATAGCAATAGCAATGAATTTATACTGTCTACATAAGTAAAATGTTCATTATAATATGCATATATAAATATAAATATAGATACAAAATGTCCATTGCTTACAGTCTAAAAAAATAAAAATAAACATTCTGAAGAAAATCATGGTTGGGGGGGCCAAAGTAAGCCTTATTAAATTTCAAAATTACTTGTTCTGGAGGACTTCTGAATATATTTATTCAAACAATATGTATCATTGAATGAGAACCTGAGAAAGTCACTTATCCCAGAAATTGTTATTAGAAAAGAATAAAGAAAAATGTTAGGAATGAATTTATAAAACTATTTCCAAGGCCTTAATAATGTGATCATTTCTGAGCTCTTAAAAAGTGATCAGTGAAATCAATTTGCTGGTGAGTACATGTGGTGCTTATTTTTTCATTCTTGGGATACTTCACTTAGATCAACACCTAAGTGGACACATAGGAATAACATTTATTGGGCATTGGGCAGGTGGGAGGGGGAGGTGGGGATGGGGATATACATAATGAGTGCGATGCGCACCATCTGGGGGATGGACACGCATGAAGCTCTGACTCTGTGGGGGAAGTGGGGCAAGGGCAATATACATAACCTTAACATTTGTACCCCCATTATATGCTGAAATAAAAAAAGTGATCAAATTGCTATAAAGGGACTTTTAAACTTTAATTTTATAAAGGTAATTTTTGAAAGATACTACTAATGAAAAGTTGTGATTGAGGAAAGCTATTTTTCTAAAATTTACATTTTGGCGCATTTTAAAAATTATCCCCCATTGAAGAGCCAGTTTCCTCCTTCTGAGTATTCAATAATGGTTACTGCCTAAAATGCCACATTTGAGAAAATGAGAAGTTTCCTGACAAAGTAGAGAAATGCAGGACTGATAGAAACCCTGTGATTCCACCTAAATATTGTTTCCATGGAAGAGAATTACCACTTCTTTCAAAAAATTACCTTTGCTCTCTGGGAGTAGTTATGATGAATTTAGCATTAATATCAGCAGCTTCTTATTATGTTTCTATATAGCTTTCTTAGAGGGAATTGAAAATCATTCTTAGAAAAAATAACAAACAACTTAACTCTATTGTGCCTGTGTTATAATTAAAGTGAATATTTTGTTTGATATTGCCATTCAAAAATATTTCTTTTTTTTTTTTTCTTATTTCAGGGTATTATGAGAGTACAAACATTTTGGTTACATTTTATATCATTACTTCTCCCTAGTGGGGGTTAGAGGCATGCCCTTCCCCTGCACAATGCTCACTGTGTCCTTTAGTTGTGAGTTTACCCCCAAAACCCCCCATCCCTGGAGAATATTACTACCATGTGAGCACCGTAGTGTTAATCAGTCAGTACCAATTTGATGGCGAGTACAAGTGGAGCCTATTCTTCCGATCTTGTGTCACCTTACTTAGGATAATGGGCTCACTCAATCCAGGAAAATATAAGAGGTGCTAGATCACTGTAGTTTCTTATAATTGAGTAATATTCCATTGTATACATATACCAAATTTTAATAATCCACTCATGAATTGACGGCACTTGGGTTGTTTCCACATCCTTACAACAGTGAATTGTGCTGCCATAAACATTCAAATGCAGATGTCTTTATTGATTTACTCAAAAATATTTCTTTAAGTTCTGTGTCTATTCTCATTTCAATAGATTGCAAAGATCAAGAGAGGGTTATTTCAAAATAAGATACTTTGAAGGGGAAGAATTGCTTATTGTGGAACTAATGAGCTCATTCATTCTTGATATTTTACCCAAAGAAGAATCTAAGAACTACATGTATTATATTTAGCATATGTGTTTATGTAACTTAATTGTATTGGGTGCTTGAAACCTATATTTATACATGTAAATAGAACTCTGATTATGCAAATGAATCTGACTTCACCATGAAAATATTTACTTGTGCATACAAATAAGATATCCTACTTATAAGCTGCACTGCTAAATACTTTATATTTTAAGTCATATTTTGAAAAGTAATCCTTTATACCAAACTTCTAATTATGCTAAATGAAGAAAAGATTACAGCCTGGAAAATATGCCTAAGAAGAATATACAAAATTCTGCAATTTTCAAAATACTAAAGTAATGTATAATGTTACAAAATAGATTAAACTATAAAATAAAATGTCTATCATATTAAGAAATGCTATTTTCACTTTGAGAAAGAAAGCATAACTGGCTAGAGTAAAATAAAGGTATCAAAACTGTAATTCTCATTATTCTTCTTATTTTCTACCAGTTGAGGATGATATCTAGTACTGCAAAACATTCCAAAAGGTAGCCTCCCGAAAATGGTAGTCATAAATGGTGTCATTACTCTGAAAAGGTAATCTAGTATAATGTTGTTGAGCTCATTTAGATGATTTTCTTAGTGGCTAATATTGTTGAGGAAGATTTTCACTTCTGCATAATTAGCCTCCAACAGTGAAATGATCCTAGATGGACTTTGACTTTTTTCAGTTGACTCAATAACATCCTTTAATGATTCCATGTGGTTGGGAAAGAATGAGTATTTATTTCTGAGGCCATTACAGTCAATGATTAATTAGCATTCCCCAATGAGATTTCTGGGGCTTTCACATCTTCAATCTAGCCTCCCTCTTTCCATCTCCTTTCTACCTTGACATTCCACTGGAAGGAAAGAAGACAACCTCACTGCAGGTGGGAGGCATGGTGTGGCAAGGAAAGCTCTGAACTGAACATTGTGCATTCTGAATAATGGTTTCTATACTGAGACTTACAAGCAGCCCATTTGAACTCTTTGGACCCCAATTTTGTAAAGAGAAGATGTTCCTCCTTTACATTAGCTAAATTGGTTATCTCTGGGTCAGCTTCCCAACATTCTATAAGAGGAAGGGCTCACAAATTTGCTACATGGGCATGCACTCAGATGGGCAAAATGTTTTTCTTAACTTACCATAACCTACCTGCTCTTCCTCACTAACAGCTGCTTTATGAATGGTCAAGGGAAACTGAAGTTAATAGAATCGCAGTGCCTTCTGGTTTATGTAGTACTTCTTGGGTCTATCAGTCTTTTTTGAGCAAGAGCTTAGGAATTCATATTTTCTTCCTCTTGTTTCTTCTTCTCCCTGTGCATATAGGCAGGGAGAACCTAGATACCTGTGTTCTCTGATTCTACAAAGTGCCCTCTGAATCCTGCTGGTCTATGCTAAGCAGAGATTTTTCTGGTCTGCTCCTTGAACCAACCATGACTAGCTTTATCTGCTGTGTGGTAAGCATTGTGGTCCCCATCACTGGAGTTCATGGTCCCACACGCTCCCAGCTATGCAACCTTTTTCCATATTGTGTCTCCCTAGAGGCCTTTTGTTGTTCACATCCTCTGTGCTTTGTTGCTGGGTACATGGAAACTTATATATAACCCTGACTGTACCACTTATTCTATGGAGATCATAAAGATCATTATCTGTCTAGTCATCTCTCCTGACTAAACCTAGACATGATTACTAGAAATCTCTCTAAACTCTACTCCCAAAAGCGCCACCTATATCCCTCAGTGGTGTTGGGTTTCCTCATCACAACAACAGCAAAATGCCTCTTTGGAACATCTTGGTAGATTGTATTTCCTATAGGCTCTCACAGAATTTTGCCTCTTCTAATAAAGAGGGGGGATCTATCTTCTACTCCCTGGAATTTTGGTGGAACTTGTGACTGCCTTGAGGAATTGAACACAGTGGATGTGACATTGTGTTATTTCTAAGGCTTCTGCCTATTCTTTCCCTGTCTCTCTGTCTGTCTCTATCTGTCTCCATCTCTCTCTCTCTTTCTTTCTCAGAACATTTGTTTCTGAAACTCAGCTACCATTTTGTGAGGAAGCACAACAGCCACATGTAGGCTTTCTGGTTGGCAGCTCCAAACAAAATCCCAACAGGAAGTGATCATCAACTGTCAAAAATGTGAGTGAACAACACTTCAGATGATTCTTAACTTCAGCTTTGTAACCACCACAGCTCATTCTGAGTGTAGCAGAGATAAAGCTATTCCCTGTAAGCACTGCACACATTTGGATTCCTGAGCAAAATAAACATGGTTTAAGGAGCTACCCACCTTTGACTCAACCTTATTAAATTGAAGGGATGGGGTGAGAAGTGTGGTCCAGTAAACCATGCCAACCACAACAACATGGTATGTATTAAATGAATGTATAGGTAATTGTTTATAACCTCAGATGGGAATGGAGTTATGATAGATCCTTAGCTTTATGTGAGAGCATTTCTTAAGTTTGGAGATAATTTAAGATGAAATTAGCCTTTGAATTCCTTTATCCACATTTTACAAATGAGATTGAGGCCTAGAAATTTGAAGGACTTGAATAAAATATGTTCAGATGGATAGAGGTGCCTTCAAGACCACAACCTCCTTGCTATATTGTGCTTATCTTTGTTCTGTGCTGTGACCCTTGAAAGCTTCATGGCTGTGTTTCTTGGCTAACCTCAACAATGGGGTTGAACCCTGAGATACTTAAATGCATTATCTTTTCTACTACTACTATTTTTCTACCACTACTATCTACTAATGAAAAGTCACACTGTCTTCCTGTACAAAGCAAAATAGTACCAAAAGATCCAGGAAAGAAACATTTCAAAACAACAATAGCAGAAAGTTTTTCAATTGACTGGTTTTGCTTCTTTAGCATTTCTATTTATTTTAGAATGCATGTATATTTAGGGATATCTTTTTTGTTGTTGCTGTTGTTACAGGAAAATAAAATCTATTGGTATTTTGCTGCACATTAAGTAGAAAAATGTTAAACCCCTTCTGGAAATACACTAAGACTATTAATCTGGGGGAAAAAACAGTATGGGAAGGAAGTCAGACTAGAGTTGTATCTGTTCATTTGAAGTAGAGTGTGAACTAATAAAATATAAAGCTATT
This sequence comes from Cheirogaleus medius, assembly GCA_008086735.1. Taxonomy (NCBI): domain Eukaryota; kingdom Metazoa; phylum Chordata; class Mammalia; order Primates; family Cheirogaleidae; genus Cheirogaleus; species Cheirogaleus medius. The sequence continues at coordinate 99,471,028 of VBSM01000272.1, read as the reverse complement.
TTAAAATTAACCTAATTTGAGGGAAACACAACATGAAAAGTTCATTTTTTCTGTTTTTCTCCTAGGTAAGTCCATTTGAATAAATAGGAAAACAAACCATGTATTATTTCTAAGTTTGGTTTCAGCAAGGAATATCAGGCTCTTAAATCATTACTAATGTTTTGGGGGATTGCTTCATCTCAATAGGCCAATGTTTCTACTTGATCCCAAAAGGGTTTACTCTAATACTATTACCCTGTGGTATCCATAGTAGTTTATTTCTCTTTGATGATGAAACTGATCCCAAGCTTCTTGGCCTGATTATATATTTTTATTCAATGATTGACAACTAAGAACAAATAACAAAATGCGTCTATGCATTTCTATTCTTTCTCTAAGTAATTTCATCTGGTCTTATGGTTTTAATTAAATACTACCTAAAAATTAATGACTCTAAAATGTATATTTAAGTTCTAACTATTCCCTGGGGCAGAAATCAGAATATCCAATGCCTGCATGTTGGTTATTTATTAGAACGTCAAAATCAATCTGTTAAAACTGAACATTGCAGTTTTGGCATTATAGTTTAGCATTCACTAGCAAATGCTACTTCTAATAATATGTAGACAACTTAATGCCAATTATCAGGAGCAAAATGAATGTTCCTTTTTGTCCATTCATAAAACAATCTAAATGTTGATCTGATATTTTACTTTCACAATCGTACAAAAAATTTGACAAGAATTATTATCCAAAACAATTATACCTCACAGATTGAAGATTTTTTCTTCTGTTTCCTGTTTTCCTCTCATCATTTGAAACAGAGTTTATTATTAATTCCATGGAGGAACATCCAAAAACCAAATCTATCTCCCATATGAACTGAATGGATTTCCCTGCCACAAAATATATGAGAATCATTTGTCCCCAGATAACACAAATTCGTGGAGTTCCCATGTTGAAAAAATAATTTTTATCTATTAGCCCCCCCAATACCAGCTTCATCTGCAAACATGTTCTGTTTTCTGTTTTGCAAACCAGCTTCATTTGAAAACCAGATTTAGAAATTTAATATTAAAACCATTAAAATGGGAGAAGCCTCCTTAAGAAAACTTGAAAAAAAATTATAAGAAGTAAACAGCATAAGCAAGAACATACTTGGAAAAGAACAAACATTCAAAGGAGATGTGGTGGGTAGTTTATCAGCATCATTTAGACTCTATATGCAGGACAAAGACAATCACTTCAAGTCCCCAGCAGATGAAGTTTATCCCAAGGCCAACTTGGAACTTGATTATTATTAACAATAACAACAATAATACACATATTATTAAAAATAGTTATAATAATATCATATCTGATAATAGTAATAAATGAACAACCACTTAACTAAGGTTATAGAATATACCAGATACATATGGCACAAGATTAAAATTAGTACATACAGTAACCCTAAGAAACAGATATTATGCCCATTTTACAGATGAGTAACTATATTTCTCCACTCCTTCCCTCTTTCTCCCACTCTCAGAGTGACCCCCAACAACCTTCAGTTTTGTTCATCTCAACATATATTTATCAGATGCTTATGATGTAACACAGTTGTCATAGATGACACAATTCGTTTTGTCTTACATTGGGGGGACAGACAAAGAAATAATGAATGAAATAAATAAAGAGAGAGAGAAAGGAAAGAGAATCATAGGAAGGGAAGATTCAAGGGATCAACATGATAAATAGCTTGATACAAGCTATATTGATTTATCTCATGGCAGGAAGGACCGACTGCTGGGCTAGGTTGGTTTGGAGGTTTGGTTCAGCTGACATGTGAGCAATGATGATTGAGAATTTACCAACTGAATTGTGAGTAACTCTTAACTAATAACTAAAAATGGTAACTCTTTTCTCCATTGCCTGCATTTCTTAGTGCCCCAATTGAGACGTCTGTGAGGTTCATGAGAGCCATTGAGTAAATTAAAAACCTGGTTAGATGTTCCGAGGCCACTATAATAATTCTCAGATGCCCTGAGAAGTGAGTGGTGATAGACAACAAGGGCCACTGCAGAGGGAAAGAGAGGCCTCAGTGGTGGCCATCCCACAGACCTCTGCATGAGTGGCCTTCACTCTAGTGGAATCCCGCAGGCACAAATGCATTGGTGGCTGTGTTCTAGCTCCACAGCTTTGCCTTTGCCTGCTCTACTATGGGATTCTCTCCCCAAATTATGATGCACTTACCAGCCTTGAAGTCATTTCCTTACTGCACTATAATGGCCATTGAATGTAATTCCTTCATCCCCTTTTAAAGAATTTTAATAGCGAATACTCATTTTCTCTTATTTATCCAGGGCACAGGTGATGAAGTGAGTTGTGATTGATTGGAATGGATTTGGGAACCTATCTCTCCCTCCACAAAAGAAGGTGAAAGGTGGCTCTTAGAAGGAGTTGGAGTGCAATGGATACATTTCCTGGACACTCAGAGACTACTGTAAGGGCTCTTGGAGAGCATCCCTGTTCCTCCTCTGACTATTAGTGCGTGCACACAGCTGGCTGTGGATGACAAAGGCTAGTGGGAGGAGATGGAGTGGGTGAGCAAGGGCAAAGAAAAAATTATGGCTCAGGAACATGCTTTAATACCAAATCTGATGGAAAGACCCCAGATTTTACTGTGATTTCAGAGGACAGACTTAATCCATGCTGGTTAGTGTCTCCTGGGAATTTTATTGGGAATCATAACATGCATTATTTAACAAATGTCTGATGTCTACTCTTTTGCTCCCTGACTCTGAAATAAATATGGAGAATTCAGGGTCCTTTTATACACAAAGATGTAGAACATGAACCGATGTCCCTTAATGTAATAGAGGTCAATTTTATTGTCATAAGCTTGGATCCTATAAAGTATGCTAAGTGCCAGTGTGACAAACTTCACTGGCTCATCAGCTATATTTTTCATTCACAGTGGGAGGATGGTCTCTAACCATGGTGACACATTCTTCCTAGAGACCATTCACAACCTTTTTTTTAGAAACTGATTTTCTTTCTTAACCACTGTAATTTGGAAAGCCAGAATATGTGTTATATTTCTTCTTCAAGGTGTATAGTTTGTGTCTCTCTATCCTCATTCTGTCTTCAGAAGAGACAGAGAACAGCAGACCATCATCTTTAATAAAACAACTTCACATAATTGCCGGAGGTTATTAAGTCATTCATCAGCGTGGGTCTTTATCGTAGTATGGAATAATCATTGCAATGCTCCTATGAAATCATTGCTTTGAACATCAGTCAAGGGCATTAATTTACTTCTTTGACTTTCCACCCTAGCTGTCAGCATTTTCATCTTACAGTGATGGAATCATAGTTAGGACACCATGCAATCCCAGAAAAACCAGGCACTCTTTGACACTTCCCCTTCCCCCTACTACACAAACGCTTTCCTGCAGAGATGAAACAAAAAAGTAAAATCCATAAATGGAAAAAGGGCAAACATCCCAAGACTGAAGCAACCTTACTCTAACCTAGGTCATGCTTGAGAAATTTAGCCGTGAAATGTTGGCAACAAGAATCTTTTCTGAATTGCACCGTGGGTGGGAAAATTCAAGTCAGTTCAGAAGAAATTTGAGGGGAAAAAAGTCATATATTTCTAACATTTTCAAAGAATTAAATTGGTGAAAGGTGCTAGATTTGAAGTTCTTAAAGGTAATTCTCTTTCCCTAGAACACACATATTCATCCAAGGATGGCAAAAGTGATGATCTCTTGTACCCTTAAATTGCTATCCCTAAAAGAAAAAAACAACTTTTCTTGAATTGTGGTGGTCTTGCTATCATCCACTCTCTGGCTTCTGTTAAGACTACAAATTATAACCTAAAGTCAGCCCAGCAGATGATTTTTAAAAGCCATGAGGAAGAAAAATGGACTGAATCTGCCAAATTGGTTTTATTCCTCTTTATCTCCCTATCACTCTGGTGTGCTGTTCCTTGCCTCTGTTCCCTGACTTTCTCACCCAGAAACTCTTACAGCAACTAATGGAGACAGGCAAAGAAACTATCACACATTGCATTACAACCATAACTTGTTCCCATATAAACAGTATTTCATAAAGAGAAGATAAAAACAGACTAGAAAGAAGTTCGTGTATTATCTTTAGCTCTTATATGTCTTGTACTCTAAGTTGTTTTAACTCTCAAGTCATTGTTTGTTGACTTTATTTATGGCAATTTACCATAAAGTCATCACATATGTCCTCTAGATAGGAATTTGGTCATTTTAATTCAATGGCACTAAATGATATCATTTAGATTTGAAATGGGCCATTATCTGTGAGGAACAACCTATGGTCGTTGCTATTGCAATATGGTCCAATTTATCATTTTATCAGGATGGTAATTTTCAAATATGATAGTATTAACATTTTCATCTTAGTGCGACAGAATTATAGTTGGAATACAATGATTTCAATGCCTAAAACAAAACAAAAAAACTAAAACGAACCAACCAGCGTCAATTTTCTAATTGACATTCTTTTATTCATAAAGTCATTCTCTACATTTTAGGAACATACTATCCTTTCTTCTCAAAACAAATATCTCATGAATGAAAAATGTGGTCTGTGAGTATATTAAATATTTCCTAATTTTTTTGTAAAAAATGATTGCAGTCATGGCTCAAAATAGGATTTTCAAAGCTTGTTAAACTTTAACCAAATGGAGGTTACATGTCATAGATTTCATTATGCATGTTAAAAATCCCAGGTTCAGGATAGCATAAAGATTCCCAGAGTTTTGCAAACACAAAATTGACAAAGAATTTAAACAAATAAATAGAACATAAAAAACAAACCATTATTGATTAATTCCAGAGATAATAGGCCAAAGAAGGGAAGCTTTAATTAACCAGTTTTCATACATCACCTATTTTATCCCTTTTATGTAAAAGATTACTGATCAAACTTTGATGCTTGAATAAGGATCCAACAGAATTTAAATAAATAGAATGTCTCTCAAGAGTTTTGACCCACAGGATTGTTTAGTGATGGGAACAACTCTTGTGGCTTTATTCTGAGATTCGTCCTCTTTGAAAGACACTCAGCACCACAGGGACTCATTTGAAACAGCTGCGGGTCCTCTCTTTTCCATCTGTTGGCTTAGACTTCTTGTATTTTGACCAGCATGTCAAATTCATGGCTTCTACTGTCTCCCTAGACAAATCTTTCATGACAAAGGGAAAACATCGCTGTAGTATCTCAGATCTCTCTTCCTGAGCTTCAAAGGGCAAACAGTCAGAAGCCATATGGCAAATATGCTCTGTGTTAGATCTCTTGTTGGTCATTTCCCCTTCCAGCTTTCAATGAGCGTAATCCAAGATTCCGCTCGAAAACGAGCCATGCTGAATTCCTGGGAATGTGATCAAATCAAATCCTAAGTATTATGTCTGAAAAAAAGAAACACAGTGCTACTAAGGCTCGATTATAATTCTATGTCCACAATCAAATTGTGATTGAAAGGCTCTTTTCCCTAAATATAATTTAAAAACACGTGTCTCAAGTTATTAGTAAATTCGCTATATTATAGGATTCCAAGTTATGCGGATTTTTGGGAGTTTTTACATGTGATAGGGAGTTTTTAAGTATGATATGAAACTTCCCACTAAAACCACTAATTAGAAAATGTTTGAGGAACAAGGCATAAGAAAATGCTTCAGTTTCTTAAAATGGTTATTAATAATATAGGCTTAAGGCTTTGGCAAATTTTAAATAATATATCAGAATATTTGTAGATTCTGTACAACTTAGAATAATTTATAATGTTATTTACTGATTTTAATCAATTTATTCATTTTATATTTCAAATGTTTATCTATCAGAAAGAAGTTAATTATTCAAATGGCATTTCAAGTATTATGGTATATGACATATAAAATACATAAGGAATGAAAATAGGCATTTGGGCAAATTTTCAGAAATTTAAGTTAATTTCAAAATTATTGTTTTATAGCCTTCAAGTTTTCCACTGTTATAGACTTTAATAACTTATTTGTTTTTTTCCTTATTATAATAGCTATACTATTGAAAAATTTATTTTTACATGAAAAACTTTATATCTGGCAATTCTAAATGAATTCCTGAAATTTCTCAAACTATATCCTTGGAATTTGTTCAGGAAAACAGTTAATTCAAATGTATTAATAAATATGATAAAGTACGGTTGTATTTTTAAAGGTTGTAAAAGCAGTGGAATCTACTCTCTTCCTCTGAATACTGAAAACAAAAATGCAGTAAGATCTACATACAGAAGTAGGGAATTATCCAGTTAGAGTGATGGAAGAGACAAGAAGAAAAGCTTCTTACTTTTGCTTCTTGGATAATCATCTGGAGCAGTTTCTTTTGAATTTGTCCCAAAATTTATTTATGTAGGCAGTGTTCGTTGCCTGTAGCGTATATCTCTCTTTTCTTTCCACTCCTTTTATCATCTCTAGACCCTAGCTTACCCCTAAACAGCCAGGTGTTTCAAGCTCACTTTATTGTCATTCAGGGATCCAGTGAATCTAATGACCTCTTTCTTTGACGACATTTTTCCTTTCAGAAGTGTTATCCAGTATAGGTCCAAATCTCTTATTTAAAAACCTTGGGACCACATATGTTTCAGAGTTAAGAAATTTTAAAACTTTAGAATTAGAAAGATTATATGGTACACATGCCTTCATCTTGTTATCAAATACACTAATTAATACCTCTGCAGTGAAATGTAGGCACTAATTAGGATAAAATAAGCAAAGACTATGCATAGCTTTAGCTCAGATTTTGCCACCAAACGAATTATTAAACAAACAAATAAACTACTTTCAGTTTCTTGGATTTCAGAAGGACAAATAAATGATTTGTAACTATAAAAATATCTACATGGATATGCAACTGATTGAATGAATTCATGGGGTTGGAACATAAGACAGTGACACATATTCTCCCTTAGAATGCTCTTCAAAACATGCTTGAGTTTCTTACTTTATCAGCAGGGAAGTGGGCCATCATGGGCACCTAGCTTGTTCTTTTCAGAGACATCAACTATTGTGCTTCCTTTCAAAAATTTCTAAAGTATGCAAACACTCTACTTCCAAAATAAACACATATAAACATTTACACAGAATTACATAAATGGATGGTAAATGACAATAAAGCAATTTGCAAGATACATTCTTACAGATGACAATGAGAAAAGTTCAACTTCACTAAAGCTTTTAAAGTATAGTCATATATAAGGGTAGAAATACTTGCTCTTATTTAATTTTTTTAAACTCTAGGAGAGAAGAGATTTTTAAAAATTATTTTAAGGGAATAGAGAATAAATGTTTTCTTTGAGTTTTTAAAAAAGAAATCGATATTGGCTTTTGACGCTACCACAGTCAGAAATATATTGAGATCAATCTGAAAGAGCCAAATTCTTGTCAGCTTTAAAGGACGAAGATGATGTGAAGTCATAAAATGTGGTTTTTGGTAAATAAGTAACAACAAAAGACATTTTCTTTAAAAACACAGGGTGGTTAGAAGATATCTATGTGCATTCAACTACTTTGGAATGAGCACAAGACATATTTAAGGAAAAATCACTCCTTAACCCAACTTTCAAAATTCAGGGAAAAGTACAATTGTACAATTCATGTTTATAGTTATACATTTTAAGTGAAGAAAATGTCCCACAGGGCAGACTTGTTTTGCATATAAACTTTATGGACTTCAGCATAGGAACAGGAGCCACTAAGATCTCCATGAAAGATTAATGACTCTCCTAGGAGAAACACTGTAGACAACCCTGGAACTGACCTTTCTATCTGGACTGAAGGCTTGACACTCCCACACAGTGTGGGGTCACAGGTTATTTCAATCTCTCCAAGGTGCTTTGAGTTGGAAAGCAATTGACCTGCCTAGACTTGATCCTGACCACAGGATAGCATTGATAGTAGAGGGATGGGTACTTTGGATATAACACTTTGTGGTGTTGGTCAATGTAACCTGGTCAAGCCGTTGGGAAAACAATCCAAAAGTCCTCAAGAGAAGAGGCTGAAAGAGTCCTCGAGAAGTTTGTTGTTTTTTTTTTGCAAGGCTGGTGTTCAGGGCATTGATCCAAGGGAAGTACTGGTCTTGAGAAAAGATTGTCACCCATTAAGGCAAAGGACGGGCAGCAGCGACTAGAAGTTCACTGGGAACCGTGTCACTGGAACGATGTAACAGGTCAACATCAGAGGTCATTGTGGGCACAGAAAACATTTCAAGGCAAAGTCCAGCCAATGTCAGTGGGAGAAGAGAGAATGCTGTAGACACAGAACTGGGTGAGCAGGAAGAGAAGGGGAGAGACCAGCCACCACTGGAGTGAGAGAGCTGGAAAGATTGCCAAAGAGAACATCATCTATGCTGTCAGTCAGGTGTGTCCAGGGAAGCAAGGGGCACATGAATGCGACTGGCAGGAAGCTGCTCGCATGTCTTTTTTGAGGCCTTTTCCCAGTTCTGTTTTTGTGATTTCTAAGCAAATTTTGAGGAGGATGTATCAAAATCGAGTTTCCACTGTCCAAAATGAAAGATTTTTATGCCCGAGCTCTTTTGTTATGCAATTACTGATTTTTCCATTTTTGTGCTTTGTTTTAATTGGTCAAGAAGCATGAAGTGGAAGGAAACATGGTTCTCCAACCTTCTATCAGTTCCTGCAGCTCTTCCTCTGGGATAGGCGTATCAGATGGGCAAACCCAGACCAATGTTGTATTCCAACAACAGTTCTGCCAATTTGGAGAGCTAGCCTGCCCTGGAGCAAGAGATTCCAAAAAAATAGGTACAGGGCATTGACTTCAGAGATGTTTGTTACTAGAAGAAACTGAGTGGCTCAGAAACAGCCTGGAGACCTGCATGTTTTATTTTATTAATAACTGAGATTCCTATTAGAGATATATCTTAGATGCCTTGGGAAATCCTATCATGTATAGGGAGCCAGCTGTAGCATCAAAAACCAAAACAAAGGTGAATTGATCCAGATAATATAAGTAACACTTTTCAGTTAGAGAATTGGAATTAAGCTCATCTTTCTTAACCTCCCCAGACCCCCACTACCCTCCACCAGATAGAAATAGAAAGTGAAGGAAATTTATCCTGAGATAATTTTATTTGTGTTTATTTTTATACTAATTATTCTTGCTTTTTAATTTCTTTTTACACTGTAGTGCCAAATCATGGGACCAAATTCTCCTCTTGAAGAGCAGTTTACAATCTGGCAGCAGCAGAATTGAGTGACACAAAACTAATAAATCCCTGTCCCTCCCCACAAAGCCAACAAATTCCTGGCCTTGCTATTCAGAATCAGCTCAAAATCAGCCCTCAAATCCCTTCTTAACCAAAGGGCTGCTTCAAACTCCCTCTTAAATAGAAATTATGTGTTGGCTAGAAATATTAATACCTCCATAATATCTGCTATTGCCTTTGTAACTAAGATAATTTTGTAGTCACAGTAATGAGAAAGAAATTTAATAGTTTATCTTCCCATTGAGCCCCAGAATACACTTTTTACTCAAGAGTGCTTGCCAGCTCTGCAGTTGGCAAGTTGATAATATTTGAAAGTTTGTGCTGGGTTGGCAAGTTAGCATTGGAATTTGTGTATTTTCTAATGCTGTCCTTGATTAATCTTATATTTCTTGAATTTTGGGAATATTTAAGAACTAAAATCACTTTGTGAACACTTAGGTACAAAAAGTAATTTTAATTCTTAAATTTTATTTGAAATCAATGCATACAATTTGGCCAAATAACTAGAAATCACAGTGCTGAAACACTCTATTGATTTTGCCTATTACGATTCCTTTTTATGCTTGTGTCTTTAAATTTCAAGTTGAAATGTCTAAACTTTAGAAAGTTTTGAAGTTTTGTTCATGTTGGATGAATATGTGGAAACTTAGAGAAAACCTTAAGAATCCAAGATTTGACAATTCCTTGTAGCATCCCAGTGAAGTAGTGATATTAGCTTGCCTTTAGTTGTAGAAAAGTTACTATCTAGATGTCCTTTCTTCCTAGATTCTTGCCAGTTCTATTAATAATTTCCGCAGCAAGTATAAAAGAGTCATTTAAGAGTAAAATTATTAAGGACAAATCTTTAATTATGAGTAGCCTTATACTTTATTACAGTTCTTCTATAGTGGAATGCTAATGATGCGTTAAGGGACCCATAACTTGAATTTCACTATTTTCCTATGTTTTGTTCCCTTACATCCGTCTAGAGCCCTACAGGTTGGATTCAGGATGTTTCTTTTTTTTTTTATTATGGGGGTACAAGTATTGTT
>VBSM01000272.1:99430759-99460639 GCA_008086735.1 Cheirogaleus medius | reverse complement strand
AGAATTGAGTAATATTCCATTGTGAGCATATACCAAATTTTAATTATCCATTGCAGGTTGGATTCAGGATGTTTCTGAGTTGATCATACCACTAGGACTCTAGATGGAAACTGAAAGAAACACTTGCCAGACACAAGATGGCAGTAGCATACCGTCTAAACGTTTAAGATTTGCTCATAGGGGTTAGAGTTGTCTAAATCGAGCTGGAGATTTTTTTTCATGATGCTTTTTATCCTTTTGGGAAGGGAGGACATGAACCCTTTTGAGAATCTGATAAAAAATGATGGTCTTTCTCGCCCCCAACCACCATATATGTAACTTTCTGAAGAAGTCTTTCTACGGGCTTCCAAAGTTCAGTCCTGTGAAGACTAATTTATACCCCCATTTGAAAATAAACCCACTAAAGGAATAGAATGATACAAAGAGTTCAGTAATCAGCATATCAGGAAAAGGACAGTCTCAAGAAGTTGAGGCCAACTTTTACAGCATTTCATCTTCTATTCTCTTTCTAGGGAAGAATGACAAATTGGAAACTTTGAAACAATGTATTGTGTATTCCTAGCACTTTCCACTATAAGACTAGAGACACATCAATCAGGTTAATGATTATTTCTTTGTTATTAATAGATTCTTGTTTGTTTTCTAATCCCGTGAGTGATAACTTTACACAAGTTTGAAGGTTTCTTTCTATTCACAATGTGAGTTAAAGAAAACACACACAACTTTTCGTACCTCATAAAGTTTCCATTTTAAAAAAAAATTAACCTTGTTTTCTTTTATTGTTCTTGTTTTAAAATATGCAGTACAATATAATCTCTATAGTCCAGGATATTAACTAGCAATTCAGTAGTCCGGACGTATAAATACATACCAAATTAAAATATCTCTCTATATAATATAGATATAAAATAAAATTTCAAACAAGATAACATATGGTTTCAATTAAAGTTTTGTTATTTGGCTTGATGAATGTTAGAAATCCTGAGGAATGAGTCCTAACTCTGGCTCAGGTACAGATTAAGTTACCAGCTTCCATGATTGGTTCATGCAAACTTGGGGACAAAAAACAAACGGGGAGGGATAGAGCTGATTTTTCTAGAATTCAGATTCTGAGTTACAACTTTCAAGTTGACAAAGAAGGCCTGGCAATTTCCCAGAAGCAAGCAGGTACCCTGATTTTACAGAACACAAGGTGGCAGAATAGTTCTTTTTAAATTACTGATATTTGACTCAAAATTTAAACAATTTTCTAAAGGGCAACACATAATAATGGCAATTGTTGAAACACTAAATTCCCACAAACTTTAAGGTGACATTACACATAATGTAACAAGATATATGTTATGGAAAGGTTATTATGATAGCTTTCTGAAACCTACAGAAAGAAAAGTGAAAATTTTAATGATTAGCTTCATTAAAAATGTCATTAGTAGAGTGTTATTTAGTAAATTCTTCTCATAATCGGTGGCTTTCTTTTTAACATGTTGCAATAATTGTTTTAAGATTTAAGTTTAGGAAGAGTACACTGAACAGGTATCATTTTAACATATTATTTTAGTTGAAATTTCATCTAAAGGCTAACAAGTATATTGATACCAGATTTTTTCACCTAAAAATTACATTTAATTTATTACACAAACATGTAAAAGTATCACATTATCATAGAAAATACAGCCAAAAAAATATGATGTGAAGATCAAACACCTTCAAAATGTCAGGATTTAAGAATTAATATTACTATAATAAATGTTAGTTATATAACAGATATGACACAAAAATACTTTCTTGAATTTACCTGAAAGTGTTAAATGAACGATTATTGATCAGATACTACCACCTGTAAAATATTTAAACATTTTTTCATATTGTAGCAGAGATTTTCAGAAGCATTAGAAATAACAGAACTCCAAAAAATTGAATCTAATGATTGAACAACTATAGACAGCCCTATTTAATTTTCATAATGGATGTTTATGAAAATGTAATTGAAAGTAAAATGTCTGGAAGCAGAACAATAGACTTGGAGACTATAAGGAGGGTTAAATTTCTGATATCTGAGAAATGCTCTTACTTCCTTAATTTTGGAGTGTGGGGAGGTGGTGTCTTTTAGGCCTGGACAATCCATTGGATAATTGAGAGACACTGGGTGCAACAATGCCCAGGGTTTCTGGGACAGGAATTGGCTTCAGTTGAGGTGAACAATAGCCTCACACCAATTCCTAATGACCAGGGAAATGCAGCTGGGCATTTTCCCTTTCCTGGGATCAGCAGCTGCACCCTTAGCCTCCAACTTCTCCAAAGGGGCAGAGGTAGGAGTGTGGGCAGTTCCAAGTCTCTTAACCTCAGCATCAGGTTACCTGCTTTAGCACAGAACAGAGGTAACAGAAAGCTATTATTGTGTGTGTCATCTTCCACCCTACAGTCTGGTGAGTTGGAGCCTCTTTTGGCCACTCTCTAACATGGACAGGGGATTGCTTCTGACCACCCCTTTGCTTCCCACCACTTACGGTAGCTCCCCTGCACCCCAAAAAGTAGGTGGAGGGGAATTTAGAAAGAGGGCAGTACCTTCTGGTTGTCCCATATGAGCAAGAGAAGTTCAGGTGCCTCTGTGGGTCCTTATTGGCCAGGTGAAGAGGAAGATCCTTCCATATGATATTGATCTTTGTTCACGAATACCATCAAATACCCTAGTGAAGGGGCAAGTCCCCTCCCCTCTCTCAGTCCATTATCCCCAGCCACGTGAGATAGAACTAATGGGTTTGTTTACATCTATCAATAGTCAGATAATATCTTAAAAAGTAAAACAAAATGTACTTTGAAAGATAGATTTATACTTGTCAATGTGTGACTGATTTTTTAATTTATTTAACAAAAAAGGATATGTGAAAGATAGATTTAGAGTGGTCAATGTATGACACCTGTGTGTGAACCATCATATATAGAAAAGTGATAGGTGAGTTTTGGTTTATAGTTGGCATAGAGAATTTGTACTTATATATACCAATATCCTGTCTTATCTCTTTGTTAGGAGGAGGAATGTTCTACACAATGTGCTATTTATTTTGTTCTCTTTACATTGCAATAGCTTCACAATAATAATTTTATGAGGCAGAAGTTCCATCACAAAGCCCAAAAAGGTTTGGTCTCAGTAAGTAGGACTTCAACTTCACCTTATTGACTTTTCTCTCTTCTTTCTTCTCTCTCTTTCCATATTTGAAAACATTTAAACAACATTTATTGCGAGCCTACTCTGTGGTCACTAATGTTGATGGCATCAAAACCATGATCTCCCTCAAGTATGGTGGGTCTTACACAAAGGAATATGTCTCCATTGGTAGAATTTCTAATCAGTGGCTGATGAGGAAATGGTTTTGGGTGAGGGAAGACAGTGAGGGACAAGGTTACTATCACCATTACTGCCAGGTCTCTAGGCATAAAGTAAGCATGTTTCGTCCCCACATTAAATTGTTTTATTTTTTAAACATATTCTCTAACATCTTGTAGATTAATAATTGATATGATACAATTTTACCTATTCTAATAGCAAGATCAATTTAATTTTAAAGAAAAAAAGGCCTTATTTCTTCTCTTTGAGATAGTATTAATACCTCAGTCTCTGAAGTATGACTAAGTCTTTGAAGAATCTCCTTACATCCTAATTGTGCAACTCAAAAATTCTCAGCTTCTTACTGTATCCATGAGTTAATGTGTGTACAGCTGTTGTACAAAACACCCATAATAGTTTAATGGAGCACAGAACCTTAAGAGATGAAAGGACTAGTGTTTTATGGTTGTTTTGTTTTGACTTATACTACCAAAAAGTAGGAAGTAAGAGATAGAAAGGTACTTTTAAAATTTAATCTAGTTCAAAATCATAACATCTCTGTTTAAGACTGGACATCTTCATAAATTATGTTTGCGACATTGTATAGTTCTAAGAGAGGAAAATAGTTGCCAAAGATGCTTGGTAAACACTATTTAACTCATTTAGATATAACTTATTCCTTGACATATTGCCAGAGTATTCCTCCAAAACAAGCATATATTTCAAAATAAAAGAGAGGTACATTTTAAATTATGAATAAAAATGAAAACATTTGAAGAAAATGTCCTGAGGCCTGAACTCAAATATACTAATTAGTCTTTTATCAGTTCAATATGTTTTGCCAAAACAATCCTCTGCTTGATTTCAGTGTTGCTTTTCAGTGAAGATCAGTTTTTGGATATCTTTCACAAAGAACTAGAAGGCAGAACAAGGAAAACAAAATAGAATGACGAGTTATTTGTGTATGATATGTCAATGCAAGGGCTATTGTTTCATCTAAAAGCAGACAACATATACAGCTTTCTATACAAATTTAAATGTAGAAGACCACATATGTTCATTTTTGCTTGAATTTTCATCAAAAGCATTTTCATAATCCTACCATGGCAACTGAATTCTGTGGTTTCTTCTAGAAACACCTTTCCTCTCCTATTCTACCTAGCTAACCACAATTAGAATCCTGGTGTATATTTATGAATATGAACAAAACTAACCAAATATAATTAAGAGAAATTATGTAAAAGTAGTAGAGAAAGAAAAAAGCTCAAAGAGTATTATGAAGATGGTTATAAAAGAGAATGTATTTGTTCTTAGTAAATACATATTAAAGTATTTAAGGGATAAAGAAGTATGATATTCGCATTTAATCCCAAAGGTTTCAATTTATATGTCTATACTATTTATTTTATATATGAAAAGAGAAAGGAAAGGGGAAAGGGAGAAAGAACATGAGTGAGAAATTTTGGCAAAATGTTAAGAATTGTTGAATGTGGCTAATCGATGTAAGGGAGTTCTTTGTAACAATTTAAAAACTTTTATGTAACTTAGAATTTATTTTAAAACAAGATGTCAAACAGTGTATAAAAATGGTGGCATGAAGGAAGATCATTAGGAGTTGAGAATGGGAAACAAAACTTATCTAGCATTTAGTGGGTTCTGATATTCAGTTCCTTCATGACTGCTGGTTTGTGGCTTAGAACTTTTTTCTTTCATGAGGAAAACTCTAATAAGACAAATAAATGTGGAGCTGATATGACTGAACTGGAAACATGGGGTATTTAGCTTCTCTCTGTCTCCTCTTTAATCCCACTGTTGGTCTCTGCCTTAGTCAATTCAGGCTGCCATAATAAAATACCATAGACTGAGTGGTTTAAATAATAGAAATTTATTTATTCATAGTTCCGGAGGCTATAGTACAAAATCAAAGTTCTGGTGGATTTTGGTTTCCGGTGAGGCTCTCTTTCTGTCTTGTGGATAACTAGCTTCTCACTTTGTCCTCACGTGGCCTTTCCTCGGGGAGGGGGTGTGTGGAGAGCAAGAGAGAGCTTGCCCCTGCTGTCTCTTCTCATAAGGGCATCAGTCCCATAGGACTAGGGCCTCACCCTTATGACCTCATTTAATCTTAATTATTTCTTTAGCGACCTCAACTTCAAATACAGCAGCTACAACAAGGGTTAGGGCTTCAACATATGAATTTGGGGAGCACACATTCAGTCCATAAGATTCTCTGAGTCACTTTCAAAGAAATTCAAATTTTCAAGGAACATAGAAAATCAATACTTTATACAATATGCTACATTGTTTTTATGGTTTAAAGTACAATTTAATAGGGTAATCTTCCTAATTCCAGCCTGTACTTTACCCAGGAAAACATCATCCTATATATATATTTTTTTTTGAGACAGAGTCTCACTCTGTTCCCCGGGCTAGAGTGCCATGGCGTCAGCCTAGCTCACAGCAACCTCAAACTCCTGGGCTCAAGCGATCCTCCTGCCTCAGCCTCCCGAGTAGCTGGGACTAAAGGCATGTGCCACTATGCCCGGCTAATTTTTTCTATATATTTTTAGTTGGCCAATTAATTTCTTTCTATTTTTAGTAGAGACGGGGTCTCGCTCTTGCTCAGGCTGGTTTCGAACTCCTGACCCTGAGTGATCCGCCCACCTCGGCCTCACAGTCATCCTATATGTTTTTGGAGATACTTTTTTCTCAAAAAATGTAAGGCAAATAAAGCACATGAAATGGTGTCTTTGTTCTCTTCTCTACAACTTGGTTAATTTCCCCAGTGTAGATTCCACTGATATTCTGTTTTGTGTTAATAATTTAGTCTTTTAGACATTATATAGATTGATTTTAAAAGTTGAAAAATGATATGTTACAATTAAATTTGTATGTCTATGTAAATATCCATTGCAATAGTGTTAAGAGGTATGATGTAATTATTTCTCCTTTTCTACAATGCTGCAGAATCCCACTGGCATCCATAGGAGAATGGCCACATCTATTCTCACTTAGTACTCTCCTCTAAGTTCTCAAAATCATGATCCATTTTAGCTTCTTTCATATTTTTATCATTTTTTGTTGTTGTTTTTCTGTCCAGAGTTTCTAAATGCTTTTATTTTATTTTGTTTTTCTTGTTAGGAAAGAAAAGCATATGTTTTCTTTGTCACATCCTTAGTATCATCTGTCTTTTTGGTCATTCTATTGCCTTAAAATCCATTCCATTTTTCCTCTAGCAGGTTATTGGCTTTCTATTCAAATTTGGAGGAGTAACTTAATATGTGGATCATGATTGCTTATGCATATATTTGTTTTACATGGAGTTTATGATTGATTTCTTTTTTAAATTTTATATTTTGATCATATTCTTAATTTTATCTCCTCTCTCAGTCATGCTATTCCTTGTATAGAGTCCTTTTGCCTGGAGACCTTTCTACTAAAGTCCATGTCCTTCTGATCTAGCTGAACTGGTAGCTTTCTGATTTCCACAGCTATCATCTTGGGCCAAAAATCCATAATTACATAGGTTATGGAATATATTGTTTTCTTGATCTGATGTTGTCTTACTCTTCGATATTTCCGTCTTCATTTTGCTACAGCATATTGTATCAGTTGGGGTTCAATCAGAGAAGCAGAGGTGCCATAGAAGAAAATGTTGTTGGAATCAAATATACATAGTCGTGGGAGTGGCAAAGAAGTCTGTGGAAGGCTGTTGCCACTGCATCTGGAAGCAGGCCTGAAGTTGCTATAGGTATTCAAGGCTGGTAGTTCAGGGGAAAAAGTTGGACATGAAGTAGGAGAGAGAGCAAGAACAAGCTGGAACTCACAAGGACAAATTAGAACCCATAAGGAAAAAGTGGATCCAGTGTCAGAGTCTTATGTCCTCCAATCCTGAGGATAGGAGGGTACTGCAATAGAAACAGCTGCCCTTCACTTGGGAGAAACACTTACACCTGAAGCTAAGGAAGAACACCAGCAGGATCTGAAAGAGCTGTGGGTCTGGCTACTTCCCGACTGCAAGGTGGTCCAGAAGATCAGTGACGATGTGTATGAGCTGTAGGGGTGCCCGGTACCCTGCAGTGACCTTTGGAGGTTAACATCCACTGCTCCACTTCTACCATCCAAACCTTGTACAGTTTGTTCTTTGGCCTACCCTAATTGAGAAATATAGAGTAAACAGAACTATGGAAGACCTAGTTTAGCTTAACTAAGTTGACTCCTTATGAAGTTGCTCCAGTCTGCTCTTGTCAACTTGACATTCAAACATAAACCTTTTAACTTCCAAATAAAGACATTGCAAACTCGTTTTTGCCTAATAATTGAACACATGCTAACCACCTCACCAGAAGAGGACACAACGTCCTTTTGGCTATCTTTGGGTTATGCTCTTTCCTTTTCTAGCTGAGTCATATTCCCTTGCAGATAGCCTAAGGCTTAAATACTGCAATATCAGGTTAATTACTATTAACTATTTTATGTTAGTTGGTAAGGAAATAGAAAAAGAGAGTTAAAAAAATCAGTTAATGTCTACACAAATATATTCATGCCAAGATAATGAAGAATATTTATATCATCATGGTCCTCACGTCTGCAACTTGTCATGTTGTCATTGCACATTGTTGGAAATTATAGTGTAAATACCTATCTTCCTCACCAGAACGTTTGCTCTGTGAAAGAAGGGACATTATCTAAATTATATATTCCTCTATCCCCAGTACTGAGCACAATGACAAACATAGACAGTTAGTGTTTAATTAACATTCAATGAATGCAGACCTGCATGTGTATGTGTGTGTATGTGCGTGTACACGTGCACACATGCATGTACACAGACCCAGATATTCCTGGGTGTTTTAATAAAAACAACTTTCCCTTTGAGTGCTTTATGAAGAAATTTACCTACTATGCAGCTATTTCACACACTATTTCCTTCCTTTGCACTAACAAATGTCCCCTCTTGCACTTTTGTACCACTTTAGTTTCCTGGTACAGCTACTTGAGGTTTTGTTTAAGGATTTCATTACCACTTTGTTGTGACTTCCACTTTATAAATATTATCCTTCTTTTGTTCCTTGGAGATACCCTGTGAGGTACTCAGAGCAGCTATTATTATCATTTTAATTTACAAATAAGGAATGTGAAACTCAGTAAAGGTGTAAGTTGTGATGTCAGTGGCAATAAGAACTCAAATTCATATCTTTTGACTCTTATAGTCCAGTGCTCCTACCACTACAACAAGCTGATATTTCAAAATTTAAAGTATTTTAGTAATGGACTGAACTTGAATAATACACTAATGGAATCATCAAATGAATTTCCTCTTCTTATAGCTTCAGTTTTGAATACACATAACATTGCTCAAGGGACAAACTAAACCTAGAGTTTTCTGCTTTAGTTCTGTCTTATGGCATATGATTAGAGGCATATAAAAATTACCAATAAAAATAATTATTAAAAGCATTTCTTGACATTGGACATGACCCATTTTAGTATTATAAACCAGTTTTTGTCTTTGGCCTTCATTCTTCAAAATGTGGCTCTGTTTTCCTGGCCCCTATGTCATTAATACTGACTCTCAGTTTGCAAATGTGCCTCAGGGCCCCTCCCTCACATCTCTGTGGTTTGGAAAACTGGAAGTGGGATCCCATTTTCTCTATGCAAGGACCTTCTTCATCATTTTGAAACTCTGATGACATTTGTCGAACACAACCCTGAAAAACAAAATGGCCATATGCTTTTGGTTTTCCAAACTCTTCCCCAAAGCAAGTGTTCAGTATGCAAAGAAATACTTTAAAAATGCCAACACAGTCATTTTAAATTAGCAGACATTCTTTGTCAGGAAAGTAAGGTTTCACATTTCTTTGGGTGTGAAGTTATATATTAATGAATTCTGGCTCCATCTACTTAAAAAATAAAACAAACAAAACAAACCTTCCCCATTTAGGGAGAACTTAAGCTTCAATTTCTGATATTCAGATTATTGTGTGGGAAAATGTTATCAGTCTATTAAATCTACTTCTTATTACAAAAGGAGGAACTATTACCTGAATAAACACTTTCAAGGTCTTTTGTCGTGTCACAGAAGTCATACCCTTGCCATGAGCCGGGGTACCACAGCATCACACATCATGAATGGATTATCCAAGGGAGCTCAGAAACAGCAACGGTTGAGGAATTTTATGTAGCTTCGTAGCACAGTAATGATTTTGTTCATCCTTTGATTTAATTTACCATTTCCACAGAGAATTTATAGATTTACTTTGGCTTCATGTATTTCTGTATTTCCAAAATTATAGGAATGAATCTTTCTTACTGGTTGAACACCCAGAATCAAAGTAAGCAGCTCACGAAACACATGATGAAGACACAATTGAACAAAACAAGCTAGTACTAAATCTCAGTGAGTAAAGAGGCAGTATCAAGTCAATGGCCACTAGGAATTTGATTGTTACCACTGATGATAGAATTTGTGAAGGGATATTGATCAGGTGGTTTTACCCTCCATGGACTCCAGAATTTTCATTGTTAATAGTGAGGTAATTCTGTCCTCTGTAACCGCTGTAGCTCATGCTGATTTAGTAAGCTGTCATCTTCTTAGTGGTTTGATCTTTTTTGTCTCTGTAAAATCATTCCATTCTATTTTCCCTGTGTCATTTCCATGTCTCCAGGTCCTTATTTAAGTCATGAATGCATACTATGTATATACTTGGTCAACATTTTCTCCAATTATGATTTTTAAAAACCAATTTCTCTTAAGGGAATTTCTGCTTCCAGAAAAATGAAGTAGATATACACCGTAAAAGTCCAACTAAAAATCTTGGATATTTTATATCCAAAACAAAGGAAGACTCTGAAAGGTATCAATAAGAAAGCTGACTAACTAAGGACCTTAGGACTCAAAGAATGACATGGTGATAAGTTCCCTATGTTTTCTTTTTACCTCATGTATTTCAAACTTGGAGCTGAAAAAGCTGGAAACCCCCAGAAATACCAAAGGACACAGAAATGAAAGTCCCAAACAGAAGCCAAAGTGCCAGGAGAGGGGCAGAATAACAAGGAAGAAAACGTTTAGACAATAATTGCTCTACTGTAACCAATGACCATGGAAAAAAATATTTGTCCCACCCTGACCCTAGCCAGCTAAAGGCTAAGTGGGGGGCATAGATTTTCATTCTTGCAAGGCTGTAAAGAGGTGCCCCAAACTCTTGCCAGGGTGGTATCTGAGAAGGCAGGGTAGGAAGTTGTAACTTTAAGCCCTGCTAAGGATGATGAATCACACTTGCATCACCTATGATGTCAGTGAAGACAACTTGGGGAGCTTTGACTTTCACCCCTACCCAGTAATAAGGAGGAACCCCTCCACTTTCCGGTGGTGTCAGAGAAGGCATAGAGGAGAGTCAGAACTTTCACCATTGCCCACATCTCCCTTCCTGTGGGATAGGTGGAAGCTACATGGGGAACAATAACAAAGCACACATACTCTTCCTATCCAGGAGGATATCAGCAAATGTCTAGTGGGGAGGTGGAAGTCCTACACCCACCCAACAGTAATAAAGAGCCCCTCTCCCATTTGAGTGTTAATGGAGGACATGTGGCAAACTTGGGCTTCTATCCTCATCTTTCTCCTGTACCTGCAGAGAAAGTCACCTGAAAATAGGTTTAAATAAGATTCAGAGTCTCATAATACAATACCAATTGTTCACATTTCAATAGAATATCACTTGGTATTCCTGCCAACGTCAAGGATATCTCTAACTGAAAGAAAAAAGACCATCATTAGATGCCAACACAAAGACAATGAAGGTTCTAGAATTATGTGACAAAAACTTCATAAAAATGTAGCCATCATAGAAAGGCTTTGGCAAGCAATTACAAATACATTGGAAATAATTTAAAAAGCGAAAAGTCTCATTAAAGAAATAGAAGATAAAAAGGAGTGAAATAAATTTTTAAAACTGAAATACATGATAACCCAAATAAAAAAACCTCAATGGATGGGATCAACAGCAGGATTATGAAAACAAAAGAAAGAATTAGTGAAGTGAATTAGAATTCCAGAAGGAGAGAACGAGAAGGTGGGACTAAAAAAGTATACAAAGAAATAATGACTAAAAACTCCTCAAATGTGCTAAAATACATAAACTTACAGACAGATTCAAGAAGCTGAGAAAAACTACAAACAACACAGACCCAGAGAAATTCATGCTAAGATATATCATAATCAAACTTCTGAAAACTAAAGGCAAATACAAATGTTAGAAGCAGCCGGGGAGAAATGATGTATTGCCTGTAGGAGAAAAACAATTTGAAAAACCTTCCTTTTTTATTAGAAATCAGTGGTGCAGCATTTTTAAGTGAAGAAATAAAATAAATATCAACCCAGAATTCTATGTGCCATGAACATTCCAATTAAGCATTAAGGGTAATAATATCATTCTCTGATGAAGGAAAATGAAAATAATTTATTACCAGCAATCCTATCCTAAAAGAATGGCTAAAGGAAGCTTCTCTGTATTAGTTAACTCAGGCTGCCAAAATACTATAGTTTAGATGGCTTAAACAATAACCAAATATTTTTTCCACAGTTCTGGAGGCTAAAAGGCTTAGATCGGGCCACCATCATGGCTGATTTCTGATGAGGTCTCTCTTTTTGGTTTGTAGGCAGCTGCCTACGAAGTATATTTTTTCCTACAATGAGCCCAAGACTATGCTGATGGCTTATGGAAAAACACCTGTTGGATATGCAGCCTCATGCCAATCTCCAGTGCCATGGTGGGTGTCTCCCTTCCAAAGACCAGATTGGATAGAATAGCAGGAATATATTACTGTTTCCCAAAATTACATGATGATATGGAATACAGGTATGAATTGAGATAAATAAAAATATGACAATAGCCCGCTAATACTGCTCTTTCTGAATAGGAACATGGGAAGAGTTTTTCTGTCAATGACAGTAACTCATGTGCTCGCCAACTGACAACACCCCAATTTAAAAACAAAATGACCTAGTAATGCAATACTCAAATATGGATTGGGTTCATTTGGTTAACTCTACTTTTTGGCCAACTTAGTTAACTTGCCTCCCACCCCCACCTGCTGACCATGTTGAGAAGAAAAGAATCATTCTAAAGATACCAGGACAAATAGCACAAAGGGCATGGGATATTATTAATAGGAAATCAATGTTTACACACTATAATATTACAAAGTACTGATTGGCATGCTACAGAATTGGCACTTCATCTAGAAATCTATTTTTGCCCCCACATGGAACTTCCTAGATATGTGCAACTCACTGTGGCCTGGGTTACCCCGTATGGTTAGGATGATGTTGTTTGGTTTATACATGGGCACAAGACTGGATAGCTCACACCCTTACAAAGCCTGTGAATCTCCCTCATTTGAAATCCTGCTAGGACAGATTTTTTTCCATTGATATGATCATTTGGCTTCTATTTTTCTTTCCCAACGGGACATCGAAGATGTTATTTGTTATGTGGAAGCTCTAAGAAGTTATAAAAAGAAAATGTTGAATGATAGTTGCATGAGAATCTCTCTTTTAAACATGGAAGTCACTCTCAGGAGAAAGGCTGTCCTCCAAAATCTCGTGGCATTAGACATGCTCAATTCTGCACAATGGGGAACTTGTGTGATCATAAAAACTAAATTCTATGTTTATATTCTTGATGAATCAGATAATATCACTCAATTAATGACTGATATGAAAATCCAAATAATCAATTTCTCAGACTGAACCCCTACTTTGAATGATTGACTTCATAGCTGGTTTGGATTGTGGGGTACCTATTGGCAGAAGCTGCTTCTTGGTTTAAGTATTATATTCATATATTTCTTACTGTCTTGTTTTTGCTGTTACTGTTGCTATAGCATCTGCCTCCAATGGAGTCAATTAGCTTCAGCACAGCTGCTGAAGCTAAAATATATCAAGCCACCCTCTCTCTGGACCCATGGACTATCTTGAAAGAGGTGAGTGTGTGAGATTGTAGGATTGATTTGAAAGGACAGAGTATAGGAAAACAGCCTGTTGCATAGCAAAAGTGATGCTATCTTGAGTGAAGCTGCTATCATGACCAGTATTTGAGTCCTGCATCTGCAGCAAGGTCTTTAAACAATGCCTGTGGCATAGATAACCTCTCATAAAGATGCTTATCTAATCTCCCCAGTGGTCATGAGTTTCACAAGAAAGTCTGAGGCATGACCAGCTGCACATGGCTTTATCCTAAAAGCTCGATATATGAAGGATGCTTTCTGGAGGGCAAGTGCAGGGATCCACGATCTCGTGGCTGCCGCAGACATTGCTTCTGTTTGTAAGTCCCTATTCTTTCTGAGAAATTGGATTTGTCAGCTTCCTCCTTTAGCCTCTCAGTTCCCTAAGCCTTTGGGAACAGGTTTGTATATACGAGCTCACCATGGAATAGCAGGTTAAAGATAAAAAGATAGAAACTGTATGTCATGCAGTTATTAATCACAAAAAGCAAGATTGACTAGATTATTATCAAATAAAGTAGACTTAATAATACAGAAAATTACCAGAGGTGGAGAAAGACTTTATATTATAAAAGGTTAATAAACCAAGGGAATATAACAAACCTAAATGTGTATGCACCAAATAATAGAAGTGAAAAATATGTGCAACAAAAACTGATAGAATTGAAAAGAGAATTAGAAAAATTCACAGTTTTGTTGGAGACTTCAGCACTCTTCCTTCAACAATTGATAGATCATCTAAACAGAAAAACAGTAAGGATGTAGAAGAGGTCAACACCATCAGCTATTAGGGTCTAACCAACATTTAAAGAAACATTTACCCCACAATAGCAGAATAAATGTTTGCTGTAAGTGCCCATGGAACATACACCTAGACAGATCATATCCTGGGCTATGCAAACCTACACAGATTTAAAAGAAATGAAATCATACAGAGTGTGTTCTGTAATCACAATGCAATCAAACTAGAAACCAATATCAGAAAATTAAGGGGAGATCTCTAAATATTTGGAAACTAAACAATGCATTTTTAAATAATCTCCGATTTAAAAATGTTTCAAGGAGATCCATTCAATGAAATGAAGATGGAAATGTAACAGAGTTTTCTGGGACACAGCTAAATTAGTTCCAAAAAAAAATTTATAGCACTAAATATATATATTAGAAAAGAGGAAAAGTCTCAAGTTGATAATCTAATATCTCACCTCAAGAACCTAGGAAAAGAACAAAATATATTGAAATCAAGCAAAAGGAAGAAAATAAAATATAAGAGTATAAATCAATGAATTTAAAACAGAAAAATTGAAAAAAATCAATGAAACAAAGAGCTGGTTCTTTGAAAAATTAGTAAACTTGATAAAGTACCAAGACTGACCAAAAAATAGAAGGCAGAAATTGCTAATATCAGCCAATGTAATCCACCATATTAATAATCTGAAGGAGAAAAATCACAATATCATATCCAGTAAAGCAAGAAAAGCATTTGACAAAATTCAATATCCACTCATGATAAAACTTTCAGAAAAATAAGAGTAGAGGGAAACTCTAAACTTGCTAAAGAATATCTACAAAAAACATTATATTTAATGGTACAAGGCTTAATGTCTTACTCCTAAAATCAGAAACTAGGCAAGAATGTTCGTCATCACCACCACTATTCAACGCAGTGCAGAAAGTTCTAGCCAGCACAACAAAGCAAGTAAAGAAATAAAAGGCATGCAGATAGGAAAGGAAGAGATAAAACTGTCCCTCTTTGCAAATAACATGATGATCTACATAGAAAACCCCAAGTAATCTACCCTTCCCTCTAAGAAAACAGACTCAAACTCTTAGAACTAATAAATGAGTTCAACAAAGTCACAGAATACAAAAAATACAAAAATCAATTCTATTTCTATATGTTAGCAATGAACAGATGGATTAAAAATACAATGCCATTACAATTGCTCAAAAAAGAAAAAAGAAATGAAATACTTAGGCGTAAATTAAACAAAACATCTATAGTACTTAAATTCTGAAAACTATAGAATACTGATGAAAGAAATCAGTGAAGTTCTAAATGAATAAAGAGACATATTCCATTTAATGGATTCATAGGTTCATGTGTTTACAGATTGGAAGACTCAACATGGTGAAGATGCCTATTCTCTCCACATTAAAATACAGGTTTAGTAAAATTCCTATCAAAATCCAAGTAATATGTCTTGCAGGTATATACAAGATTAATACCAGTCCTAAACCCTCCTTTCCTACAAACACTGACTTCACAAAAATTCACAGATAAATTTCTTATGTGAGAAATAAAAAACTTATTGAAAGTCTCCTGCTCCTTGGGAGAATATGAAACTGGAGTCAACAAAGCTGATAGGGATATTTGGGACATCTTTTCACCAGAAACCCTGGACCAGTGTGGCACTATATAGTCAGGCTCCTAGATTCACCTATGGGAGGGAAGGTATTGATTCATGTGCCTAGCACTCCAACTTCTCTGAAGAAGATCCCCAGAAAACAAGCTTATATCTCCCAAGTCTTGAAGCTTGGAAGGTTCTATAGTCTAGCCACCTGGGGGAGAATGGAGGCAGTGACTATGGCTGGTAGATCCATTGATCCTCCCCCTATCTCAGCACAGAGCAAGTGGACAAAAATATCACAGGTCTCATTTTTCCTCTGGGGAGGAAAAGAGTTCATCTATGTGCTCAGTACACCCAAACTTCTCCAGGGATTCCCAAAGAACTAGCACCTGTCTAGCCAGTTTTAAAGCTCTGATTGATGCATATGGCATAGTCAAGCTGCCTGGGGAAGAATAAAGATGTCTTTTGGATAGATCACGTGCTAGGTCACACAAGTCTTAACAAATTTAAGAAGCCTGAAATCATACCAACTATCTGACCACAATGGAATGAAACTAGAACAAAATAGCAGAAAGAACACTGAAATATTCACAAATACGTGGAAATTTAAAAAGACACTTTGAACAACCAATGGGTGAAAGAAAAAATTAAAAAGGAAAATAGAAAATATCTTGAGACAACAAAAATTAAAATACAATAGTCCAAAACTTATGAGATGCAGTCAAAGAAGTACCAAGGAAGTATAAGGAAGTTTATAGTGATAACTACCTACATTAAAAACGAAGAAAGATCTCAATAAACAACCTAACTTTACAACACAAGGAACTAGAAATAAACTAAGCCCAAAGTACAATGCACATTGCTCCAGTGATGGATGCAACACGCCTCACCATAATGTAATATATCAATATAGCAAAATTGCACTCGTACCCAATGAATATATACCAATAAAAATAAAGTTTTAAAAAGCTATCAGGAGGAAGAAAGCAATAAAGACTAGAGCAGAAATAGATAAAACATAAAATAGAAAAACAATAGAAAAAATCAACAAAACTAATAATTGTTTTTTTGAAAAAATAAAATTCACAAACCGTTAGCTTGACAAAGATGAAAAGAAAGAAGACTCAAATAAATAAAATCATAAATGAAAGAAGAGACTTTACAATTGATGTCACAAAAAATATATTTTAAAAGACTATTGTAAGCTAACATACATCAACAAACTTAATAACCTAGAAGAAATGTATAAATTCCTAAAACCATATGTGCTACCAAGACTAAATCATGAAGAAATAGAAAGTCTAAACAAACCAATGACTATTTAATAGTATCTATTTAAATCAGTAATCAAAAACTTCCCAAAAAAGAAAAGCTTAGGACCAGATGGCTTCACTAGTGAATTCTACCAAACATTTAAAGAATTAACACCAATGTTTCTCAAATTCTTCCAAAAAATTGAAGAGGAGGGAACACTTCCAAATTCATTTTATGAGTCCAATATTATGCTTATACCAAAGTCAGACAAAGACACTACAAGCAAAACACAAAAACAAAAACAAATAAAAAACCTACCAGACAATATTTCTGTGAATATAGATGTAAACATGCTAAACAAAATATTATCAAATCAAATCCAACAGCACATTAAAAGGATCATACACCATGACGAAGTGAGATTAATCCCTCGGATGCAAAGATGAGTAAACATACAAAAACCAACTAATATATACACTACATTAACAGGATAAAAGTTAAAAAATAAAAGTCAAATAATCATCTCAAAAGATGAAGAAAAACTATTTGATAAAATTCAATAACTTTTCATGATAAAATCTCTCACCAAACTAAGAATAGAAAAAAAATTACATACCTTAACATAATAAAGGCCAAATATGAAAAGCCCACAGCTATCACTGCTCAACAGCAAAAAACCTGAAAGCTTTTCTTCTAGGATCTGGAACAAGACAAGGATTCCACTATTGCCAGTTCTATTCAACATAGAGCCGGAAATCCTAGCCAGAACTACTAGGCAAGAAAAAGAAGTCAAAAGAAGCAGAAGAAAAAGAACAAAATTTTTCACACTATATGTCATAGTAAGGATTAATCCCTAAAATATAATATATAAGGAGCATTTTACAAATCAATAGTAAAATAAAATAAAAATCAAATAATAACCTTAATAAAAAAAATGAGTTAAGGACTTGAATAGATATTTCTCCAAAGAAGGCATACGAATGACCAAAAGGAATAGAAAATAGTTCTCATTATCAATAATCATCAGGGGAATTTAATTCAAAATCACCATAAAATAGTGTCTCACATTTGTTAGGATAAGTATTACACACACACACACACACACCACCACAAAGCCAGCAAGTATTGGCAAGGATATGCAGAAATTGGAATACTTGCACATTTTTGGTGGGAATGCAAAGTGGTGCAGCAGCTATGGAAAATAGTATGGAAGTTCCTTAAAACTTTAAATTAGAACTACCATATGATCCAGTAATTCTATTTCTGAGCATTTATCCAAAGGAATTGAAATCAGCATTGAGGATGTATCAGCATTCTTATGTTCATGCAGCACTATTCACAACAGCTAATATGTGAAAATAACTTAAATGCATGTCAACAGATGAATGATAAAGAAAATATGGTTTATTTATACCATGGGATACTATTTAGCCTTAAGAAAGAAGAAAGTTTTGCAACATGTAACAACATGGTTGAATCTTGAAAACATGATGCTAAGTAAAATAAGCCAGTTACAGAAGGACAGATACTGCAAGATGCCACTCATATGAATTATTGAAAAGTCACATTCATAGAGTCAAAGAATGGAACGATAGTTACCAGAGGCAGAGGGCAGGGAGATATGGAGAATTACTAACCAATGGGCATACAGTTTCAATTAAGCAAGTTGAATAAGTTCTAGAGATCTGCTGTAAATCATTGCACCTATAATCAATAATAATGTATTATACACTTAAAACTTTGATAAGAGGGTATATTTCATGTTAAGTATTTTTACCAACATAAAATTAAATTAATAGTATTCTAAAATTTATATGGAAATGTAAAATAATTGAAATTTTAAAAGGATAAAATGAGAGGAATCAGTCTGCTTGATTTCAAAACTTATTATATACTTGCAGTAGGCAAGGTCATGTGGTGTTGGTGAAAGGACAGATGCTTGGACCAAACAACAGAATAGAGAACTCCAAAATAAAGCAATGCAAACATGTCTAACTGATTTTTGCCAATGTTGCACAACAAATTCAGTGGAGGGAGCCAACACTTTCCAACAAATGGTGCTGAAGAAATTGGTCAGGGATAAGGATAAGAAGGAATTTCAACCTAAGCCTCACGACTTATATAATTACCAGTGGGAATTAAAATATGTAAAAAAATAGTATACTATTCAGAATAGTATTCTGGAAAACAGTTTGGTAGTTTCTTTAAAAAAACCCCTAAATATGAAGAATCTACCACTGTATGATCCAGCAGTTACATTCTTGGCCATTTATCACAGAAAATGAAAAGTCATGTTCATGCAAAAACCTGTACATAAATATTCATAGCAACTTTTGTTCGTAATGCTCCCCAGTTAAAATCATTCCAGTTGTCCTTCAGAGGTGAATGATTAAACTAACTTTGACACATATGTATTATGGAATACTACTCAACAATAAACATGAGCAAAGTATTGATAAATATAGAAGCTTGGATTGATCTACGAAGAATTGCGTTGAATGTAAAAAGTCAATCTCAAATGGCTACATACTATAGCAGTCTATTTATATAATATTTTTGAAATGACAAAATTCTGCAGAAAAGATTAATGATTGTCAGGAGTTAAGGTTAAGGAATGGACTGGAAGAGGGAGTTAAGTGTGGTCATAAAGAGACATCATGAAGGATGCTTGTGGTAAAAAAAGATATTCAGTATCTTGACTATTCTAATGTCAGTATTCTGGTTATGATACTATACTACAGTTTTGCAAGATGTTGTCATTAGGGAAAACTGGGTAAAGGGTACATAGAGTCTTTCTATTATTATTTTCAACTGTACATGAATCTACAATTATTTTAAAATAAAAAAGTTTAGTTAGAAAAGGCAATGTAACTGATTATCATGTGGTTATCTTAGTTTACTTAGTGCTGCTGCAACATACCTGAGACTGGGTAATTTATAAAGAACAAAATTTATTTCTTACAGTTTTGGAGGTTGGGATGTCTAAGATCAAGGCCCAGACAAGTTTTGAAGGGCTTCTTGCTGTGACTTCACACAGCAGGGACAGCCTGTTCGTTACATGCTGCAAGAGCAGAATGGAACCCACTTTCACGAGTCCTTTTTATAGCAGCATTAATCCATTTATGAGAGCAGTCCCCTCATGCCTCCAATTAAGCCCCACCTCTCAATACTGTTGCATTGGGAGTTAAGTTTCAGTGAGTTTCTGGAGGAAACACAAACATTCAAAGCACATCAGTGGTTAAAATATACTAATTAAAAAAAATCAGTGTCTTTCTCTAGAAGGCCATGAGGGCAGAGCCATGCCTGTTTGCTCAAGACTCCATCTTCAGTCTTCAGAAGCATAATTACATAAGTTATCAAATTAATATTTGTTAGAATAATGAACAATTAAATGAATAGAATATCATCTTCTTCAAGACATCCTGAAACTACTGGCTACTTTTTTTGATGTGTCTATTCGCTTGATCCTGCATTTCTCCAATGTCATCCTTATCTTGCATATGTGCTGAGTGTCATCATTTTTTTCTTAGGTCATGAACATATAAAAATTATTTTACATCCCTTCTTTTGGTCAAAAATATGCTGTGATATATCCCTGGAAAAACCATCCAGATTCTAGAATGTATACTACTAGATAGCAAGAACATTGTGTTTTATCCACTGCTGTATTAGCCAGCACCTAGAAAATGGTGCATTGTAGGAGCATAATGCATATTTCAAGAATTTATCAATATGTAAATGAATAAATTATTCAACAATCCTCTTGTTGCACAACTCTGAAATTTTAAATTCATTCATTCAGTAGATAATTTTGAGTTTTCTTTGTCCAGGAGCAAGATCAGTGTTAATGATAGATGTGGATTAGGCTCTCATGAAACTTATAATTTTTATGGGGCATAATGATAAGTAAATATAAAACCAAAGATTCTGTGTTAAATATTTTGGTGTGTAGAATAGGCATTCTACATAGGCCTATATCACAGGACATATAACTTGGATTTAGAAGGTCAGGTTAGTTATTTGAAGTGAGTGACATTTGTAGTCAGAGCAGGGTGGAAGAATGATGTACATGAGGGCACAACATATACAGACACTTTAAGGGTGTGGTGTGTTTAGAAAACTAAAATCAGCTCAATATAAGGTGCACCTGTTTAGCCAGTACAATGTGTATGTTAAATTAAAGCCATGTAATTATGATGATAATATATAAATTTTAAATTCAGAGGATATATTCAGACCTCTTAAATATTTTTGAAATGTTGTTTCTTTGAAATTGAGAATTATCAGAAATGTAAACTGTAATATGACCTTAATTACATCATTAGTTAATGCAATAAGAACATATCTTTTTTGTTTTAATAAGCTTTATGAAAAGATGATTCTCAATATTTCTGCCAGTGTACTCAGCTTTTATAGAGCAATCGATTTTCAGAAATCTTTATGCTACTGAAATTGCTTCTGATTTTTTATATGCTAATTACACCTGAAAATTAATGCCTAAGTATCCCAACATTTTCATTAAAAGACATAACAATTTTATATTATACAAATCGATTAACTATTTAAAAGAGTTGTCTTTTCAAGAACAAAAATGAAATATGTGGTAAGGCCTTATATAATAATGGCCAGTTGGTATTAGTAATAATTTGCTAGTAATTGGTCCTAAGATTATTTCTTCTCTGGGTATTGGAGGAGGCATTATACCTGCTTATAGATGTCCAAATGCCTAGAACCTAGGATTGGAATGTGCGGAAATACCAAATAAACCCATCAGAACTAGACATGCTAAGAAGGAAGATTAGGCCATTCACAAAATTATTGATGATAGGAAACCTTCCCCTTTAAAAAATATTTATTTTCCACCTCTTGATTTATTCTAGCCTTTGAAGGAATTCATCAACTCCATCCCCAGGAATATAAAACTTACACTTAATAAACCTCTCAAAGAATGCACCAGAAAAGTGAATCTCCCTCTAAGTCCAGATTCAGTTGCTTTTTAAAAAGTATGTAAACCACTGTAATTCTTGATTATTTACTTTAGAAAAGTACAAAATAGTTATTAATTTTTGCTATGAAGTATTTGGTTCACTTCCTTTGATCTTACCCCTTTCTCTCTCCTTTTTTCAATGTTTGACATCAAATTTTAAAAAAATGGACTACTTTAAACATTCGGAAAGATATAGAGAATACTCTAACAAGCCAAATGTACTCAAACATATTTGCAGAACATGTGCTAAAAATCTGTTCTAGCCTTACTTCTCATTTTTTTCCTCTCCCTTGCTTGCCAACTGTGAGCCCAGTGATTCAGAAATTCCACTAGGGAGAGGGACTTGCATTACCTCTGCAGCACTCATATTCTATCATGGGTTATGTTTGCTTGTTTCATTTGTCTACTCATTTTTTTTATAACTTCCAGATATTTGTTGACATCTTATTTATTCAGAAACCCCTCTCATTGTCTTCACTCTTCTGGTTTTATACCCTTTTGAAATTGTACTTTGAATATAATTATTTTTCTAGTGAGGTTTCTAAAGGAGAGAAAACACATGTGCTTTTTATTCCCTTCTTTTAATAAATAAAATCAGGACATTCTATGTCAATTTATTTTAATATCA
This sequence comes from Cheirogaleus medius, assembly GCA_008086735.1. Lineage (NCBI taxonomy): Eukaryota > Metazoa > Chordata > Mammalia > Primates > Cheirogaleidae > Cheirogaleus > Cheirogaleus medius. Next base: position 99,438,089 of record VBSM01000272.1, on the reverse strand, counting down.
TCTACCCTTGTTATTCTGCCATTTTATTTTATGATTTTTTTCTTTTTTTTTCCTGATATTTTATCTTTTGTTATATTTGTAAAAAATATTTATTTTCTTTTTAGTGTTTTAGAAATTATAAACTTGGCCATAGTCCTCTACTGTTTCTCAGTTGAAACAGTATCTATTAATATTTACCTATGATCAATGGAGCTCAAAAAGTTTGTTAATCACTCATGATTAGTGAGTCAGTCAGGGTTCAGTAAAAGAAATAGTAGCCACTCTAGCTGTTTTTTTTCCTTTTTCTTTTTTTTAAGGGACAATATTTATCTAGCTTTAATAGAATGGAATTTAATTCAAAGAATTAGGTACTTTAAAAATTGTAGGGATGTCTGGAAAAGCAGATCATATCACTTATATGAACCTGTTTTTGCTAGTGTACAAAGCTTGTGACTAGAGAGTAGAATTTGAAATTAGAACAATGAAAACATGTATTTGTGCAATAATCATAAGAAGGTGGCTTCCTTCTCATTTGACTTCTACATTGTGCTTGGCAGAATCTTATATCCAAAAGCACAGCTGCAAGGGAGTCTGAGAAATGTAGATTTTAGCTTTTTCTCTCTCTAAGTAGGAATAAATTGATGGTGTGCAAGCCAATCCATAGTCAGCAAGTGGGTGCTGGACTTGATTCCTGACCCATTTCTTTTCCTACAACTGTATTGTGGCTTCTTTTACTTGATTTTTAAGGCAAAAATTATTATTAGACACAGCTTTGTTAGTATTTTTTCCCCATGATGTATCTGACATTGATTTCTGTCAAAGGTCAAATAAAACTCAATAAATATATAAAGCTTAGAATATTCCAAAAATCATTTACAAAATAGTATACAGCTGAAATTCAGGTATTTCATTATAAATCAGATTATTTAACTTTCTGGTTTTTAAAATTTATATTAGATAGTAGAAGACTGGTTTCTTAAACTAATTATACACATATATACATGTATATATGTGTATACAACTATATATGTCTATTTTATGTTTATATGTATGTGTGTATATATATCCACACATACATGCAGTTTTCTCATGGGAGACCTATTATTTATTGAGAGAAACAGAATATTGCTTTTTGCCTTTCTATATAACCAATCTTATATTTTCTAATAATAATATAGGATTCCAAAGTGTTTTTTTGACATGAATGATTAAATTACATAATCCATCATTGACTAATATTTAAGTTAATGCCTAGAATACAAATATGAACCATGTTGTTATTATTAAATTAGTAATATAATCTGAAGTTTATTTCTCCTTTAAGAAGAAAGAAAGGTACTTCTTTTTAGTAAGAAAAAATAGCATTTTTCCATTTCTAAAAGTGCATTCAACTCTCCTAAGGATAACTTATTTATATGACGTTTTGCTACCCCTTAGCTCCAGTTTGAAACTTCATTTGGTGTCACAGTGAGTATGCTACCTTTTAAGTAAAAAATAATTTATCTATAATACATTTTCTCAGGTTTAGTTTGTCTTCCATTTTTTCCATATTTTTCCATTGCACACTGATAAAAGACAGTAAGTCCATCCCCCTAAAAAGTAACAAATATTTTGTTTATTTAAAAATATTTAGATGAAAATAATTCCTTAATCTTGGAAATCCTATCTAGGGGTGTGATTTTTACAGATTATTTTAGTGGGAAAGTAAACAAGTAGATTCAGATATGTATCGTTTAGAGTAAAAATGGATATATCTGGAAAAATACAGTAATATTCTTGATTCTTAATATCTAAAAATGTCATAGTTTGTTGGTTTATATAAGAAAAATTCATTGTATTTTTATAATATTGTAAAAAGTAACATTCCATTTTTAGGGGGAAAAAACTCAAATTCTCATTAAGTTACCTTACCAAGCTCAAAACACATGATCTCCGGGTGATGTGCACTCATTTTTGTGGTCTAGATATGACTTCTAAGTGTTCATTGACCTGCTAACTAAAATGACAAGCTGTTTGCCCCTGCCTTCCTCCACAACAAATATAAATGGTAGCCGAAAGGTAGACTATTATTTATGTCAAAAATCCCACAATAGTCACCAATCCTTGGTCATAGTCCACTGAGCAGGCATTAAAATATCCCTATAATAGATTATGGATTAGGCCGTGTACTGTTATTCTTCATGGCCCCTGGTTTTAACTCTAGAATGTCTTTCCTTGTCTTTTTTCTCCATGGCATCATATTTGTGGTGGGTATTGGAAATACTGCCCCTTTAAGTGCTGACCAGCGTTCATAGCTGACTTCTCATTTATTCAGTCATGGTGATCCAAGTGTTACGGCTTGCCCATTATTCAAGAGTTTTACATCCTAGGCTCAAGCTTTCGTCGTTGGCACAGCACTCTCAAAATTTTGGTAGGCTTCAGAAATATTTGCTTCTAGTTAGTTTATTGTGCCCCTAATCACATCCCTAATTTTTTTCCTAGACGTAATTCTTAAGCCTGTCTTATAATTTTGCTTTCTTTCCCTCATGCCTATTTCTTCAATTTAGTGGAAGCTGCCTTAAAGCCATTTAAAACAACAAGCTTTAAAGGGAAAACAATGCCTTTAATCTGACCTTTTCCACATGACTGAATTCTTTTTCTCTGGAATGTCTTAACAGTCTCTGGAGAGCAAATGCTGTGTGGGCTTCAAGAGCTGCCTTTTCCAGCCCTGCTTCTTGTAGGTCAATTACATATGAGCTAATCTTGTTCCTGAAATGCTTTGCTAGAAGCAGCATTTAAGTCAATAGGCACTAACATTTGGGTTCTTTCCAATAATATCCCTACCACCACAGTTTTATGTCTTTTGCCTTCCAAAGTATCTCAGGCAACAATTTAACTAAATATTTTGATACTGCATAGCATAAGTCCTCAACTTCCCAGCCTACATCATCTATTTTCCTACTGCCCAGCTGTTAAACCCATGCCATGCATTTTAGTAGTACTTTTCCATATTTTGATCCAAAGATCCAAACTTCTCCCATCTTCTGTCATCCCTTGGGGCCATAACCACTTTTATTTATTTTGGGGGAGGAGAAATAGAAGGGGGAAGATGCACATGTTTATTACATTGGTCAGAAAGTGGCACATGTGATTTCCCATTCTGCTGATACGTACTAGTCACAATACTAGAGCTAAATGCCAGGTGGTCTTAGAAATTGAACCTAGCTCCATTAAGCAGTGATGGCAGTTTGCAATCGAAACAGAATGGAGATTTTGATGGACAGCTAGCTATCCCTGCCATATTATTTAATTAACATGTTAAATGTATTTTTATAGATTACAAAGCAATATCATAAATGCGAATATCTTAGCAATTTTGAAACACACAATAAAATTATCTGCAGAGAAATTAATGATTTTCCCAAGATATACTATTGCAAAAGTCAAAGTCTCGATGTGACTCAGAACTTCTCTTGCCAAATATCATGCTCTTTCTGAAAAATTGATTAGAAAAAAAGAGGAAAAGAAATGACTGTGTTTAACATGATACAAACTTTGAAATTAGTATCTTCAAATGATCTAATCAATATCTAATGAATTACTGATTGGTAACATATGGCCACAAATCTCAGTTTAATATTATATTTTCCTTACAATAATAAAGTTATAGAATCTAATCCCATTAGTGAATTTATCATGAGTATATTTTTTCCATAACTTTAAAATTGACCAGAGTGTTTAACTACAACTCTTTTCATCCTGAGTGAAAGTAATAAAATTATTTTATTGTAAATGGGAACTCATAGCCCATATTTTAATAATAGATATACTTAGAGGTTTCAGACTTCAAAATCAATTTTCCTAATGCATGTCGGACATCAGGAAGTTGTTTTTTATTAGATAGTCATTCATTCCTCTTGTTTAGTTTTAAAAGTCATTGAGAAATGCTGCTTGGAAAGAGACTCTGTACTAACTGTTCCAGAGCTGAAAAGACATAAAAGGAATGCTCAATAAGACAAATTTTCCTTTTTTTGCACTTTTGAAAAATCAAATATAAAGTCAGCATCATGGAGGGAATTTTATTTGTTTTCTCTCTTCCTAATCTATATGCACTGTTAAATCTACTAGACAGTCATAGAATCATAAAATTTAAAGTTGGAAAAGACTTTGAGTTGGTTTCATCCAACCTGTCATTCAACTTCAGTAGAGCTTATTGGTATAGTTTAAAGAAATTAACTAATGTCACACGGACTTATTTTTTATTTCATAGATCATGCAATTTGAAATTGTTTCCTTGGCCAAATTTTTGTTCATGACAAGTTCCTAATTTTCTAGGTGGGGCAAGGGGAGTTCCAATGGTCTTTCCCTCTATTGGAGAATGTTATTGCCAATTGGTTCTTTATTTTTGTGGGCAAGGTGTTATCAATGCTGTGGATCTTCTTAGCTTTTATTATTGAAACTTATTTGCATATATCCTTTTACTATGGGGAAATTATATTTTTTAATTTGTTAGAAGCAAAATGTATTTAATGAGCTGCACAACAGAAGCTTTTCAATGGCATTATCGTGTCTCAATGATTAACTGCTGTCTAAAGAAAGATGAAAAATTTAGCACTTTCTTTGTGCAATCTTATTGACATAATGACATTTGTAGTTATTATTATAAGTTATATATTTCTAGACTAAAACTTGATACCTACTTGTAAAAATCAGAATTCGTCAGTGAATAACTGTGACTTCTCTAGACTAACAAAATTTCGCTTAGGTATTGTGGTTTTGTCTAATTAAACATGCTGGACTTGGCACATAGTTATCAAGTGCTGAGTAATAGTGTCTTTGTTATCTTGAAAATTTCTTATACACAGTAAAATTTTTAGTATCTAATATGCTTCTCATCTGGGTATCTGTCACAATGTATGTTTATAGATGAGTTCTATTTGACAAGTTCTTATTAGAAATTTATTATTTTAGTATTTTTCTTCAATGAATTTGAGAAAAGAAATTTATTCAAGTTATGCAACCACAGAACAGCCTCTAACATCAGGATTTGTGGCTCACTGTCTAAAGTATGGTCTAGACAATAGCAAATTCTTCAATTTTGAACAGATTGCATATAATAAATTGCCAGCTTGAACATTGATTTAACTGAAACATTACTTTTTATATTTCCATGTTGCATTCCATTTGATTATACAAAATTTTGGACACAGAAGTAGAATTCCGGTGTCTTGATTCTATGATCCAGCTATGGGGTTATGTTGCTTGGACACAACCCAGAGAACTTGAAGCCTGCCCAGATCACTGAACACCAACTCCTTGACTGCAGACACTGTGTATGCAGACTGTGTATGCTTCTTTCCTGTTTTCTCCATGTTTAACACAAAAATGAAAAACCTAGTACACAATGAGTCAAATTCTTCCTGTGTGCTGGTTACACTCTTGAAGCTAACTTAGCCATCTTGGTAATTGAGTTAATTTTTACAAGTCACGAGGGATACTAAAGAGGTCATTTATTGAAAGATATGGCTTACAAAGTTAAATAATTTTCTTCCAGCAACTTTGGCAAAGTCAAAGAATGTAATTATTTTTCTAGGAGCTTAAATATAAAAATGTGACTTAGTAAATAATTTATTTACTTATTCATTCATTCAACAAAGATGTCTATTAAATACATCATATTATTCTCAATATTGTTAAGACTATAAAGAGATAGTCATGTGCTATAACACTTCCTTTAAATAATTATAATCTAATTGAGATAAGATACGCACATATTTAAATGTTGATGACAATGCAAGATAATAGTTTCACAAAAAGTTGAGAGAAAGAATATCATTAAATGTCAATGCTGGGAAAAATAGGAATTGAGTAGAAGGGAAAATCATTGTAGCTTGAGTTATTAATTGCAGATTTTATAGAGAATGTGGGATTGACTCTAATACACAACCAAAGAAAATAAGTGAATTGTGGAAAAAAAATGAGAAAAAAGTGGACAAGGAAAAGAGGTGAGAAAATGAATGATTTGAGAGATAATGAACAGCTAGTTTAACAATAGCATAGTATCTGTGGGTTAAAGCTCCTCTTGGAATTGGTGATAAAATTATTAACTAGATAGAGTATCTGCCTTCCAGCTTTCTAATGGGCAAGATTAATTAATAAAAGTTGACTTCAATGCATTGTGAAAGTTATTATAATACCATAGTTATTAATTACTTAGTCAAGTCACTATTCATTCGGTACTGTCTCTAGTTATTCATTTAGTCAACTCATAATGTACCTTCATTGTGTCAGAAACTTGATTCCACAAAAGAGTGAATAAGACATACATGACCCCTACTCTCTAAATGTTTGCAGCCTATCTCTCTAACATGCTACAAATAATAAACAAATAAATTAAAAAGGATACTACAAAATAAGTAAATAAGATACTGTTAAAAAGCAGGGAATCTGCTTAGAGAGGTTATCCAGAGTAGATCAGAAAGCGAAGGGAGAATGAGATTCAATATCCGCAGGTCAAAGAAACCTTTTGAAAAATGTTATGGCTAACTGGAGATCTCAAGGGTAAGTAAGACACAGGAAAATGTAGCAGAAGTGAATTTCAGAGAGAGAGAAAATATTAATAGCATACATAAAATTTGAAGGAAAGGAAAGCATAATTCTTTATGGACAGAGAAGTGGAGTAGGGAGAAATTTAGTTAGAGAGAGAAGACCAGATGATGAAATGTCTTGTGATATTGTCTGCTTACTTAATAATAATCTAGAGTGCATGATATAAATTGAGCACAACAAATATTAAGAATTTCTAAACGGTGGACTACTACAGTTTAAAAGTTTTACATGGAAGATCAGTGGTTAGTATATATTTTTATATAGGATTCATTCTACCATACCTGAACCCAGTAATCAAAAGGACATGAGTTGAAAATTAGGATGTTAGGGCTGTGCAAGGTAGAATCAATTTTGGGAAGTGATTGAGTTGGAGGTTCAAGAAGAGTTTGGGGACTCTGAAATGTAAAGAATGGGAAGTCACAAGTGACTGGGGCAGCAAAGGATTAAAGGTCATTCCAGGAAGAAAACTATTCCTCTTTAAGAATTATTTTATAATATATGATGAGGACTGCTTGTCTTCTCAATTTATGAGAGGTTTGTCTTCTTGCTATGGCAGAAAAATTAGCTAATTAGTAAAAACCATGTATGAAATGAGGACAGCAGGAAGAAAAGAAAGCATTTGTACCCTCATAATATTTTGACATAATCACTGAATTTTTAATCTAATATCCATTCTTTTTTTTTCATATACCAAATAGATAATTTTTTATTTTATTTATTTATTTTTATTCCATCTTGTAATGGGGGTACAAGTATTGTTAGG
>VBSM01000272.1:99410362-99426798 GCA_008086735.1 Cheirogaleus medius | reverse complement strand
AAAAAAAAAAAAGAAATTTTAACATGATTATTCTACTCCCAAGGTAGAATTATTTTATTCATTATGATAGTTTTAATTAATGTGTAGTGCTTTGACCAGAGTAGGAGTAAAAATGGTTACATCTCATTTGGCTAGCAGCTATTCTTGTACACCTTTTTGACACACATAGAAGGCACACAGTCTTTATCAACTGAGGCAAACCTGAAGTTTTCCTTAGTTGATGCTTCTAACCAAAAGTCCATAATATTGGCACGTTGTGCAGTCAGCTCCAACAGATTTAATGCTAACCCCCAATATTCAGTAATCCCTAAAATAAAAAAATAATGTTTTCCAAACCTGACCAATATGATGGTAGAGTAAGAAAAAGATAATCATAATAAAAATTCTCTTTTAGAAAATGGACACAAAAATCACGGTCTGTAGCCATTTTAGTATTCTAGTGGGTCAAAATAGTGAAAACAGTAGCAGAGGGAAATCTCCCTGTGGGCACTGGCAGGTTAGCCTATCTGAAAGCTGTAGGTTCTGTTCTCTGAGAGAAAGTCCCTTATCTATTATTTTCCTGGTCGCTTGCTTTGTGCTCTGAGTGTTCTTCCTGGCCCGCTCTCTTCTATGTTGTTTCTGAGGTGGACATCAGAGAGTTTGAACTTCTTGGGGTTGCACAACTCTCAAAGCCCACTTTCTTTTTGCAAGTTTGGGGGATAAGAATTGCTTTAGGGGACAAATGGGTGGTGTTAAACAGATTTAGGGTTACTGTGGTTCCCAAATTTCCTAAAACTTATTAGTTATCTTGTTGTTTACTTCCACCCAATTCCATATTTGAGTATGCAGAGCTAAAGATATCATTTTAGCATAGTTTTTTATTTCAGAATATTACTGGGGTACAAACTCTTTAGTTTACATATATTGCCTTTGCACCACTGGAGCCAGAGCTACAAGCTTGCCCAACCCCCAGACAGCACACCCTGAAGCTGTTAGTTGTGAATTTACTCATTCCCTCCTCCCCCTCCCACCTGCCCAATATCTGATGAATGTGTACATAAGTGTTGATTGATTAGTACCAATTTAATGGTCAGTACATGTGGTGCTTGTTTTCCCATTCTTGTGATACCTCACTTAGAACAATGAGCTCAAGCTCCATTCAGGATAATACAAGAGGTATTGATTCACCATTTTTTGATGGCTGAGTAGAACTCCATGTTATACATACATATACCACATATTCTTAATCCACTTATGTATTGATGGGCATTGGATTGTTTCCATATCTTTGCAATTGTGAATTGTGCTGCTATAAGCATTTTCTAGTGCAGAGGTCTTCTTTATAGAATGTCTTTTGCTCCTTTGAGTAAATACTCAGTAGTGGGATTGCTGGATTAAATGATAGTTCTACTTTTAGCTCTTTGAAGTATCTCTGTATTACTTTCCACATAGATTGTACTAATTTGCAGTTCTAGTTGCAGTGTATGAGTGTTCCTATCTCTCCACATACATGCCAATAAACAATATTTATTGTTTTGGGATTTTGTCAAAGATCACATGGCAATATGAGGATGATTTTATATCTGGGTTCTCAGTCCTGTTCCAAAGGTCTGTATTTCTGTTCTTATGCCAGTCCATGCTGTTTGGGTTACTATAGTCTTGTAGTATGGCTTGAAGTCTGGGAGATTGATGTCTTCCAATTTGTTCTTTTTGCTTAAGGTTGCTTTGGCTGTACAGGGTCTTCTCTGGTTCCATACAAAGTCTAGAATTATTTTTTCTAGATCTGCAAAAAATAATGTTGGTATTTTAATAGGGATTGCATTGAATCTGTAGATCACCTTGGGTAGTATAGATATTTTAACAATATTGATTCTGCCAATCCATGAAGATGGGATGGTTGTCCATCTTTTTACATCCTCTGCAATTTGTTTCCTCAGTGTTTCATAGTTCTCCCTATATAGGTCTCTCACGTCCTTAGTTAAATATATTTTTAAGTATTTTATTTTCTTTGATGCCATTGTGAAAGGTATTGCATCTTTGATTTGATTCTCAACTTGACTGTTATTGGTGTATATGAAAGATACTGATTTGTGTGCATTGATTTTGTAGCCTGAGACTTCACTGAATTCATTTATCAATTCCAGGAGTCTCTTGGTTGTATCTTTGGTTTTTTCTAGATATAGTATCATATTGTCAGCAAAGAGCAATAGTTTCACCTCTTCTTTCCCTATTTGGGTACTCTTGATTTCCTTCTCTTGACTGATTGCTCTGTCAAGGACTTCCAGCATTATGTTGAATAGAAGTAATGATAGTGGACAACTTTGTATGGTTCCAGTTCTGAGTGGGAATGCTTTCAATTTTTTCCCATTCTGCATGATGTTGGCTATGGGTTTATTATATATGGCTTTAATAATTTTGAAGTATGTCCCATCTATGGCATAGTTTTTAAGACTGAACATTTTAGTATTTTTCTTACTGTCCTCTGTTCTCCACCCATTCCATCTCTCTCTAATCTTAATGTTGAGTTCCTGGGAACCATTTAAAACAATATACTTGGGTTAGATAACAGACCTTAATCATGGTTTTTTCCCCAGCAGAATTATTGCTTATATTATTTATCTATTGCTGTGTAACAACTTACTCCAAAACTTAGTGGCTTACAATAACATACAGTTGTTTTCTCTCAGTCATGGATCTGCATATGTGGATTAGCTGGGTCCTTTTCAAAATCTGTCACTAACTGCCTTAAAGTTTCAGCTGGGGCTATGGTCTCATCTCAAGGTTTGATCAAAGAAGCAATCACTTCTAAACTCATGTGCATGGTTCTTGGAAGGATTCAGCTGCTCATGTGCTGTTGAGCTGAGAACCTCATTTCCTTGCCATAGGGGCCTCACTAGTATGGTAATTGGCTCATCAAAGCCAGTAATAGAGGACAAGAGTATGGTAGCCTCTCATCTTTTGTACCCTAGTTACAGAAGTGACACTTTATTAAGTTTGCTGTATTCTATATATTAGAAGCAAGTGACTAGGCTCAGTCCACCCTCAGTGGGAGTGGATTATACTAGGACATAGATATCAAGAGGCATATACCCTTGAGGGATACCTCATAAGTTTGCCCACCACACTGCTTCTATGTTATTGGCTAAACCCTTAGTACATGGCTACACCTAGCTGGAAGAGAGGCTCAAATGTTGTCTTTATTGTGGGCTGCTATTTACTTACCTCTAAAAAGTGAGAAGTTTTATAACTAAGAAAGAAGAGAAAGGAAATTGTGACTGACTAGCAGTCTCTGCAGCAGTGGCCTTAGCAATTCACTTCCATTTACTGAGGCTTACTTGATATTGGTACAATTAGGAAAAAAAAATATCCTCACAGAAATGTAAGGTAATCAGCACATGGTAGGCACAATATAACTTGAGTTTCTTTCCTTTCTTCCTTTCTTATTTCTATTATGATTCAGCCTCCCACTAATGAGAATTCCCTGTCCACCATCTCTGAAAATAAGCAACGATTCCAATGATGAAAGGCCTATTTTCTCACAAGTCAACTCATCTCACTGTTTAAAATGTCCCATATTTGTAGGGTGTGAATATTAAGCTTAAATTAGTTTGCTGTAACTTTTACTAATTAATCTTTTTCTCTACCTACTTTCTTACTTATGAAAATTAAGCCATAATGGTAGAAATAATTACACATATCTATCTGTGTTATTACATAAGTCATTATATATTATTTATCTAGTTTATTACTTTGGATCTCATTTTAATTAATAAATGCTATGCCATGAAGTCATGAGGTGACTCATAACAATCACATTAGAAAATGAGCTATTCCTCCTTGAGTGTCTTAGCTTTTATTTTCTTTATGTGTTCATTTTGTCATTAAGGTTCTACTTCTCATCTTTTCTTTTCAAATGGTACTTCATCTACAAGTGTGATTGTATAAATGACTTGTAACAAGGGCTTATTCCTCCTTGTTCCTCTTTAAACCTGTTGCAGCCCTAGCCTAGGACAGGAATCAGTCATAGTCCTTTCAGTAAACAAAGCTTTGAGGCTGCTCCTCCAGGACTCAGAGCTATTTTCTCATTGTCCATTTCCCTTAAATAAGACCTCTTGCTCTAGACACTGTAGAGCAGCCTCTCTAGAACAAACCCTGTTCACTCTACCCTCCTCAAGGTCTTCCCTCTATCTCTAAGCAGCATAGGCCAACCCTTCCCTTGTTACCTTTCTTCAAACCTCATAGCAGTTCTCAACATTCTGTTTAGAGGACAGATGCTGTCTTGCACTCTCATTGATGATTTGGGACATTGAGAGGAAATCACCAAACTTGTTTAATAAATGTTCTCCCTGGTCATCAAATAAAAGATACATTCTCTCCTCAACTGCATACTCCTACCCTACTGTATGCCTGCGTTGTGTTGTACTTCTTCAACTCTGTCCTCTCTCCCCATCCTTTATGCTATCTTCTATGAACCTGTATTTTGACTGTGAATGCACTCTCCAACATCCTTGGCTTTTCTGAAAATGTTCTTCTACCTCCTTTGGCTAAACGAAACCTGAAATTACTCCAAGGACACTGTTAATTCATGGCCCTATTCTGGGAGGCAGCTTATTTATTCTTACATATAGTACAAACTGAGGGGTAAGGTGAGGTGGTCAGCATTCTTCTTGCCCTCTACTACTTCCTCCAGAACATCACTCCTCCAGACTGAGCTCTTTAATCACTTCCTTTTACTGTCATCTACTGACCTTCTAATAATTTTTCCTCAAATTCATTGATGTTTGGGAACTGGCCTTTTACAAATTTACTCTTCGTCCCAACCTCTGCTAAAATTTTAAGGGATTTCAACAAGTAAGCCTCTTACATCAAGTAACATCCTGGCTTCTGGGCTTCTTCTTTATCTTTATAGGAACTTTATTCCACTTCATTTCAATTATACCATTGAAAGGAGGAAAGAAAAAAATTCTCATTATAATTTGAGTAATATTTCAAATCTCTTTAAGATTTGAAACAACGAATCACAGAGATAGAAAGAAAGACATACATCAATTGCCCACCCTTGTCTTTGTTTAGCTGGACATACAAACCCAAATTTCCTCTCCATCTCTGAAGTCTGATCTATTAATGCATTTGCTACTAAAATGCAAGTGGGGTTCATAGTCATTTTAGATGACTCAGTTCCTCAACCCTGGTGACTCCCATTTTTTCTTCATTGACTTTTGTTCCAAATTTCTTCAGAGTTATGTAGAGTCATGTGGAGTCATGTAGGAAGTCTTTTATATGCCAAGGGTAATAAAAATGTTAAATAAAATATTTAAGATAAATGCCAATTTATCTTAGGATGGCCATAGATGAAACCATAGGATGACTATGGTTTCAGTAGGCTTCACAAAGCACAGAAGAAACTAAGAGAAGATAAATACATGGCAACAAGGCAATTTTATCTGATTTTCAGGGAAAAGTTAGTCTCCTTGTCTTAAAAGCTTTGGTTTATTATCATGAGAACTCATGCCATAAAAATTTCAAAACCAAGGATTTGATTAGTTTCCATAATGTTTTTGTTGTCCTGATAACAGGAGGTTGACACTTCAGTTTGGTTCGTGGTTTAATAATTTCCTGTATATTGCCTGCCAGTGAAAAGAACAAAGTGCCATGTATAATTTTCACTTTGAAACAAAGTCTTTGTTGGGGAAATTTTATTTTTCTTGAGCATGAAAAGAATTTACTCTGTTGCTGATAAACCTTAAACAGGAAGAAATTCTGACTCAAATAATGATAGTGCATATCAAGGCCAGAAGAAGGAAAACTTTAATACAATCCACATTCTATCACAAATTAATTTAAGACAAGTCACAATTTCCATGGGCCTCTGTCTTCTCTGTCTGAAAAATATAAAGAACATTTTCCCTGCTGAAAGAAAGAGATGATATTAATGATATTAAAAAAGAGATATTAAATCCTCTTTATTCCTTAAGACATTTTTTTAAATAAATTGTATAAAAATCACTGTGCTAGGTTTCATGGCTAACCTGGGTATGAGTGGCAGAGAAGAGAGCAGAGGTAAAAAGTGTTACAAAGAGCATAGCATAACGAACGTGTTCCAGTTCTATCACTTATTGACTGTATGACTATTGCAAATAATTCGACCTTTCTCAATAGTAAAGTGAAGTCAGGGTTCAGTGAGAACTAGATATAATTACATGCAAAATCACTTTTTGAATTATAGAACATTCTATTAATGTCTGAATTCCATTAGTACTTCTGATAACTGACTTAATGAAGCCTTTAGTCCAATTGGAAAGAATACTAATACAGATGAAAAAAATAGTCACCGGGAGGCAATTAAACTCAGAGAATGCCAATCAAGTCATATCAAAAGAAATTACTGAAGCATATGTTATAACTATATGCAATTTAGCCAAATGTAGACTCAAATCTGGTCATCAATATCTATGTAGTTCTGATATATATGATTTACTTATAGCCAAATTAGTGTAGGTGAATTGTTTTATTGCAGTATATTGGTATGGACTTGTAAAATGTAAGATATATTGTTTCTTAGAATTTGTGTCAATTTCAGAATTAAAAAATGAATATGAAGAGTAACATAAGTGAGCATTCCCAAATATTAAAAAAAACCAGAAAACAAAAATGTGATTCGGACTTTATTTAATTTCCTCCTAAGTCACCATATGAGAAATTCTTCAAGTTCTTCTGGAGAAAGAAAAAATGAATAAACATATTTCTTATATTTAATGATTCTTGGCCCAAATTGACAAATATTTTTGAATATCAATTCAAAACTATATGACTGCCAGCTGTTGGCAATTTCACATTGCAAAATGAGTTTAGTGGTCAGAGAGAGAATTCCAAGTCTCACAGTTGTTGTACTAAAAGTCAGGCTACGTCTGTAAAGCAAAACAAACACTACCTTGGAATAACAAACTGTCTGGTATTCTTCACCATCTTAAAAACACATTGGAATATTAAAAAAAAATTAATCTGGTATCAATCGTGTTGTTTGAAGTGGCCTGCAGTGTAATATTGAAGGGAAATGGTGATTTGGTAACTATGTTTAAACCCATGGAACAATTGGGCGCCTGTGCCAATTAAATCATTTGAGTTTGCTATTTAATGTGACAATGATTAAAGTCTTAGCACTATGACTGGCACATAGGAAGTCTTCAAGGCATGTTGGTTATTGCACTACTGTGACTAAGGGCCCAGTCTCGGGCTGCAGTAAAAGAGAAATGAGCAGTCCTCACACAATTCTAATAGAGGGTTCACAGATTTGTTTTTATAATTCTTCAGTAAGGTCAGAATAAAAAAATAAGGCTGCAAAGATCAGTTCAGACTAAGTAGAGAATGAATATTATCTACATTTAAAAAAATCAATTATATACTACTTTACATATCTTACAGCTAGGAATGTGTGCTCTCTCTCTCTCTTTCTCTCTCTCTCTCTTTTTCTTTGTATGCTTAAGTGCATTTAAGAGACTGAAACAGTTGGGACTTCTGATAATCAGTCAGCATTTTTTTGATAGTTGAAAAACTAGTTATATTAAAAATTCAATTCAAAAAGTTGATAAGATAGCCATGAAAAAATACATTCTTTCCTCTACTGGGTATTTTGCTGCTATATGAAACCACATAAGTTGCTGAGAATGTTTATTTTTAAATAATTTAATACTTAAGTTTATGGTATGGAAAAATATGTTTTGTAGAGAAGAAAAATACTTGATCTTCCTGAATGATGGCATTCTGTTGGAACAGGACCATTACACTTATTTCTATGCAAATTTGAATTTAACTTTCATGCTGTTCACAGTCTTATTCTTCATATAAATAACTGGATAATATATTAATTTAAAAGCAGTATCTCTACTTATTTGTTTCTTACATCAACCAGAGATAGAGTGTTAGTTTTCCAGGGCTACTGCAACAAAGTACCACAAACTGAATGGCTTCACTAACAGAAATTAATTGTCTTATAGTCCTGAAGGCCAGAAGTCCAAGATCAAGTTGTTGGCAGGGCTGGTTCCTTCTGAGATGCTTAGGGACAATCTGTTCTATGCCTCTCTGTCAGCTTCTGATAATGGCCAGCAATCCTTGGTATGCCTTGGCTTATTATACATGCTTCACTCCAATCCTTGCCCCATCTTCCCATGGAGTTCTGTCTATTGCTGTGTCTTTACATGGACATTTTTAAAATAAGGACAACAGTAATCTTGGGTTAAGAACTCATTCTACCCCAGTATAACCTCATTTTAATTTAACTAATCACATTTGCAGTGAGCTCATTTCCAAATAAGGTCACACTCTGATGTACTGAGGATTTGGACTTCAATATATGTCCCCACAGCCCAGGGACTAGAGTGAAACTGATTCTGATTCTTCTTCTTCTTCTTCTTCTTCTTCTTCTTCTTCTTCTTCTTCTTCTTCTTCTTCCTTCTTCAATTTCATCTTTGTCTTCTTAGAGAGAAAAGGGGGACATTTTTATTCCTATTAAGAATTAAGTTCTAGAATTTGGCTTCTTGAGGGGAAATAGGAAGTAGACCTCATCTACTACTAATTCCAGGATATACCTTCCCAGATATGGATATCTGAGTGAACAGAGTTTGGGACATGGCATGGAGTGAATAATCCCTAGAAAGAAATGAAGTGAATACAACAGAGACTTCCTGGGACATCACATAGTCAGAACTAACACAGGTGCCAAAGTGGAGATGGGAGGGAGGATTTAGGTTTAAAATAGAAGGCTAAAAGGCTTCGTGTAATGAGCCAGGTTTGAAAGAACACCCTTTTCTAAAAGCAGAATTGAGGGAAGAGAGCCCAGTAAGTAATTGTATTCAGTGCTCATTGAAGAAATTATTAATATTGGGTCAAACTATGCTTGCAAATGAAAATTGGAGCTAAGAAAAACTGTGAACATTACAACAGGCAGGCACATAGGTTTTTGAAAAAAAAGACACAAAAAATAAAAAGCCTGCATAAAGCTCAAAATATTGATAAGAACAGACCTGAGAGCCAAACAACCTGGACAAGGTATGACGTCACTGTAGAAGAAGAGGTAGAAAAAAGGAATCCAGACACCAGTCCAGGATAAGAACCAAAGGTGAGCAAAAGGGGAACGTAGATTCTGAAAACCTGTTATAGTCCCAGGCAGGAAGCTCCAGAAGCAGGAACCAATTTCATCCTGGAGCTAGCAAACGAGAGCTAGACCAGTGGGTTCACCTGCTAGAAAGTGGAGCTCAGTTAATCTGAAGGCGCTTGAGGGCTTGCTAGAGGTGGAGACAGCCCACACTGGTATTATATTTCCATTCTGGCTATTCATGTGAACAATCAATCAGGTGACTCATCGCAGTTAGGTTGAGGTTGGGGAATCTAGTTTGAAGCCACGGGGATTCTCAAAGAGAGTAGAAACAGCCTCTCTTTCCCCAAAGTGGGGGCGGGGAGGAAGCTTTCTCTCTCTGTTTCTTTCTCTCTCTCATTTGTATCTCTGTCTCTATCACCTCTATCTCTATCTATCTCTATTTCTTTCTTCTCACTGTGCTTGGGCAGGTAAAACAAAGATCTATTTATAGTCTTGCTCCTCTCAGCTATGAGGCTTTGATCTTAAGATTCCACCAGGCAAGAGTAGGCTAAAATTAGTAGCCGAATTTTCTCTGCGGATGAGACAGTGACCCCACTTCCTTTGATAACAGGCTTAGGTTTAATGGGAGGTCACAGTGAAGCCCAAGGAAGTCCAAGGGCAACTGATCTTCAGGTTCCCAGTACTACAATCATTACTACAATCTCTAGCTGACAGCATCCCAGGCTTCCCTGACACCCCACTGGCCTCATTGTCTACCTGGACGTGGTCTCTGCTCATGGAGCATATAAACTGTATGAGAAGCTCTTTGAGCAAGACCAGTTAAAGACTGAGAATATCTACATATCGAGATTATATTGATGAAGTGAAAATGCCACTCTCTTTGATTAATGGAGTATTTGAAAATTATTGAGAACGTATAAATGTAAGAAGCTCTTTCAAAGAAAAAGGATATTGCACCATTAGCTTCAAATATAAGATGATTTTTAAATTATTCTTTTAATTGACATGTACATATTTATGGGGTACAGTGTGATATTTCAATATATGTATACCATGCATAATGACCAAATCTGGGTAATTAGCATATCAATACTATGAATTTACTAGAAGAAAATACAGGGGAAATGCTTCAGGACATTGATCTGGGCAAAGATTTTATGGATGAGACTGTAAAAGCACAGGTAACAAAAATAAATATAGACAAGTGGGATTATATCAAACTAAAATGCTTCTGCACAACAAAGGAAACCATTAACAGAGTGAAGAGACAACTTGTAGAATGGGAGAAAATATTTGCAAATTATTTCTCCATTAGGGGATTAACATGCAGATTATTCAAGAAACTCCACCAAAAAGACAATCTGATTACAAAATGGGCAAATGATGTGAACAGACATGTCTCAAAAGAAGACACACAAATGGCCAACAAGTATTTGAAAACACTCAAATATAATTTTAAAAAGTAATTTTTTTGAATGGAAGAACAAGGGGTAGAGTAGGTCATGTATGAGCTCTCTTGACATGTATCTTAGAACATATATACAAACTTAATTATTTATGAAAGCTTCCTGACTATTAGAAAAGCTAAAATACATAATACAAACACAAATAAATTTAATGCTATTGTTCTTTGTACAATTATAAATTAGCTTGAGAGGGGAAATAAAGAAAAAAAGCAAAAAGAAATTCAGTTTGAATGAGAAATAACGGTTGGTGGTTGATTAACTGTTTTTAAACATCTTGACATACATTTGGCATAAAATGGAGATCATATATGTGTGCATGCTTCTATGGAGAGTATGCTCAAAATTGACAACAGTAGTTAAATCAAGAATTGAGGGAAAAACTGAATGACAGAGGTTCAGATGTAGGATGAAAATCTGTATTTTACTATACATCATCTATAACATTTTCAGTTTTATATAATATACAATTCCTCCTCCTTGTATTTTTACTTCTGTGTTTGATACCTGAGTTTGGATGTATGAATGAAAGACACACATAAGAATTGAATAATAAGAGAATACTTGTGTTTCAGAAGACAAATTCCTACAGAATTCCTGAGTTATGTAATAACTTCACTGGAGTCTTGTAGGCCCATAATCTAGAGGCATAAAACCAAAATGATAAACAAAAAGGAAAGATAATTATTTTCTATTCATTCTCCCAGAATTCATGATTTTTCCCCATCTATTAATTAATCTATTTAGAATGATTAATAAAGTTTAAAGTTGAGTGAAAATAGCAAAGTATAGAATAGTACTGTAGTGTGATGACATTTAGGCATATATTTTAAAAACTTACCTGCTAAACAATGGTACAAAATGTGGAATAATATACATATACCACATTTGGAATAATAAAATGTGGTATATGTATACCATAGAGTGCTACTCAACAATAAAAACAATGGCGAACTAGCACCTCTATCCTGGATAGAGCTGGAGTCCATTCACAAGCACCACAGGTACTCTCCATCAGATTGGTATTAACTGACCAACACTTATGTGCACATATAGCAATAACGTTCATTGGGTGTTGGGCAGATGGGAGGGGGCGGGAGGGGATGGGTATATACACACCAAATGGGTGCAGTGCTCACTGTCTGGGGAATGGAAAGTGAGCTCTGACTCAGGTGGGGCAAAGGCAATATATGTACTCTAAACCTTTGTACCCCTGTAAGATGCTAAAATAAAAAAACACAAAACAAAGAATTAAGTGTGAATTAATGAATTAATAAATAATCAATTAGTTAATTGAATTAGTTGCGATTGTGTGTTTCAATTTGTTGCCACCAGACAGGTTAAAACACACAGTCAGGATAAGTTTGCCTTTGTTTTTTCTCACTGAAGGGACTCCTCCAGCCTGTGTTTGTCAGAAGTATTTAAAAGCAAATATACTGGCTGCAGCCTGTGGCAAGGGATAAAAGTTAGGGCAAGCAGAGATGGGAAATCCTGGGAAGGAAGAGTCTGGGGAAGGAGATACACAGGGGTGTAGAGGCTGGGAAAAGCTCCTGTGCATACCAGGGAATTAGAAGGCCATGATGTGCCCAAGGCTAGACACATGCTCAGAGAAGACCTGAGAAGACCCTAAGCTTTCACATTTGGCTGACCTTAGGTTCCCTCCAAGCAGGAAGTGAAGGTTAAGGCAGAATTGCAAATAGCCTGGCTAAGTGTTGAAAGAGTGCCCCAACATAGAGCCAATATGCAAAGACTTGGAGAATGGTTTTCATTCTTCTTTCTTTCTTTCTTTTTTTTTTTCTATTTGGCTCCAGGTATTTAGGGATGTCTCTGTCAAATCACCAGCTGACCACTAAGCTAACAGAACAGACACTTTGGTGAGCACACATGACAAAGAATATAGTCTTTACCTGTACAGCATGCAGTGAACAGAAGAGTATATGAATCCATCCTCCAGATGCCATAATGATCAGCATTTTGTCATTCTTGTTTTCTTCATCCCTCTGCCCATTGTCTACCCTGCACTCGATTTTATAATTATCGTTTTACAGTTTCATGCATATGTTTTAACTATTCAATTTTCACTATTGACAAATTTCAACTATTCAACTATTCACTATTGACAAATGAGTATGCTTCTATAACTCACATCCCTATCATGGAAAAACTAGCACCACAAGTACCTACCATCAAATTGGTACTAACTGATCAAAACTTAGGTGCCCACATGGAAGTAATATTCATTGGGTATTGGGCAGGTGGGAGGAAGGTGGAGGGGATCGGTAAATTTATAACTGATGGGGGCAGAGTGCACTGTCTCAGGTATTGGCATGTTTGTAGCTCTGGCTTGGGGGATGCAAAGGCAATGTATATAACCTAAATGTTTGTACCTCCATAATATTCTCAAATTTTAAAGAAGAAAATAAAATAAATTAAAAAGAACTTAAGATAAAAAATAAACAATGGTATATAAATTGGACATATGTAATATTTATGTGGGTATAAATACACAAAGTGAACTACGAGGATGCGGAGCAAAATCAAGGCACTTGTGTCTGGGAAGTGCATGTAGAGAAAGGATAGGTGATAGCTGGTTAAAGAGAAATTTTAAGTCTTAAACAATGTTTGAAAATGTGTAAAAGTGTTATAATTGCTAAATGTGGATATGCCTATTTATTATAATATACTTTGTATGTTTCTGTATTTGCAAAGTTTTAGATATTTAATATAGTTTGGCTTTTCTCCACAAAAGCAACAATTCATCCTCCTTGTATTTTTACTTCTGTGTTTGATACCTGAGATTGGATGTATGAATAAAAGACACACATAAGAATTAAATGATAAGAGAATACCTATGTTTCAAAAAACAAATTCCTGCGGAATTTCTGGTTTATGTAATAACTTCACTGGAGTCTTGTGGGCCCATAATCTAGAAGCATAAAACCAAAATGACAAACAAAAAGGAAAGATAATTATTTTCTATTCATCCTCCCAGAATTCATGATTTTTCCCCATTTTCTTCTGCCCCTGTATATTTTTTAAAGTTAATCATTGATCCACTTGGTCTCTTTAATCTTGTCTTTTTTCAATCTCAGTTCCAATTCTCATAGACTATATTTGTAATGTGTTCAATGTGCATCATTTTTTTGTATAAGCATTTGCAAAATGTGGATATTTGATTTGCATGTACTTTTAATTTATGTAAATGTGTTCATGTCTACTTCTATTATTTTTCATGCTTTTTTTCACTAAAAACTATGTTTTTAAGATTCCAGCATGGTGTTTTGAGTACAATGAATCCCTTGCTCATAGCCACAGGATAACATTGTGTGCTAAACATTCCTCACATTTTACCTAGACATTCTCCCAAGGGTGGACTCCCTGGGTGCTTCCAAATTCTAGCACTGCAATGAAGACCATACACATGTCCACTGTGAACCTGTGTGAGAATATTTTTGAGTCATATGTCCAGCATGAGAATTGTGGAGTTAACCTCTCTAGGGAGAGATAGGTTTACACTACAAAACAGTGCTGTTCCCTAGCAGTATATGAGGGTTCCTACATCCTTGAAGACTCATCAATACCTGGCATTATCTAGCTTTCTAGTCTTGTTTAAAAGATATAAAGTGACACCTTATTTCAATTTACATTTGTTTTATTACTAATGATCTAGTGGTTTTGAATGTCTCTCTGTGTGCTGTTAGCTTTTTGGGTTTTTTCTTTTTTTGTTTTTTCAGGGGCATTTTTATATGTTTCTTTGATTTATAGACTTGTATAATCTTTATTTGTCTTCTAAAAATCTTAAATATCTTCTGCCATTATACCATCTGTCTATTAACTTTTCTAAGCTGTAATTCATTGACTGGAAATCTGTAGTTTGGTTTTAAAATTATATTTTTTTCTTTATATTTATAGTTTTGGTATTTTTGTTTAAGGTATTATCCTAAGAGCCTTCCACAAAGATAATCTCTTATATTCTCTTTAGAAAATTTGCTGTGTTACCTTTCCCACTTAGGTCTTTAATTGATCTAGTGTCCACATGTGTGTGTATATCTGTGTGATGTTATATAGGAATCTAGGTTTATTTTTCTGTATTTATAGTATAAGCCCTCTCAGAAGTCAAAGCTGATTACAACTATGTAGAGTTAAAAAAAGGACTGTAATGATATTAACAAAAAATATAGCATTTTTAATAAATATCTCCTGCATACTCAAAATAGGTACAGAACAAAGAAATAAAAATACTTGGAAGATCCAAACAAATTTATACCTTGCCAAAATGCCGTTATCCAAGTATCACTGTTTTATATTTGATATTTCTAGAATTATAGACTATCTGGAAAACCTGAGACTTAGCTAGCAGAAGCTCGTTGTAGGGGTGAGATTTCTTTTCAATCTTAATGGTTTTCATGTGGTGGTTGACTGATAGAAGGAGAAGGAAAACCTCTTTTTGATAAGGTACAAACAATTGTTTCCAGCACTCTGACTTCACCTTGACTTATTTCCAAGTGATTTATTTCATCGTATAAATAGCTGCAACACAGCACTGACGGAGCATCAGCTTAGGAAACCCTTCACCCCTGTGCCTTGGGCCTTAATTCCTTTTCCATTTATATCTTTAGAGGCTGGCTCCACTTTCTCTATAACAATGCAACAATAAGTACTAAATCTAGATCTTTTTATCTTCTGCCCAACCTCACACACACACAAAAATGCTGATGTTCAGAGTATTGTACAGTAGACAGACAATCCATCAAGTCAAAATGTGCTGGCAGACTAGCTGACTTCTGCCTTTATGGAATTCAAAGCCTTGCCAAGTAAATAAATATAGCAAAAACAGATCCAAAATTAGATGTAACCTTAAATAAGTTATTACAGGTAATTTGCCAAGAGATTTCTTCCCCATCTCCCAGACTGCCTGTAAGTAAAGTCAAAAGGTTACAATGCATTATGCCTAGCCGATTCCAACCTCAGTTTGTTCCACTCTGCCTAATGAAGCTTCATGCCTATCAAAGCAAGCCTGAGCAGTCTGTTCTAATTCACTGAAGGATTATCCAGCAATCCTGCCAGAGCTTCTAGCCTACTGTTCACAACCAGTAGTGTTATCTCATCTTTGGGTCCAGAGCAGAGTTTATCTTTCCACAGAAAGACAGATATGGAGGCACTTAGGGGGCACACGCTCCCTCTCTAGCCAATGATGAAAACTCCAAAAAGCTAACTCAGATCAGGAGCTATTTTGCAACTTCTCAGCTACTGGATCAGTCTGTCTGATATTTAAATAGTTTCTGCTTTTGTTAAAGAAATGTCCTGCTTTGAAGAAAACAATAGAGGTGAAAGGATATGAAAGCTTGGTGGAATGAGGAAAAGAAACTTGAGTTAGAAATAACTCTTAACGGGATGTCTTCCATTGACAATACAACAAGAAGGAAGCTTTTGTTGTTGTTAAACTGGACCGGTTTCCATTAAGTTTAAAATGGTTTAATTTTAGGAGAATACAAGCCAAAGGAATTTGCTAAGAAACTTTACCACTTATGGCATTATTTTTTTTTAAAAAAAGTTAAATAAATGTACCCCTTCTGTATATTCAAAACATGAAATGTTTAACTCAAATGCTGATTGATTTTAGAGGCTGATGATCAAGAGGGAATCTTGAATGTTGCACACTGAAGTGTCACGGGCTTTCTATACATTTGTGATGAGAGAATAATTTAGTAATATCCCACATATCAAGGTTTGGAAGGTCAGAAGTCCTAAAATCCAGGTATTGGCCAGGCTGTATTCCTTCTGGAGGCTCTATGGGAGAATCTATTCCCTTGCCTTTTTCAGTTTCTAGAAGCTCAAGGCCCATCCTCCATCATCAAGGCCAGCAGTGTAGCAACTTTCTCTCTCTCTCTCTCTCTCTC
>VBSM01000272.1:99399418-99410352 GCA_008086735.1 Cheirogaleus medius | reverse complement strand
CTCTCTCTCTCTCATCTCTTTCTTTCTCTCTCTTTCTGATCTTGGCTTCTGTCATCACATCCTCTTACTTCCTTTCCCTTATAAGGATCTATGTGATTACATTGGCATACCTGGACAATCCAGGATAATTTTCCCATCTCAAGACCCTTAACTTAAATCACTTCTGCACACTCCACTTTGCCATGTAGGTAACATTTACGCCAGTTCTGGTGGTTAGAACATGGATATCATTGGGAGGGCATTATTCTGTGCACTACACCTTCTAATTCTCATTCTTGTCATGTATAAAATAGAGGAGGCATAAATAGTGCCTCACTCTCAGGTTGAAATAAGCTCTTAACATATAACTTGGCATATAGAGGGAACTCAGTTCCACAGAATTATTTTATGAGTGTGAAATTCATACTTTATTTATTTTACATTGTCTCAGAATCAAATATTCCACAGAAAAACATTTTCTATATAACACACCTTTAATATTTTAATCTCTTAATTTTATGTATTTATTGTAGTGATTTAAAAAGCGAAACTTTCTATGTTATATTATACAGATCATTTTTCTTAAATAGTATACAATATTTTAAAAATACATATATATATATAGAGAGAGAGAGAGAAAGAGAATCAAATAAACATGGAATCTAATCTCAGTTCTGTCACTCAGCTGTGTGGCCCTCAGCAATTTATTTAACTTCTAAATTCGCTTTCATGTTTAAAAAATAGGAATAATAGCATTTACCTCTTAGGGTAGTTTAGAGGATTAAATTAGGAATAAAATAAAATGCCTGCATTAGTTTCCTATGACTGCTGTTAAAAATTACTACAAACTTGGAGATTTAAAAAATAAGAAATTTATTCTATCATATTTCTTGGCACACAAGTCTGAAATTATGGAATTAGCAGGGTTATGCTTTTTCTAAAAGTTCCAGGGAATAATCCTGCCTTGCCTCTTTCAATTTCTGGAGGCTTCTGATGTTCCTTTGTTTGTGGCAGAATAACTCTAATCTCTGCTTCTATCATCACATGGCCTTCTTTCTTTCTTTCTTTCTTGTTTTTTTTTTTTTGTGCTTCCCTGTGTCTTCTCTTCATTTAATAAGAACACCAGTTTTGGATTTAGGGCCCACTGTATGTCCAGGATGATTTTATCTTGAGACCCTAAAATAATAATATCTGCAAAGCCCCTAATCTCAGAAAAGTCACATTCTGAGATTCCAGATAGACACGATTTGGCAAGGGGCACTATTCAACCCACTATACTACTTATATTCCATCTAATACAGTACAGATTTTTTTTATTGTTTTCTTCTTATAGAAATATCATCATGTTGAATGGTAGTATTTCAGAATTTAACTTATTCAACGAACAATAATTGCCCAATGCAATGGACTGAATGTATCCTTCCCAAATTCATATGTAATAATCACAATGTGATGGTATTTGGAGGTGGGCTCTTTGAGAGGTAATTAGGTCATGAGGGTGGAGCCCTCATAAATGGGATTAGTGCCTTTATAAGGAGTGGCCCAAAAGCTAGCTCTCTTTCTGCCATGTGAGGATACAATGAGAAGTCAGAGATCTTCAACCTGGAAGTGAGCCCTCACCAGAAACCAATGATGCTGGCACCTTGACCTCAGACTTTCAGCCTACGGAACTGTGAGAAATAAATTTATATTATTTATAAGCCACTCAGTCTATGGTCTTTTGTTACAGCACCCTGAGCTGAGGTACCCAGTAAGTGCTAGTGCTGGATTAGTGCCCTGTGCTCAGAGTCCCTTAATTTTTCCAAACTCATTTACTTCAGATTATAGCTTTTGTCCTGGTATTTATCATGTCCTTCATTGGTCTTCAATTTTCACAGCCATCTTTTCCAGAAATGGCTCCTTTTTGTCTCCATTTGTGGACGCTGCTTGGCCTGGAGGAATGTAAGCCTATTCCATACCTCGGACTAGCCCTTTGACTAAGAGTGACCTCAGGCTTAATTTGGATAAGAGGATTTTGGAGAGCTCTTCTCCCATCATCATCTCAGTACACATCAGGGGGTCCTACTAATCCTCTGGGTCTGGAGTCCTGTCCTGATACATGCAAGGAGACATGCCAATGACTAAACACACTGGTGGTTTAGTGAGGGAGTTGAAAAGGTGAAAACGTCTGGAAGAAAGATTAGGGGGAAAAGCACAGGCAACAACAAATGAGGGGTCCAAGAGAGGGAACAGAGTAATGTGCTGAGGGAGATACAGGAGCTGCTTTTGATGCCATGGCACCAGGCAAGGTGAAAACAACAGGCTTGTGCAAATTCATAAGAAACTCCATGTGCTGTGTTAGTGGCAGTCTCAGGCAGCACTGTGACTTGCTCAGTAGAGCACAGCTAAAAGGCATCTCCCTTTGATTCTGTCTCACAGTAAGCCCCTTGGGGGTATTGGCTGGTTTCTTGTACCTGTCTGTCAAGTAGGCATGTAGTCATCAACTCCCTGACAGGAGATTGCTCTAGAAGAAGGTCTACTAGATACAGATTAATTATAATATTCCTGGTGAGGAAGTTTGATCCAAAGTTCTGCCTTTATGAATGGAATGGAGAGTCCAATATACAAATGAAATCTGCTTTCATGGATGTGAAAATCTAGCAGTAGGAATAGGCATTAATCAAATAGTTATCTAAATATTTATCAAATTGCTCTATTCTAAGGTGTACGTTATTCTTTCTTCTGTTTTAACAGCTCTGAAATTGCAATGTGTCTCATAATCACTGAAAGCCTGCCAGCAGTGGTTCCCTAGTAGTAGTAACTAATTGCTCATGCAAAAGCATAAAAAATTCCAAAATGGATGACAGCAGCTTCTCAGGGACAAAAGAAGAACACTTTTTGTAAAAATATACTACACCATCAACATTCCTGTTGACACAGCATATATTATTGTGTGGGCAAACACAAACATCAACCATGGTGATTTGAAAAGTACTTCGGATTATTTGGGCTCTGAGAGATTATGAAGAAATTTTATAAGTACTTTAATCAATATCTTTGCTCTTTGTTTTTAATATGTGCAAAAGAAATGGATATTACAAAATACAAGTCTAGATGAGGCTAAACAGCTCTCTTTGTGAGTATGAAACAAAAATTCTGGCTATTAAGAACATGAATGTCCCAGTTTGATGCACAGTATTTTTACTAAAAATGTATCTTAAAATCAGTAGATCTAGATTTGATCAAGTATAGTGATAATTATCACCACTGAATTTTTGATATAAGAAATCATGGAATGCAATCACAATCTAAAATTGAGAGATATATTTAGGCCTATAATTTAGGGAATGCTGTCCTGAAGAAGTGGCATTAAGATTAAATTAAGTAGCATTGTGGATAAGACTTCCAGATAAGTAGGAGTTCACTTAACTGAAGACGTATAGAGGAAGGCTATCCCAGGCAAAGGAAACATTCTGTGCAGAGATACACATTAAAGAAGGCAGTCATGGTTGAGGGCAAGCAGACAGAGATGTTGGGAGGATGCACCTGGAGTGGTAGATAGTGGCTACTTCCCAAAAGGCTATGTTAAAGAGATTTTGGACTTTATCATGAGATCATTGAAAAACCATAGGCAGTGGTGTGACAGGAGCAGTTTTGTTTTGTAAGCTTCCTGTGTTTGCAAGGTGAAGAACAACTTGGAGGGGCATGATTGTGAATTCTAGGAGATCATGAAGGTGTACTACAGCTGTGCAGGTGAAGGATAATGGTGACTGTGCTAGAATAGCAATGGCGGAAACTGATAGAAGTGGAAAGACTTGAGAAATCTTTGAAGTGAAGGTAGGACTTACCTGTCAGAGAGTGGGTGGTGATGATGACATTCAAGCTTCTGATGATGAACACTTCCTCCCTGAAGTTGAAATGTTCTCCTTCACTGTTAGTGGATGACTTCATGTTCTGGTAGAGCAGTAACTTCATGTTCTAGGAATAGTTCGAGGTGGGGAGTTGTGAGATAGTTAAGAAGTAGAATATCTTTTTATAATGCAGGCTGTAGACAAAACAATTAAAATCCATAAACACATGCACAGTTAGGTGAATTGTGATGCCAATTTTGAGATAATAAATACTGGAGGAGTAGATTTAGGGGCAACTACAGGGAGATCTGTTTTGAATGAGCTGAGTGTTAGGGACCTCTCTGATATCCAAAAGAGATATATATCAAGCAATTATATTTTAAAAAAATATAGATGTAAAACTCAGAAGAGATATCCAGAAGGCTGGAGGTATGAATTTCTAAATAGATGACAATTAAGTCCACGGAATAGGTTAAGAATGCTTAAGTGGACTGAATGGTGTTTATTCTCTACCCACCTCCCCACTCCCTACCAAATAGGTCCATATCCTAATTCCTAGAATTTGTAAATATTATCTCATTTGGAAAATGGATCTTTGAAGATACAATTAAGGATGTTTAAATGAATGGATAATCCTGGATTATGCAGGTGGGCCCTAAATGTAATGATGAGTGTGTTTTTTATGAGTCACAGACACAGAAGAGAAGGCCATATGAAGATGGAAGCAGAGATTGCAGGGATGTAGGCATAAGCCAAGGAATGCCTGGGACCAAAAGAGGCTAGAAAAGACAAGGAACAGAATCTCCCTTGGATCCTCTGGGGAGAACATGGCCCTGCTGCCACTTTGATTTCTGGCTTCTGACCTCCAGAACTATGAGAGAGAATGAATTTCTTGCTTTAAACTACCAAGTTTGTTCTAATTCATTACAACAGCCGCAGGAAGTGCATACAATTGCCTAGGATGAGATTTTAGGGTGAGAAGAGAAAGAGGACTGAGTTCTTGAGAAACTTTAACATGTAAAGGCCTCTAAGGGAAGATAAGTTGATGAGAAAGAAGATACAAACAGATGATGAGGGGAACTGTGGTGTCATGGAAGTCAAGGGAAGAAAATGTTTCAAAAAGGAGGAAGTTGACAGCTGTATCAAAAGCTGCTGAATTACAAAGGAACAGGGCTCTAAATGGTGATCCTTGGGTTTAGCTATATGAAGGATATTAGAATTCCTATAGATATCAGACAAGGTGGTTTAATAGAAATTAAGGTAGGCAAAGTATTGTTATTCCCTTTATTATTATTATTAATATTCCCTTTGTCTAGTCAGGTTTATGAATTGCTTATAACAAACAGAATGTGGTGGAAGCGATGGTGTGTGACTTCTGTGGTTAGTTCAGAAAAGATTATTTTCACTTTGCTGGTTGGAACCCTCATGCTGAGCCTTAAGCCACCATGCTGTGAGGAAGCCAAAATAGCCCACATAGACCATATGGAGAAGGCCTGAGACAATGTAGAGAGAAAGAAGTTTATAGGCTTCATTATTCTGGGCCCAGCTACCATTTGTCTGAACATCATGAGAGACACCAAGTCAGAAGGACTCAGCTGAAGCCTTTCTGCTGACCCACAAAATCCTTGAAAAATAATAAAATAGGTGTTACTATTTTAAGCCACTAAAATATTTTATACGGTAATGGTAATCAGAATATGAGATAAATAATTGATGAAAGATAATATACCAACATTGTATGAATCCATTCTCAAAAAGAGTGCAAAAGGGAATTTCAGAACCACCTCAAATGATTTAATTTTATTAAACCAAACTAGCACTTGAAAAACTTTCCCCATAAAAGTTTTAGTCACATTGCATTCTGGAATATGTCAGAAAATTGATTTTTTTCCTCATATAATTAATAGTACATACAACTTACATGTATAACTTAACAATTTACTTTTTAAAATTTTCAGCACACATATAGCATCATTTCTGAGGTTCGGTTGTCAAAAACTTATGGAAAAGTTTCAAAGCTGAATGGATGCTTATGCTGAATCTACAAACCCTGATTTAAAACCTTTGAAGCTAACCATGATTTAGAATTGCAATTCTTTTGAAAAAGTTTGTAATATTTCTAACAAAGTCTGAAGCAGTATCCCATAATATAACACATTAAATTTATGTAGCATATTGTATCATCTTTAATCTAAATAAATGTAGGCTATAAATGAGTTCACAGCAGATCATTGGTTTGTAGCCCAAAGAATTTGAAAAAAGAAATGGTTTTCAAGACACTTGTATTTTGGAATCATGGATATAGGTTTGGGAACCTATAGCGTCCCCATCTCTCCTCCCTCATGCATTTACCTAAAGAACCGAGCTTTGCTGAAGAAAGTTGCAACCACAAATTTATTGTATTATATATTAATCATTACCATGCTCCAAGGCCCCATAGAAATTGCCACCATTTCCAACAAGTTTCTCTGGTCTCTCATCAGAATTTCAACCAACTTTTTCTCTTCCCTTTTAGTAGGTGACTTCATGTTATAATTTACAATGAAAATAAAAGCCATGAGGTAGAAAATTTCTCATTTTTCTGATATCAAACCTGACTCTTATTATAATAAAAAGATTTCCCATACTTCCTATTTAAGGCCAATTATATCCTGTGCTTGAGATCTTATCCCCTTCCACCTTCTCAGGAACCTCATACTGTGTATTAGCTCTTTCAGGTATTAAACAAGAAAACTGTTAGTTTTCTGGTTTTTATTATTGGATGGGTAATGATGAGCTAGCTGTATGATTATAGGGAAGTAAAGATTGAAGATCTTTTTTTTTTAAAGAAAGAACAATATAGTCCTATAAATAATACCCTTCATTGTGTGATTAATGATCAAGGTCCGAGACATCTTTGAAGTTACAGACAATGAGTAGGGGAAGTAACATAAAATACAAATCACTCTGGGTATCTCAAAATGGTTCCCAAATAGACTGCAAAACCTCAAATTTTTGCTTTTAGAGTTATAGAGTTCAGGATATCTTTCTTAAAATATTATTCTTGGCAAATGGAGGGCTCATCAGTAAGTGTTTCTTTACCTTTTTGCCATAAAAATCACATTTTGAGATAAAAATATCACATTATAATCAGAGGAACTGATATTATGACACAAAGCAGTTCTAATGTGCTATATATTCTGACTTTTTTTCACAATGCATCTGTGGGATAGTCTAATACATTTTTTAAAAATATATTATTTCTATTCCTTGACCTTAGACTTATGTAATATTATGTTACAAAGACAATTTCAGAAAAATTATTGTATATAAACATATCTCTGATTTCTCAAGGGAATGTTCAAAATTTATGTTCTGATTTTCTCTTAGTGGAATAGATCTTGCTCACTTTTTGAATTTTAAACTTTCTGGAGTAAGTGAAAGAAGAAAATGGATTTCTTTTTCTGTTATCTTTAAGGAAGAAGAAGAAGAATTATCACATAATATATGATCTGTTTATAGTTTCTGTGGATGTTATCTAACCTAAAAAGTGAGCAATCAGCGTGAAGCAAAGCAGATGGTGAAGTATCTGGTTTGTGTCTGAGAGTAAGTGTATCAGAGGCTATAAAGTCCTGAAGTGTGGGTCACTCGTCATGACCACTGGCATTCAGGAAAGAGGCCCTTTAAGCTTGAAATCATTACAAGGCATTTATTTTGTAACCTTGAGAATAGAAAAAATATCCAAAATATAATATATTTTGTGCCTTTCATTTAGATTGTTTTATATTATGTATATATACACACACACACACTTAAACAAAAATATAGAGAATTCAATGAAGTGATTATACGAAATTTAAAATACAGGACATATAAACATTAGCTACCATGAATTATAAGTTTTATAGAAATTACCTTTGAGTTTTGTTTTTAAAGTTGATATGGATTTCACTCTGTGGTTACATTTTTAAGTTCCCTGGGCTAGAACTGGGTTTTACCGACTTTGGCACAGGGTTCTCCATGAGCACATGTCTCTGACTCAATTTCAACATTGTATTACAATGATTTATTTGTGTGTCTGCCTTCCCACTATGAATCCTTGAGGGCTTAATCTTTGTCTTGGTGTATACCAGCACCTCATGCATGCCTTGGTCCATACTAAGTCTTTAGTGAGAGTCCTCAATAAAAAATAGGCGTTTTATGCATGTTTTATAAATAAATGCATACTAAATAAAGGGTTACCTTCTAATTTATAATTTATTTTTCATTTCATATAGTATCTGAAATGACAATATATTTAATAAAATATATGTATCCAACATTTTATTTAATTGCCATTTTTGCATTGTTGTTATCATATTAAATTCTAAAATAAACCTGAATTCAGTTATTTCATAGTTATATCAAGCATAACTATAGGCTTACATCTGTTAGTGAGTCGGTGGGTATTTATAGAACTATTAATTCATAAAAAACACGTTTACAATTTTATTCTTAACTACAATAAATTGTTAATGTGAACTTTCCTGTACATTTCTTATGAAGTGCAAGTAAAGTAAACCTTCTCACAATTTCATATTTAAGTTGAGCTATCTTAAAAGCTGCTATACAATCAAATATAGCCATAAGAGATAACTTTACTGACTGTTGACTTTAAATGAAGATACTAGTGAATTCAAACTATGGAGTTGAACTTACATCCAATCAAAATGATTACATCCTGTCTCAGAATGCCTTCCCAGATGATATGTTCTACTACAATATCTCCCAAGAGTTTTTTAATTAAGATATCTTAAGTGTATTTACACACACAAATATTTGATAAACTATGTGGTCAATTTTTATATATGTGTACACCCATGTAGTCACGACCAAGAGCAAGGAATGGAACATTTGAAGTACATTAGAAGGATCCCACATGTTCCCACTCAGTACTCTTCTCCAGAATAGCCACCACTAATTCTATCCCATAGATTAGTTTTGCCTGTTTTTTATTTCATATGCATGGAATCGAATATGTACACTTTTGTGTCTTCCAACTTAATATAATGTCTGCAAGAATTAGTACATGCTTTTATATACAGCAATAGTTCATTTGTTTCTAATTTTCTGCTTAATGTTTCATTCTATACTTTAAACATATACTGTAATATATTTACTGAATCTATTTCATGCTATTCATGGATATTTGGGTTGTTTCTAGTTTTGTCTATGATAAATCAACTATGCTACGAACATTTTTGGACATATGTTTTAGTGAATATTAAGCACCCATTTTGGTTAGGAACATATTCAAAAGTGAAATAGCCAAAACATATGAAATAATACTATTTTTTCCAAAGTAATTGTATTAATTTACCTTGTCATTAGCAATGTAAGAGTTCTAGTTGTTTCATATCCTTGTTAATACTTGATATTGACAGTTTTATTTTAGCACTTCTGGTAGGTGTAACTTAATATCTCACTGTGGCTTTATTTTGCATTTTTCTGATGACTATTTTGATCACCTTTCACATGCTTTCTGGCCATATGATATCTCATTTTCTGCAGTGTTTGTTCAAATGTTCCATTTTTTAAACTGGATTTTTTTTTAACTTCCCCTCCCTTGCATCTTTGACTGCTGGTGGGCTTCTCAGCAGTTGGAGAGACCTGCGAACACCAGCACAGAGACAGCCACCGCCAGCGAGTGCATCTACTGACTCATCATACAGGGTGTGGTCGAATCTCACCCACAAACACCACCTGCAGAGACTAAACAGGGTGTGTCATTATCTGAAAAAAACCCTAAAAGTAAGAAGCAACAACTGATCCAAGATGGGAAGAAATCATCAAAGGAACTCTGGAAATATGAATACCCAAATGGAAAACACACCACCAAAGAGGAACCCCAGCCCCTTAGAAATGGACAGCAAGCAAAATCAGACTACTAAAATGACAGAAGAAGGATTTCGAGCATGGATTGTAAGAAAATTCAATGACTTGCAAGAACAACTGGATAATCAACACAAGAAAAATGCAAAAAGATTCCAGGAAATGGAACAAAAATTCACTAAAGAAATTAGAACAATGAAGAAAACTCTAATCGAACTCCTGGAAATGAAGAATCAATTCAAGGAACTACAAAACACAGTGGAAAGCCTCAAGAACAGGGTAGATAAAACAGAAGAAAGAATCTCAGAGATTGAAGATAACACCTTCCAATTAAATAAATCAGTCACAGAGATAGAGCAGAGAGACAAGAGAAAAGAGAAAAGCCTATAAGAGATGTGGGACTATGTGAAGAAACCTAATGTGACGGTTATAGGGTTACCCGGAGGGGAAGAAGGAAACACTCAAGGGTTGGATAAGCTATTTGAAGATATAATAGAGGAAAATTTCCCAGGCCTTGGTAAAAATCGCAATATACAAGTTCAAGAAGCTCAAAGGACCCCTGGGAGATTCAATGCAAACAGGAAGATGTCACAACATGCAGTCATCTGACTGACCAAAATATCAAATAAAGAGGCTCTTCTACGAGTTGTAAGATGACAGAAGCAAGTAACATACAAAGGCAAGCCAATCCAAATAACGCCAAACTTTTCTACTGAAACTTTACAAGCAAAGAGAGACTGGGGCCCCATTCTCACTCTTCTGAAACAGAATAATGCTCAACCTAGAATCTTATTCCCTGCAAAACTAACTTTTGTATATGAAGGAGAAATCAAGACATTCTCAGATAAGCAAAGACTGAAGGAAGTCACCAAGACAAGACCAGCCCTCCAAGAAGTACTCAAAATAGTGTTACCCATGGATCAGCACAATAAACACTCATGAATGTAAATCTACTCAAAAGCTAAAGATCAAAGCCCAGATACTACAATGGCTCAAGAGAGAAAACAAAGCAACAAAGTTCAACCCAACGTAATGAACAGAAATCTGCCCCACCTATCAGTTATCTCAATAAATGTGAATGGCTTGAACTCCCCACTCAAGAGAGATAGGCTGGTCGAATGGATAAAACAAAATACAAGCCAAGTATCTGCTGCCTTCAGGAAGCACATCTAACCTGCAAGGATGCAGTTAGACTAATGGTAAAGGGGTAGAGAACAATAGTTCAAGCAAATGGAAGCCAAAAGAAAGCTGGTGTGGCAGTGCCGATTACAGATA
>VBSM01000272.1:99349393-99399318 GCA_008086735.1 Cheirogaleus medius | reverse complement strand
TACCTAGAAAACCACAAGGATTCAACCAAGAGACTCCTTGAATTGATAAACAAAATTGGTAAAGTCTCAAGATACAAAATCGATACACAGAAATTAGAGGAATTCAAATACACCAACAACAGTAAAAGCGAGAACCAAATCAAAGACTCACTTCACTTCAAAATAGCAACAAAGAAAATAAAGTACCTAGGAATATATTTAACTAAAGAGGTAAAAGACCTCTACAGGGAGAACTATGAAACACTGAAGAAGGAAATAGCACAGGATGTAAACAGATGGAAGAATATACCATGCTCATGGGTCGGCAGAATCAACATTGTTAAAATGTCTATACTACCCAAAGTGACCTACAGAGTCAATGCAATCCCTATTAAAATACCATCATCATTTTTCACAGACATAGAAAAAATAATTTTACACTTCGTATGGAACTAGGAAAGGCCCCGTATAGCAAAATCAATCCTAGGCAATAAAAACAAAATAGGAGGTATCAATTTACCAGACTTAAAACTATATTACAAGGCTATAGGAATTAAAACAACTTGGAATTGGCACAAGAACAGGGACATTGACCAGTGGAACAGAACAGAGAACCCAGATATAAAACCATCCTCATATAGCCAACTAATCTTTGACAAAGCAGACAAAAACATACACTGGGGAAAAGAATCCTTATTCAATAAATGGTGCTGGGAAAACTGGATAGCCACATGTAGAAGAGTGAAACAGGACCCACACCTTTCACCTCTCACAAAAATCAACTCATGCTGGGTAACAGACTTGAACCTTAGGTGTGAAACTATTAGAATTCTAGAGGAAAATGTTGGAAATACTCTTCTAGACATTGGCCTAGGCAATGAATTTATGAAGAAGACTCCAAAGGCAATCACAGCAGCAACAAAAATAAATAAATGGGACCTGATCAAATTAAAAAGCTTCTGCACAGCCAAAGAAACAGTCAAGAGAGCAAACAGACAACCCACAGAATGGGAGAAAATGCTCCACATCTCTAATCATCAGGGAAATGCAAATCAAAACTGCAATTAGATATCACTTATCTTCAGTAAGAATGGCCTTTATCAAAAAGTCCCCAAACAATAAATGTTGGCGTGGATATGGAGAGATAGGAACACTCCTATACTGCTGGTGGGACTGCAAACTAGTTCAACCTCTGTGGAAAGCAATATGGAGATACCTTAAAGCGATACAAGTAGATCTACCATTTGATCCAGCAATCTCATTACTGGGCTTTTACCCAAAAGAACAAAAGTCACTCTGTGAAAAAGGCATCTGCACTCGAATGTTTATAGCACCACTGTTCACAATTACAAAGTTGTGGAAACAACCCAGGTGCCCATCAGTACACGAGTGGATTAACAAAATGTGGTATATGTATACCATGGAGTACTATTCAGCTTTAAGAACCAATGGTGGTATAGCACCTCTTGTATATTCCTGTATACAGCTGGAACCCATTTTACTAAGTGAAGTATCTCAAGAATGGAAAAACAAGCACCACATGTACTCACCAGGAAATTGGTATTAACGGATCAACACCTAAGTGGACATATAGGAATAACATTTGTCGGGTGTTGGGCGGGTGGGAGGGGGGATGAGGAGATGGGTATATACAAACATAATGAGTGAGATGTGCAACGTTTGGGGGATGGTCATGCTTGAGGCTCTGTCTCGAGGGGGGAGGGAGGTATGGGCAACATACATAACCATAATATTTGTATCCCCATAATATGCTGGAATAAAAAACAATACAAGGATTATCCAACTGTCCCAGTACAATTTTTGCATATATGCCACATAAGGGAATAAAATATTAATGCATTGAACAACGTGAATGAGTCTCAAAAGCATTATGCTAAATTAGAGAAAGCAGTCACAGAAGACTACATACTAGATATTCCATTTATATATAACTCTAGAAAAGGAAAAGCTATCACTTTAAAACACAGATCAGTGCTTTCCAGGTATCTGGGTAAGGGGGAGGGGCTTGATTGCAAAGAGCAATGTGGGAATTTATTAGGGTGATGGGGATATTCTGTATCATATTGCAGTGTAGGCTTCCTGACTTTACACATTAGTCAAAACTTTGAACTAGTCATTTAAAATTGGTGTATTTTATTTTAAAGCTCCCCAAAAAATGATAGATTAGAGAAAATTATAAAGTATATGCTCTAGACTGTACTTAATGATAAATATTCTTTGGTGAGTATTGGCTTTCAGTATTTTTTTAACATCCAATTTAAATCGGACTATTAATATCACATATAGAATAAATATCACTATAGCCAACAATAAACTTAAGAGATTAGAAACACAGCTAACATGCTAACATGTGGCACACAGCTAACGTGGTAAAATGTGAATTTGAACCTGGATCTAGCTGATTCAAAGAACCGAAGTCATTTACTTAACTATATTGATTACTAGATGACTTTTGCAAATAGGATGCTTTATACCTTGATGGATAAAATGTTAATATCATTCTATTTGCAAAACTCAACTATTAGTCAATATGGTATAGAAAAATGTCTTGGGTCCCCTCTTATCAAACAATAAAGACTGTAGGATTTTAGGTGGACTAGAAAAGAGGATGTTGGAGAAATATGTATCTACTTATTAGAATGCATGAAATTTTTTATTCAGATGGACTATTTTGTTTGATTTGTGTTTTAAAAAATGTTAGGACTCTGTAGTGTGAATGTATCAAATTTTAATCAACACTTAGTTGATTTTAAAAAAGGTCATTAGCACTTTTCAATTCAAAATAGCTAGTCTTCTAAAAGTTCAAATAATCATTTCCTTATCTCCTAAACCTCTTAATGTCTGTAAAAGTGCATGCCCAATTTATGATTACAGCAGGGCTACCTCTGGTCAGTTGCAACCTCATCATTAATGCTGCTGCAGCACCGGGAATGAATATATCTTTTGAAAGTTATAAAAACACAATTAAAACTAGCATTAAACTTTTTTTCTTACTTTTAAAACTTGTTACCATATTAAAGTGAAGATGTGTGAATGATGGGTTAAGTCTCTCTTATTAAGTTTTTCTCTATAACTGAGTTAAATACAATATTTCTGATTTTTTTTAAAATCACTAAAAAGGAGCTGCCTAAGGTTCTTCTAAGTCTCAGAGAAAAGTTTTAAATTTTCTGAATAACAAGCATTTCAAGTATTAGTCTAGAATAATTTCTTTAATTCTCTAGTTACACAAACTGTTTTAAAATAGAGTTATATGGCCGGGCGCAGTGGCTCACGCCTATAATCCTAGCACTCTGGGAGGCCTAGGCGGGAGGATCGCTCAAGGTCAGGAGTTCAAAACCAGCCTGAGCTAGAGTGAAATCCCCGTCTCTATTAAAAAAAATAGAAAGAAATTAGCTGGACACTAAAATATATATATATATATATATATATATATATCAATTAGCTCAGCGTGGTGGCGCATGCCTTTAGTCCCAGCTACTCGGGAAGCTGAGGCAGAAGGATCGCTTGAGCCCAGGAGTTTGAGGTTACTGCGAGCTAGGCAGACGCCATGGCACTCTAGCAATCACGATGGAGTGAGACTCTGTCTCAAAAAATAAAAAATAAAAAATAGATAATAATAATAAAAGGTTATAATAAAAGGTTTTTTTACTAGAGGAACAAAACCAGTATATTGTGTTTGTGCTAATATTTGGATTTTCTCTATTTGCTAAATAAATTAAAGAGTAATATCAGAATTATACATTTCAAATCTTTATTATACAGCATTTATTGAGTGCTTCACAGTTTCTTGGAATTCCATTGTGGTGGTCAATTTTATGTGTCAACTTGGTTAGGATACGACGCCCAGTTGTTTGGTCAAGCACCAGTCTAGATGTTGCCGTGAAGATATTTTTTTAGATCTGATGAACATTTGAATCAGTAGACTTTAAGTAAAGCAGATAATCCTCCATAATATATGTGGGTCTCCTACAATTAGTTGAAGACCTTAAAGAGTGACAACAGGTTTCCTAAAAAATGAATTTTCCTTAAGACTACAACATAGAAATCCTCCTTGTGTTTCTAGCCTGCTGCCCTGTGGAGTTTGGACTCAAGATTGCAACATCAACTCTTATCTGAATTTCCAGCCTTCTGGCCTGCTCTCCAGATTTCAGACTTGCCAGGCATAATTGCATGAGCCAATTCCTTAAAATAAATCAATCTTTAGCAACCTCTCTGTTTCTCTTTCTGTCTTTGTCTCTCTCTGTCTTTCTGTCTCTGACTCTCTTTGAGTGTGTGTGTACATATATATATAATATATATATGAATCATATATTTTGTGTATATATATACACAAACATATATCTGATTGATTTTGTTTCTCTGGAGAACCTTAATTGATACACTCACCTTGGCATGATCGTCAGACCAATTTCAAGGCTTTTTTTTTTTAGCATATGAATGTCCTCAGGTCGAATCTTTCATCATGAAGGACAAGAGGAAGCTTTCTAGAACTGGCTATATCATTAAGTGTTAGGTAAGTGAGTTTGTGATGTGAGCTTTCTGGCTTGTATTACCAAACTAGAATATTTAGGTGGTGGAACACATATTAGTGTTAGAGAAAGCTGTGATTGGAGGTGGCTCGTATCATGAGAACAACTGATTTTCTCAGAACGCTGTGATGGTAAAGGAAAAATCTTTTCAATTAATTGACCCATAAATATGCCAGGTGAAGTCCTGGTCACTTGAAGAACCATGTCTTTAATTCTTCCAAAAAACACAGGGTACAGGTGTGTAAGCATCCCCATTTCATAGGTGTTACTTGACAAGGGTCACATGACTGGTTGGTGGTAGAGTACAGGAGAGAACATGCAGATTTACCTGCCCCTAAAACACAGTTTCTCAAACATTACAAAAATGCTCAATTGTAATGATAGTTAAAAAGACACACTGTGTTATATCGACATAGTATGAGTCTACAGGGAAGTCTAGCTGTATCAAAAAAAATCCTAACTTAAATGTAGGACTATAACTTATGTCTTTCTTTATCTCTGCTGAAAAACATGTAAGCTCAGGTTTTTAAAGGAAATCAGACTAGTGCTACTAATGAAAATCAGGCTGTGTGCCTAAAAGGAAATGAGGATACTTTGATTTTTTGTTATTAATTTACTTTTTTAATGAGATGTTTATGAAGAAAATTTTAATTTTATTAAAATTTGTTTTTATAAGTCAAATTATAATTAAATTAAATAAGAGAGGGAGGCCAAAATTCTGGCACCTGATCAATCTTTTTTTAAACCCTTGGAAGATTAAACTATGTACATAAATACTGTTTAAATACTGTGCTTGTACTAACTGCATCAATGCATTCATTTTTTCTCTATTTAGATTAGTGTTATCTTTAAATGGTCCATTTATCATACTGAACTAGCCACATTGTCAATTATTTAAGTCTATTTTACTTTATATATGAGATTAATATGTCATTTTAAGCACAGATTGCAGTTCTAGAAAGCACAAGTAGAACAATCTCGGAAATTAATAATTTCAAAAATAGCAACTTGTCTTGCATTCCTGGTCTGAATTCAAGAACTCCACTTCCTTCCAACCACATGCCATTTGTTCATTCATTCAATATACAACTCAAATCAAAACTTAAAAAAAAAAGAAAATCTGTTTTTGAACTATCTGGAAGAATTTCTGTTTCTAATTCTTGATTATTTGTCATGCGATGAAAAGTCATCCCTTTTCAAGTATCAAAAAAAGATCAGCCTCATGATCATGCAGAAAGACACAGATCGTATTTCTACACAGCTTTGTTTTTACTGGTTTTATGAGTATACGCTATGCAATATCCCATAAACAAACAACAGATAATGCTTTGAGTGTGATCACAACTCCATGTTTGTGCTTTTACTAAACTAAACTAGAGATACAGTGTCTTTCTGACATTGCGGTGCATTTGCAAATTTATGAGAAATTATATATACCTCATTTATTCAAAATCATATTCACCTAAGCATGTTTTTGTACCTTTTGACATCTTGGTCATCTGCTTCTAAATTTTCACATTTGGTCCATTGCCGAACTATTGCTTCTACCAAGACCATTCACCAATCCTAGCTAATAGAAACATCAACCCTTCATGAGGATTTCAGTCTTTCTACCTACATGATACAAGGCATTGATTAATTTATCAGTTTTGCTCATTATATTAATTTGCAATAATACCTAACAATTAAAGGCAATCATTTATTATTCAATGCACATTATGAGCCTAGAAAAAAAAAGTGAAAAAGTTATCTAAGAAGTGAGAGGAAAAAAAAAACAAAACTAAGAAATGTTATAACTTCATCTCTAAGAGTAACCTATTTTAGAATTATACACAAAATTAATTAGCCTGTTTACCTCATCTTATTCTTTTTCTCTCCTTCACTCTTTCTTGTAAAGGGGTCACTTAGTCATCATTCCTCCGGCTTCCATGTGGCCTCTTTCCACATCCCTTGTCCCCTCATTTTCTAAAAAGGACAGTGAGATATTTGACTAGTGAATTGGGAAAACCAACTGGGATGCTAGACTCAGCCTCCTCTATCTGAGGTCCAGCCTGTTCAAGAAATGTAAGGTCTGATCTGCTCTCTGCTCTACCATATGGGGCTTGTCCTTGATGGTAAGGCATGTGGCTGAAAGCTGCACGGGCTAGCCTACCATCCCAGATCTAGACCTATGCTCTCCACTAAGCATCAACTATTAATGTTAAAAAAGGTAATACTGCATTTTGATCTCCATCTCTGTGATTCCTACGTCTGTACCACAATCAATTCAAAATGTAAGTGAAGAAAGACATTATTTGTTTATTCTCCCTAAATCTCAAAACTCCTCTCTTACATCCTTCCACTACTTCTACACATGTGAATGTGTGCTCTAGCTTACTACCAATCCTGCCCTCTTCTTCCTATCTTTTATTCCCTAATCTTTTTCTTAGCATGAAACATCTTAAAGTTTATTGTGTATTTGTTCTTTCAGTGGTTCCCCTCTCCCACTCCTCCAACTTCATTGAAACTTCTTTTGAAAAAGTCTTCAAAGTAACCCACATTCGGTACCCATTTATTAGTTATTATCTTCCTAGATAAAGGCAGGTTTGACTCACCCATAGCCTTCCTGGTGGTCAGAATGAAAAGGCAATGTGTCCAGGAATATCAGGGCCCTGGTTCTGACCACCATCTAAAGTCAGTTTTCTTATACAGAGAGTTCTGATGATGTTGGGGGCTGTGTCTTCACTTGAGCAAGTGGACTAACTCCTTGTAGAGTCTTTTGATAAAGATAGTGAAAAAACAGTCAGTAAAGGAGATTCTTCAAGTGTGAATACTTCTCTGGTGAAAGTAAGAACTTAGAACATTGAAAGAAGTGGACTGAACAAGTGTTACTCAAGCAACCATTCGGTAAGTCCCTCACTCTCAGCCAGGTTTTCGAGATGTTCCTCTATGAAATAACCAGAATTATCAGCATTCTGTGCTTCTGAATGAAGGTACATGAGCATGCTTTAGACATCCGAAAATTCGTATTTCTATTCCTGGATTCCATTCCGAATGTCCAGTGATTTCTGTTTTATTCCTCTAGCACTCACACTTGGAAAAGTTTAAAAGAGAACTTTCACCTGTCCTTCTGTTCTAAAACAGTTTCTCTTAACTTCTTTATCTTTTTTGGGGTCCAGGAGATTTAATATTTTAGTTACTGTCCATCTTCATTCATCTTTTCCACATAGGTATATGCTTGCTTGACAGCTACAGATGTGATGGTTTTGAGAAGGCAGCAATTGAATTTAAAGTTGAAAGAAGGCTTTCAAAGATGGCTATGAAAGATGATGATAATATTGGTAGGTCTGAGTCCTAGCAAGAGTAGGGTGGACCAAGTTAAAAGATTCTAGCAGGAGATAGTTTGGACCAGCTTCTCTAGCTGAAATGAAGAAATATTTCTGTGTTTCTGGGGTGATTTTCTGAGGATTGATATTTCTGAGTCTACTTCTATCATATTTAGGTAAATATGAGCTAGTGAACATAGAGAAATAAAACAGGGATGTTTTTATGCCAACCATAAGCTAGAGGAACAAAAAGAGGCCTGGGATTCATGTATTGTACAGTTCACCAGTTCCATGGTATTGTAGGACCAAACTGTATTAGTATAAGCCACATGAATTTGTCGGAATGTCCCTTTACATGTCTCTTGGAAATGTGTAATAAAGATGAGTGGTGAATTGAAGATTCATGGCTATAACCTTATGTTTTTTTTTTTAATCAGAGGCATAACTAAAACCAAAAGTAAAAATATGCCTTATTTAGAAATTAAAAAGTAGACTTATATACCATTCTTCCTAATTTTAAGTTTAACGTCATGGATATCATATGTCATCTCTTTGCCTTCATAAAACTATAGCAATGCCATTTGGATGGATCTCACAGAAACTCACTAGTAATCCATTGTCTAATTCCACACACACACATACACAAAAGTATCCACTAGAAATAGATCTAGTTGTCTAACTTGTTTATTTAAAAGAATCAAACAACAAAACCAAATATATAATAACAACTTCATATTTCCAAAGTATCAGAGCAATCAAACTATCTTTTAATATTATTTGAATTATTGACTGAGGTTGTTGGTCTTTCAAAGTAAAGACCAACTAAAAAATTAGCTTTGTGGGTTTTTTATACTCTTAAAAAGCAATAATATAGGGCATTATATCTTCTAAAAT
Organism: Cheirogaleus medius; assembly: GCA_008086735.1. NCBI lineage: Eukaryota > Metazoa > Chordata > Mammalia > Primates > Cheirogaleidae > Cheirogaleus > Cheirogaleus medius. The sequence goes on along the minus strand of VBSM01000272.1, from coordinate 99,390,590 downwards.
GAAACATGATTATGCTGGAGTTTTAAACAGAACTGAATTTTGTGTTCCTTTTCATATTTCAGTGTTTATTTTGATTTTAAAATAAATGTACCATCTCTAGAAGCTGATGAAATCAAAAGAGAAAGTTCAACGACTAAAGGCAAAACAAATATATTCATTAGAGATTATGATATTGCTATAGGGAAAAGTTTAAAATTTCAGTTTATTTCAATTGGGAAAAGAGTAACTGAGTACATTTTTCTGGATGACTTACTCCCGCAAAATTTCAAGGAAAACAATAATAATTATTTCAATCAACATGATTTCAATCCAACTTCTTTTAGTCAACTTTATTAATGTGTTTCAAAAAAAAAGAAAGTAAACTATTGACCAATTCTTGGAAAATTAATGAATTTGTTGACAACAATTGATTTCAAAACAATTCCAATTCACTCACCAGTCAAATGACAGGAACTAATTCAAATACCTCGGTATTTGAGAATTTGGGAAAAAGTTTGGAAAATTTGATTGAACTTTTCTATTTCCTTTACCCTTTGCTTATTCTTTAAAGTACTGAAATTTTTTTCTTTTTTTTTTTGGTGTATGCCAAATTCTTGGGAAAAAAATCAATTTTTATTACACATGCACATGATTTTAAATCAATTTGAGCCCTCTAGGGATTGCTATATTTATAAATAAAAAATAAAACCACTGTTGCAGCTCACTCTTTATTTCCATGATGTGTACCATTTTTTTTTTCTGGGATAGAATTAACAATTCACCCATGCTTCCCTTATGTAACTGTCATTTTATTGAACTGATGACTCAGACAGTTCTCTTTTTATGTGGTGAAGTTTAATTCTGCTTGATAAGAGTTTCTCTGCAAAGGTTCATTTGAGGTTTTAAATGTTCTCATGTAAATCACAATCTTTTATAAAAAGATCTCTGCTAATCAATCATAAAACATAAATCTATATTAGCAATAATTTAAACTATTAAAATTGTAAGATTTAATTTTATATTATTTTATGATATTACTATATATTTTGTTGATTATGGACAAAACATTAAGGTTTTTAGGACTTAAAATTAATTTTGAAGAGGGTAATCCATTTTTGTCCCATAGAACTCTTCTAGGACAAAGTGGAAATATGAATTTACATTCCTTGGATTTTTTTAGGAATGTCAAAAGTTACTAGCATTAGCTGTAGGGTCTACCAGCTTCCCATATGTTAATAAAATTGCTTCCATAGACACCAACACATAGAAATAAGTTGTTTTATATAATTAAGAACACAGGCTCAAGAGTCATAATCTTGAGGGCTAAACCTGTCTTTGTCACCTACTGGCTCTGTAACTTTCAGTAATTAAATTTCCCTGTGCTTCAGTTTTTGTCTATTTAAGAGATAGATCATTTTACAGATTAAATTAGATAATACAAGTGCCTGGCATATGGTAAACGGTGCTATTATTATTATTATTATTGTTATATCAAAAAATAACTGAAATTGTTAATATTTATCATTAAGTGAGAAACCATTTTTAGCTGTGCCAACATATTAATAATATGAATAGCAATTTACTCATTTTGTCATTTAACCCTCAAAGTAACTCCAAGTGATAATAAATATTATCCATTAGACTCCTAACATCTTAGTACATCAAACAATAAATAACTTTATGTCAAGAATATTAGAAATTTATAATCACAGACAAGCTATAGATATTCACTGAGCACTATACATAAGATCTCATGTTTTTAAAAGTTACCTTAATATTGGCTAGTTATTTGAACACATCCTCTTGCAAAGCCATTAACAATGCAGAACACATATATATTTTAAATGTCTCTAAAGGTATTAGAAAGTAGATAAGCCAATGAGGAACTATTGGGCCAAAAATTGTAGGGACATCAGGAATCCAGATCTGTGAGCAGGCACATAGAAATAAATCCACTTTTACCCCAAAGACATCAACCAGTCTAAGCAGATTTGGGCTTCACATTTGGTGGCTTTGAAGAAAGATGGGGAAAAGCTAAGGTCTTTGGTCCACCAAGGATATGTGAACACAGGAGATAAAGAAAGGTGAAAACAGTCCCATTGGATTTGCATTTCAGCCTGGCATAAGTGTTCCCAGTATCCTCAAACTATGAACTTGAATTGAAGAATTCTAAGACTGGTAGTGTACCCAGAAGCAAAACCATATCCTCTTGAGAAAGGCAACTTAATCTAGTCCGTAAAGAGTCCCATAAATGTTCTTTGTTATTAATGCCTGTATCCTTCTAAAACAATTGAATGCACAATAAAACAAAGCATCATGAGCAAGAAATAGCAGGCAAAGGAGGAACAGATCTACGTATTTCAAATACAGCGACAACAGATAATGAAAATTAGCTATTCTTACTCATTTAAAGAAATAAAAAACTAGCTTTAAAATCTGAAAGAAACAAGAAATATAAACTGAAACATAGCAAACTTAGAAAAAATCCAAATTGAATTTCTGAATATGACAAATCAAATAACCAATAGTAAAATCTCAATGGTTTTGTTGAACATCAGAATAGCACAATTGAAGAGATAGTTAGTAATCTAGGATCTAGGAAATTATCCAAAATGCTGCACATGGAGCAGAAAAAAATAGAAAATATAAAAAAAAAAGTTAAGAGATTTGGAGGTTATTAATAAGTTCCAACATGTTTAATTGGTGTTCAAGAAGAGTAGAAGCCAAGCACTGTGGCAGGGTAGTGGCTCATGCCTGTAATTCTAGCACTTCAGGAGGCTAGAGGCAGGAGGACGGCTTGAGGTCATGAGTTCAAGACCAGCCTGAGCAAGAATAACACTCCATCTCTACCAAAATTAGAAAATTTAGCCAGGCATGGTGGTGTGCGCCTATAGTCCCAGCTACTTGGGAGGCTGAGGCAGGAGGATCAGTTGAGCACAGGAATTTGAGGTTGCAGAAAGCTATGAAGATGCCACTGCACTCTAGTCCCAGGCACAGAACAAGATCCTCTCTCGGGAAAAAAAAAAGTGTAGGGAGAGGATGAAACAGGTGCAGGGATAACAGTTGAGAATTTTCCAGAAGTGATGAAATATACTTGTCTACAGATTCAAAGGCCCAGTAAACTCTGAGCAGGATAAATGATTAAAAAATTCATAGTGAGCAGCAGAACATCAAATACCAAAAGAAAGATCTTCATAACAGCCAGAGATAAAAGAGGAGGTTTCTTTCAAATAAGTAACTATTAGACTGCCAGCTTATTTGTCAACAGCCACAATATAACCCAAAGATACTTCCAATCTATAAATCATACTTTGAAAAATAAATTGCAAGAATAAAGATAAAAATAAGCCTGAAGAGAGAGAGAGAGAGAGAGAGAGACCAATAAAAACTGAAAGGAGCTGTCTTGCTTATTGCAAGATGTTTAGCTGTACCCTTGTCCTCTACCCACTAGATATGAGCATCACCTTGTTCTCCACCCCCAGTTGTGACAACTAATAATGTCACTAGACATTGCCAAATGTCTTCTCGGAGGTAATACTGAGAACCACTGATCTAAATTTGAGAAACATTGATCAAAGTGAATAATCATTTGTAAAACTATAATAAATAATGTCCTATGGTTAAAATATCAAATTAAAATTCATAAAAATAATATATAGATCAGGAGGAAGAAAGAGATCTAGTAGAATAGGTAAAAAAAAAAAAAGAGATAAATAATAAAAATTTCCCAAAGGAGACGAAAAAACGAGAGAAAAATAAATAGAACAGGCAGAAGACAGAGAAAACACCAGTTAGGATGAGGGGCTTGAGCCTAAAAAGATTAGTTATTATATTAAAGGTAAATATGATGAATGATTCTGTTAAAAGAAAAGATTTGAATACTAGATAATAGCGTAAAAGTCTATATGCTGCTAATGACACACATCTAAAACCAAAGGACATAGATAATTTAAAGGTAAAGAAAGAAAAGATACATCTTGGAAAAAATGAACCAGATAAACTTGGTGTAAACATTATTATCAGACAAAAGTTTTGAAGCATCATGGATCAGTCAACATTTGTCTCTGATGCAATGGAAAGAGTCAGCCTTTCGTTGCCCTTTCCTGATGTGTTTGTACAGTTTGTTTTGTGCATGTGAAACCAGAAAAGAAGCACTGCAGAGGAATAACAGGATTTTACCATGGCCAGGAGCAAAACTGATAACAGTGATGACTGCAACACTTCTAGCAGATACTACATTAAAACAGACTGGCTTTCATCTTAGGGACAGAAATAAAGCCATTTGACAATATATATATAAAAACTCTTTACATGAGAAAGCAGGACCTCTGGATTGTATTGAAAACATTTTCTAATTTAAAAAAAAATCATTTATATAACTGTATTAAGTAACTTTTAGTGACTTTTTAGTTATTATCTTTCTTTCTTAGTTTTGCATTTCTCTCTTATGCACACAATAATAAACAGGAACCAGCATATGGGGACATTTTGTACTCCCTTAGAAGGAAATTTGAACCTGTTTAAAAACTTGTTTAGCATAACCCCACAGAATCATCTGCTTAATTTTATTTATTTTGGCAAAGATGATGTCACAGATGTTCATTATTACAAAGTGAAAACACATTCGTAGTGCAGTAGATAGCTCTAAGTAGAGTGGAGAAACAATGCACAAAACAAAGAATCCCCATAAATTTTATAAGTAAGTTTATTTGTGACTTGGTCATGGGTTAGCAAGTGTATATGGGTTAGCAACTTTTAAGCATCTGGTTTCCTTTTAAAACACTGAGGTAAATTCACTTAACCCTAATAGAAGCTTTTGAGATAATTGAGCAACCACTAATGGAAGGGGGATGGAATTGCACCTAGGTAAAAAAGGCTTCAAAGGGATGTTCTGGAGGATCTGGGGAAGATAAAATGCCCAGACTGCTCTGTTATCACTTTCTCATGCCAATGTACCTTTAGTCTTCACTGCAACCTGGGAAATTTGGACCTTGAGGTTATAGTCTCTCTTGGCACAGGAATTCTGCATGACCTTGTCAACTTTGAGAGCAGTAAGATAAACAACCCAGAGCTCTTAGGAATGACCATGTTTTTAAAATTCTATAAATAGACTCTCTGATTAATTATTAAGCTCTCAAGGCTGTCTAGTAAGTGAACAATGAAACAACCAACCTAAAAAGATAATTCCTACGCAGTTCCAAGGCCTCTGAAGTTTGGATCAACTTCCTTCCTGATAGTCGTTATTAACAGGGCTTCTTGGTTCCCATCCTGTTATTACTGAAAGTGCATGTTTCTTTTTATATCTTCATTTTATTTGCATTGTTAATAAATGCTCTGTGTATGTGGGCAGCATTCCAATTTAATGAATGCATCAAAATTATTCCTTACATATAAATATAATTTTAATAAAGACCTACTGTTAAACATTCTAATAGACACATTATTTTTTAAATTTGTTTAGGTTTGCTATTAATAAAATGCAGTTTCAGTTTTGTATTCTATTTGATTTTCTTTATTCTATTGTAGTTTTACTATCAAATATCTTCTTTGTTACAAACATTATCCTTTTAGTCACTGAAGGAAGTTGTCTCTACCGTTATTCTCTTCAAACCTCAACTCCCTAAATCTCAAGTCAATATTTTCCAAAAAGCCTATTTAAGAACAGCTTATATAATATTCAGATACAATAACCCAGAAATGATAATACTAAAACAATAATGCCTTTGTTTTAGAGAGTTGTTCCTCCATAGCAGGACTGGGTAATGCATTTGTTAGGCAGAACTTTTCATTTAATAAAATTTACAGTAACTGGATCAGTCAACCACTGTTACTATAGGCTACCTGCCAGGACATATTACACTTGTTATATGGAACCAGCCATTACTATGGCTTTCATTTAGATGAATTCTGCTTCTGGGTCCAAAAACATGTTTAGGCTCACAAAAATATTCACTCTCTTCCTATATGAATAAGTTTTACAAATAGCTATTACACTTAATTTTACCATTTTTCTTGTCAATGTCCATATTTATCCTAGGTCTAAACTTATGTTGTCCTGTTGCATAAAAGATGATGAATTTTTTACTTATTTGCTCTGAGTTATCTTTCCAGAAACGGTGATTACTACTGAGCTAGCTCTGCTGTTACACCATTATGTGAAAGGCATGCTTAAGTCTTACATTAAAGAAATACTTTAAGTGTTAAGTGTGTGAGGTGTTAAGCAGCTCTGACACCTTGCCCCTATTTGTCTCACCTTGACATATGCATATTTTGTTGTCTAATAGCCCTATAGAATGAAAATACTTATATATAATATTATATTATATATATCAATTCAAGAATGAGATGGGCCACCAGGAATAGGACAATAGAATTTCAAAATGTTTGGCAGAAGGCACTTTAGTGATCAATTTTTAATAGATAAGATGCATGAGACCCAGAAAGAATATATCACTTGCCAAAATCTTTAATGCCTGTATTTAAATAACAAAATGAGAAGATAATATGGAAAGAGGTAAAAATAGAGATTTATATTTGCATTATATTTTTTCTTGATATTGAGATTAATTCAAGAAATGTACACAGAGTCTTCCCTTTGTTTTAGGCCCTATTCTTAGAGATAGAGAAGAAAAGAATCAGCTTCCAAGGGGTTGATAATCTGGTAGGGAAGTTAGTTGTTCCTATGGGTCGATTTCACATACATGGCTGCTAGGCCTTAAAGTTTGAGTAAAGTAATTTGTGTTTTTGTTCACTGCTGAATCTTGAACATTTACAAATGAACCTGGAGCATAGTATGTGCAGTTCTCCCTTGGTATCCACAGGGAATTGGTTCCAGGACCCCTGCAGATATCAAAATCTGTGGGTGCTCATGTCCCTTATGTAAAACAGCATAGTATTTGCATATCACCTATACATCCTCCCATATACTTTAAATCAGCTGTAGATTACTTATAATACCTAATACAATGTAAGTACTATGTAAATAGTGGTTACATTGTATTGGTTAGAAAAGAATGATAAATAAAACAAGTACATGTTCACTGTAGACAAACCATCCTTTTTTTTTTTTTTCTGAGAATATTTTTGATCCATGGTTGGTAGAATCTGCAAATGGGAACTCATGGATATGAAGGGCCTGTTGTACTTAGTGCATATTTATTAAGTAAAAATGGTATATATACACAGTCAATGTTAATATTGTATACCATAAGATTTATAATACTGCACATGCCATTGAATTTATTCATAGGAGCATGAAAATGATGTGCATTCAGGAAGGGAGCCCCAGGCATTGAAGGTAGGGTTTGGCATTTTTTGATATGCATGAATTTTTAAAACACTTTAGTGTGCATTTTGGTTAACACATCTAACTGATTATATGCTCTGGCAAAATATACCTAAATGCATAGATGAAATTTTAACTTCATTATTGCAAATTAAAATTGAAGCTAGTAAAACTATGCCCCTTTTTTCACAGTTTAGGACCAAATGTAGACTTGAAAATTATTCATGCAATGCCACCAGCAGCACATCTGCATAGCGTGCTGCAGGGAGGAGGCAACAGAGATTCAAAATACGCCCTGGAATATGTCAGGGTGTCCCCAGCACAATACTCTGCTAAATGAAAACATTCCAGAAAATGATTATTCCGTGCCATATCCATAATAAGGATGGAACAAACATGGGAGGCAATGGGGATAACTTAAAGCTTTTATGTTTTCTTTTCCTTGCTATCTTCTCTTCTGGGAAAATGAAAAGCACAGCCCACTGTGGGCAAAGTCAAACTCATAACAATCAGCCACCATATAGTAAAAGTATGCATAATAAACAGAGTACTGTTTCAAGAATTTGTATTATATTCAAGGAGTAGAGGCACTGGATTTAGAATAGTGTGTGCTAGGAAAATAAAATTCAAAATAGAAAAATACCTCCCTCGTTATACTTCTATAGCAAGGGAGGCTTAAAGTGCATAAAACCTTCAGAGATGCACTAGAAATCCTTGCAGATTGAGAGGTAAAAATGACTCTGTGCACCACTGTTAAGTGAGATAAAACTCTACTGATAGTATGTGAATAATCATTTTCTGGCCGTACACTTACTTTCAAAAACAGCTTATGCAGTGGGCCAGAACAACTGCTCATCAGTGAATTGTGTCTTGGTTAGTTACATTCAAGAATGTTCTGAAGTTTTGAAAAATACCACTATGTACTGAGTATGTTGAACTAATCCTATGACAAGTTTACTTAATTGAATTCCACGCTCATCTCTCTTCTTTCTCACACATGGAGTTGACACATTTTTTTCCTTTTTTCTCAGTCTGATCTTGAGATTAAAAATATGGTTTATGTCTCCCTAAGAAATTTGAGATGTCATCCATTTGCCATTTTTAATACACACTGTGACGATTTGACAGCAAATGACAGACATTATGAAACCTATTGTTTTTTCTAAAAATCTTTAGCTTTACATTAGCATTGTAAAAAATGAATAGGTTTAAAACATGTTTACAGTGCATGAGAAGAATGGAACTAGTCACAATACTCCACCTACTTGATTTGCTTCAGCAGAATGCAGAGCCAACAAGTGTTTCATGGTTCTGTTGGTCTCAATGAAATTTACGGGCATGGCCTGCATACCAACCTGAATAAGATTACCAGATTTAGCAAATAAAAATACAAGACACCTAGTTAAATTGTAATTTAGATTAACAATGAGTAATTTTTTGGTAAAAGTTAAGTTTCAAGGATTAAATAGTATCCTGGGTATTGCAGGAGACACATTAAAAAAGTATTTATTGTTTATCTGACATCCAAATTTAACTAGGTTCCTTGTATTTTATCTGACAGCTCTAGAACTGAAATAAACAATGAAAGAGGCTGTTTTTAATAATATTGATCAGATTATCGCTTTTCAAGTGGAAAAAAACACCACACATAAGAGGATCTGATGTATGATTAGGCCAGTACTATAGCAAATTAGTTGAGACAAAGCTAAGTTTTTTAGGGAAAGACTTACTTAGCTCAGTATGTATAGTTTTCTTCAGTGGAAGTCTGCATGCAAAATACCCCAATGAGTGTATATTGTTTACTATTAAAAATTCATTCTCTTCAACAAATATTTATTGAGTGGCTACTCTTTGCCAAAGGGTATAAAAACAGCATGTGGAGTTTCTTATGAAATAAAAAAAACAAATTTTGAACTGAGATGCCTGTATGCCTCCCCTAAAATGACAATGTGACAGTATTCATAAATATCTGTTTATAAATAAGTACATTGCCTTCTTTTGTCTTTATTACTAATTTTGATTTGCACAAGTCACTCTATGGTTTAGCTTTCCATCTGCATGAAATGGATGATGAGATAATGTTTCCATATCTCCCCATAGCTTTTATCATTCTCTGAGTTTCATTTCTTAATTATCATATATCTTAGATGATTTTGATCTGGTTGTTGTCCATGTCTGGTCTTGCCTCACAAATAAATTCCAATTTTAATTATTTGCTTTCTTTTAATAACTCGTAGTATCTGCTTTAAAGAATGAAAAATAAACTCTAAGAAAGATTTTAATTTGTTTGAAATGTTCAAGGTAATTGACAAGGCAATTAATATCCACTTTAAATTATTACTAGAAGAACAAAAAGCAATCATGGATAATCAAGAGAGATTTTCCTTGTTATTACCTTTAAGTATTGTATTTAGATGGAACCACCCACATTCCTTATAGTTGGCCTTATAGCCTGGAATCTGGAAAGTAGATGAAAAATTACCTACCATCCATTAAATACATATCATCATTAGTATATAATGATGATTTATGTTGATTGGTTTTAATTTAATGACCTCAGCAATTACTTAAATGCCTAAAAGAACCTTCAATTTTACCAGTATGAAGAGTTATTTACCAACTAAAGTAATAATGTACTGTGATTGGAATGAGTAGTATAGAAGTCTTTTGTTCAGATCCCTCATGACATGTTATAGTTGGCGACTTTCCTACAAAATTGGCAAATACACATATATTTTTTTTCCATTTTGTCTTTATAACCATACATTTACTTATTTATTTTGTCAAGCTTCTCATAAAATATTGAATTTTCTTTAAAAGGTAGCTCATTTTTATACTTTCGTAAAGACAAATTTTATTCTATACATTGCCCTTTTACCCAAAATATTCTTTAATGATAGGATCGTCAATAAACTTAGTGACTTTACATTTCATAAATCATTGATTAATTTAATTTAAATTATTTTTCATGAGAGGGACCAAAGAATCTCATATATTAATTAAAACTGAATAAAATAGAGAGTAACTTGGAACTTGGAGAAACAATTTCGAGGAAGCTTTGACTCCAAACACAAATCCAACAGGAGATAAATCCCTTGCTATGGTTTTAAGTAGCGTGGCGTGTAAACAACATGATAAATGTGCTGACATTTACAGAGGCCCCCATTAGAGCCAAGATATCTTAATGCACTCTTTGGCATCTCGGAGCACACATACTCTATATGAAGGACTTTTCGATTTATGGTGTGAATGCAGCCTACCATATGGGCCACAGCTCTTTCCTATTTAGTGCTTTCTTCCAGCTTTTGTGCAGACGTGCTCTTTTGTTTTGATCATTCCTTTCTTAACTATATGTAGACTACATATTTTTTCCCAAAAGTCTTTCATTTATTTTGTTTCTCATTCTAATCTTATATCTATTTGAAATAGGACTGGACAGGTATTTATGCTCATTTCACTACTCATAATATGAGTTCTTATATGTAACCATATGTTCTTATATGTGACTACCTGCAATATTTTCCTTTACAACACTGAATATAGCTACTTACTATTTTAATACAATGCCAGCAATTTTAGGTCACAAATTTGACATATATGTAAAGTATGTTATCTTCATTATAATAGATATTTATGTTCATAGAAGACATTGCTTGACATTTTGTAAAAGAAGAATAAGAATTTAGGAACATTGCCAAGCAATTTAAGTGCAGAATCCTCCTAGGTCTTAATTTTTTCTCCAACTTTTACACTTGTTTTTTCACACCTCAAACTGTCAAGGATATTTTTTTATCTAGTTTTTATCTAGTTTTTCTAAATTAATCTCTTTTCTATTGAAATTTTTTTTAATATTTATATTTAATGTATTCATGTATAAATGTATATAATTACAATAACAAGTATGACTAGAATAAAAAAAAGGTTTTGCCTTGCAAACTACAATGGAAATGAAGAAGGTAGCAGTGTGAAGCAAACTAGCATGAGAAGTTTTATAGGGAGAATAGAGGAGTAGGAAAATTAGCTAAACAGAATTCCATTAAGAGAGCTTCTATTGAATTGAAAAAATATGAAGGCAAAAACAAAAATGTCATTTTCCAAGAATAAATACTTGATATTTTGGTTAGTTCTTTTCAATTTATATAGCTGTACTTAGCTGATATTTATTGTGTTTATTCTGTGGGGGAATAGGCTAAATACTTTATCTTATTAAAATCTTAAGACAACTGTATACTGTTCAGGAATGTCTGTCTGAAATCTAATCAAACAGTAGTCTAAGTTATAGTTTAGTAATAGTTATTCTCTTTAATGAGTATACAACTGACAGGTAGGGAAAATATTTTCAGACCAGATAACCCTCATATCTCCTAAAAAGTCATTAAACTTAGACTTACTGGACCAAAGATGAAATCTTTCCTTTATTACTGTAATCATATATTGACATCATCATAAGATTGCATCCAAAGTTTGTTATTAATATTATAAGGAAGGAATGATAATGATTTAAATCTGAGCTAGTTTACAAAACAGTAAATGCAGAAAGTTGAAAACCTGTAGAACAGCATGAAAATGAAATAAAAAGGGTTACTTATAATCCCACCATTCAATTATAATAATGATTATTATTTTGGTTTTAGTCTTTTTTCCTATGTATGTGTTTGCATGCATATTTATGTATGTATGTATAAATGTTTCTGTGTATTCATGTGTGTGTATTTATTGATTGATTTTTAGTAAAACAAATCTCCTCTGAAGATGTTTTTGTTACAACACAGTTACCACTGTTTGATGTGGTATGAGAACTTACTTCAGTAATATATGGTGTTTATAAGTTCAGATTTTGAATTTTGACTGCCTGGGATGAGTTCTGGTCCATCTTTTGATAGCTGTGTGGCCTTGGCAAGTTAAAGGGTCTCCTAAGCCTCAGATTCCTACTTGCCAATGTGAGAGTAATATTTAGCTGATAGATTTAAATGGGATGACCCACGTGAAATGTCTGGTTTAGGAATATTAAATTGTTCTTTTTAAAGAAAGCTTAGTGAGCCATCATTATTACATGCTTTAGTTAAAGAAACACTGCTGTTTCGCAGAAAATTTCTTTTGTAAGTTAGAGGAGGAATATATACATGTTTATACACAAATTTTTGAAAGACTGATCATTCAATTTTTATTATAGTCATTTATGTAAGGCAATTAAATCATGAAAGAAGAAACTTCACAGTAAATCAAAAACAAAAGTAACAATCAGTTGAAGTAAGAAAATGGTTTATAAAAAACTTTTAAACTGTAAATCCTCTATTATTTAATTGGATTTATTTTCTTCTATGTTACATTTACTCTTTTTAAAGGAGTATATGTTTCTTATTACAACGAAAGAGATTATATCTTTAGTCTTTCTAATCTGAATTTCCAGAATGTGATCATGGTTTTCAAATAATTACTAAGCCTATGTTGATAGAAAATTTAACAGATTAATGAAGCATAAAACATTGTTTAAAATTGTCATTCCTAGTTCCACACTGGGGTTAATATTTTACTGACTTAGATGTTTTTCCTGTTCACGCTTACTGAGTCCCTTAAATCCCATGATTCAAAGAAATTAATTAACTGAGAGAGTAACTATTTGCAAGAGTGTCTCTTCTGGGAATTATTGTGTCTACAGTAAAATCTATGTCATTTTTTACACTAAGTAATATTACTGGACAAGGTTGAGTCATAAAATTTCTATTAATTTTTAAATGTCTCAATAATGTATTACAGAGCCAGGAACTTTAGGTCTTCTCAAAAATCACGTGGTGAAACCCCCTGGGTGGGTTCCTGGTTGAGTTTGTAATTGTTGCAACAAACAATTATTTTTAATTTCTTCTCCTTTTTGAGATCCTATTTGAGCATGTAATTTACAAGGACATCTTTCTCTTTCCACCTTAATATTCTTCTGAATTTCCTGTGAGCCCATTGCCTTTTTCAGGTGTACCTTTTCACAAATGTTATATGGAAAAAGAAAGATCTGGAAGCACCATTATAAAGTATTGAAAACTTCAATAGTCTCAATTATAATGATATATGTTTAAGAGTCCAAACAATTAACATTTTTTTCCTTTGTTTAAAAATGTTTTAAGTTGTAGGTGTTTTCATGGCAATATCTGGAAGGCTGACATGGCATTACCATGATCAAAAATTCAAAAATCTCTGAAGCAGTAATATGCAGGGCAGGAAGCCAGTAATAAAGAAGTTGAGTCCAAGCATGCCTCTATCTTTTACTAACAATCTACTAATTTTGTACGCTTCTAGAAGCTTGAAATGTTTTATTTTTCTTTGTATTCTGAATATGTTGCCTGATGCATAATATCAACACAATTACTATGTGCTGAATAAGTAAATGAAAAAATAATTTTTGAAGCCAACTTTCCCCTGGAGTAAGGAATTCTTTTAACATCATGACAAATGTATATCCAAATTAAATTTAAATTTAATGGTAGAAATCTCACCATTACACAATCTGCCCATTTTGCCTTGGGCACTAGATCCCATGTCCTTCACTATTATCTGGGAGGCCTTGGGCAAGGAATTCAAATGTCTCAAGTGTCAATTTCATCATCTGTACATTTAGTATCATATGACTGTAATGTTTACTTCAAGACTATTGTCAGAATTCAATTCTATAATATCTAGGAAACATTCTAGTATAGCCTTGGGATCCAGTTTGTGCTCAGTGTATTGGAGTTCAGTGTCAAATGGATTATTTTTTGTTTTACTCAATCGGTTGCTCAAAACAAAGTTCCTTTATATTCTTTATATAGTGCATGCAATTCTTGCACAACTTATTTTTTTTCCTGAATCTTCTATTTGACTTTGTTGACATTGAAAGAAGAGATATGAATCTTTAACTTCTCCTTAAAACTAACAGGTGATTTAATCATATAATTTAGGTAATAAAACCCATTTTATTCCTGAATAATTTTGTTACTATATTACCTCCTGTTCAAACCACCTTGTGATTTTTTTTGGTATAAATCTTTAGTTGGATCACTTTCTCAGGTTCATGACTTCTTTTTGGTTACTTTTTGTGTTTCTCTGGAATACATAATCATACATACACACACTCACACTTAAACACACACAGACACACATTTATTTTTTCTGAAAAGATGTGTGGACATAGGGCTCTGCAGCTTAAAATGTTTTCTTTTTAAAATTCTTTTCACATTTAATTAAAGATTTTCCTGTATATAGAATTCTAGATTAACTATATTTTCTGAGAAATATGATCCTTTTTATTCCTGACATATAATGGTACTAATGAAAAGTATGATGCTAGTCTGAATCTCTTTCCTCTGTAGGTTAATTTTTGCTTGGAAGAAATGTTATGATTTTCTTTTGGTGCTTGGAATTCTGAAATTTCACAATTTTCTCTGTGCATCTTTTCATTTTTTTCTACAGTCCATGGAATACTTCAATTTGAATTTTTTTTTTTTTTAGCAGTTTCTTTTCTGTTATTTCTGTAACATTTTATACCCACCAATTGTCTCTCTTTTTCTTTCTGGTTCTCCAGTATATATATGTTGTACCTTCTTATAACTGGCACTTAAATTTCTTAATATTTTCTAGTTCTTAGTGTTTTAAATTTTATACTCCAGAAAATTTCCTTGTCTTTATCTTCCAGATTATTAATCAAAGATTGCTCATTTTATTAAGTATTCCTCTCGAATCTTTTTTATTAATTTTAGCAATCATAATCTTCATTTCTAAGAATTCTTTCTTGTCCTTTGTTCTTTTTTTATGGCAGCCAGCTTTTATTTTACATATGCCATATCACCCAAATCTTTTTGAGACTACTAACATAGATTTTTAAAAGTTATTTCTATTTTTTGCATTATCTGCATTTCTTCTAAGAATATTTGATTTTCTCTGTTGAGATTTTATAACTCGTGAATCTCAGTGTATCCTTCATCTTTATGAATTAGCTGCTATACTTATTCATCTTTTTGTCCAAAAGATTTGCTTTGCAGTTTTATAGGTCTGTTGCCCTAAAGACTCCCTCCTGTGTGAGCCAGTCCAATTACTAAGCAAGCTTCTCTTTAGATTATGAGGCTGCAGAGCAGGCAGGCTAGCAATAACCACAGGGGTGGAGGAGTTTACTTTGGGGGTAGCATACTTTGATTTATTTTGTTTCAGATAAAATTGCTTCTCGTTCCCTATTACTGATACTCAGCTCCATTGAGGAGATTTAGAGTCATTCCCTGTTGTTTTGTTTCTTCTCTCAACTACTGTAACTGCCACTGTGTTACCATCCAGGAGAATCTTCTGCTCAGACTAGAAGTGAGATCTTCAGCTAGAAAAATGCCTATGGTCAACTGCTTTGCACATGCTGAGGAGGGGGTGGAGGCTGAATGACTTGGCAGCTTTGCAAATTGGCCTTAACTTAAGTTCTATCAAGGCCACCTTGAGCTCTTTCCTGCTCTCTATAACTAAAACCTCCTGATATAAATCCACTTAATTTAACTTTTTTTTTTTAAGCAATGAGAACAGTTCTAATCATGTGTAGCCTTCATCCACACATACATTGACATGGGGTTTCTTTGATCTAGGTTTTCCTTCTACACAACCCTATTTTACTATCTTCTAAAATTTTGTTAACATTTCTTGCCTACATATGACAGAAACTTTTTCAAGTTTTAGCACTCCCATGGGTTTATGTACTTATTTTTTATAATATATCTTTACTCTCATTTCAATAGTATATTGAAAAAGAATTGTTCACTCTAATATATTATATAAAAAAGGAATATTTGATAAATATGATTTATCTATGGACACAATATTCGATGTCAACAACTCTGTATCAGTCAATTTTGGGGGGACAGAAAGAGATGGCAATTGAGGAAAGTTTAATAAAGGGTGATTAGTTCCAAACATTTTACCCAAGTACAGAGAGTAATCCCCTGGGGGTATTTATAGTAAAAATGGGGAACCATTAACTATTACATCCCAAGGCCTTAAGAGGCATTAAAGCAACAAGAGGAAAAAGTGGTTACTGGAAACCAGCAGAATAACTGATGAAAGTGTTGTCTCATAGGAGCTGCATGGCCTCTGGTAGAGGGATATAGTCAACCCACAGGAAGGAAACAGGAAAATAAATACTTCACCTCACTTTTCTCTCTTCCTCTGTCTGCTGGTGATTCTCATTAACTGAATCCAGCGTGTAGCCAGAGGATGAAGAGCTCACAGATGTCTTTTATACAGGTCAGTCTCTAAGAACACATGGCATGGTAGAGAAAGGCAGAGAGCACATCTGGATGGACCAATGGGGAATGCCCAGCAGAGCTCACCCTTCTGCATTCACTCTTGCATTTTCTCCAGATGAAGTGTTACGTGTCCAACACAGGGGCCACCCACAAATTCCCACCAGCTATGTTGACAGTAATTCAGCAATATGTCCACTTGAAACCTAAAACAGAAGGTAGCCCCAGTGCTCTCAGATAAGGTAGAAAAGTGAGGGGGAAAGTGAAAAATAAACAGATAATTACTGTAAGATTAGGCTGCAGTTCTTATTTCTTTTTTTCCTATTTTTATTTTTTTAATTATTATGAGTACATAATAATTGTATATCTTTATAGGGTACATGTGATGTTTTGATACAGGCATACAATGAATTAAGCAAATCAAGGTAATTGGGGTCTCCATCACCTCGAGCATTTATCATTTCTTTGTGTTAGGAACATTCCAATTCCACACTTTTAGTTACTTTAAAGTATACCCTACTTATTGTTGATTATAGTCCTTTTGTTATGTTATCAAATATTATTCATTCTATCCAATTATATATCTATATATATTTATATCAATTAACCATCTACACTTTATCTCCCTGTCCCTGCTACCCATCCCATCCTCTAGTAACCATCATTCTACTCTGTCTTCATGAGGTCAATTGTTTTAGTACTTAGCTCCCACATATGAGTGAGACCATAAGAGATTTCTCTTTCTGTGCTTCCCTTATTTCATTTAACATAACGTTCTCTAGTTCCATCCATGTTGTTTTAAATGGCAGGGTTCATTCTTTTTATGGCTATATAATATTCCATTGTGTATATGTACCACAATGTCTTTATTCATTCATCCACTGATGGACACTTAGGTTGATTCCAAATGATGGTTATTGTGAATCCTGCCACAATAAACATGGGAGAGCAGATACCTTTCTGATATACTGATTTCCTCTCCTTTGGACATATACCCAGCAGTTAGATTGTTGGGTCATATGGTAGTTCTATTTTCAGTTTTCTGAGGAACTTCCATACAAAGTGGAAGCACTAATTTACTCCTAGTGGCTGCACTAATTTACATTCCCACCAACAGTATACAAGGGTTCCCATTTCTCCACATCCTTGTCAGCATTGATTTTTTTAATTTTATTTTTATTTTATTTTATTTTATTTAAGTTAAATTTTTTTTTAAATTTCAGCATATTATGGGGGTACAAATATTACGGTTATGTATATTGCCCACGCCTCCCTCCCCCCTCGAGGCAGAGCCTCAAGCATGACCATACCCCATACGTTGCACATCTTATTCATTATGTTTGTATATACCCATCCCCTCCTCCCCCATTGATTATTGCCTATCTTTTGGATAAAAGCCATTTTAATGGGAGTGAGATGATATATCTCACTATAGTTTTGATTTGCAATTCTCTGATGACTATTGTTGCTGAACATTTTTCCTATACCTGTTGGCCATTTTTATGTCTTCTTTTGAGAAATGTCTACTCAGATCCTTTGCCCATATTTAATCAGATTATTTGATTTTTTGTTGTTGAGTTGTTGGAGCTTCTCATATATTCTAGTAATTAGTTCCTTGTCAGATGGGTAGTTTCCAGAGATTTTCTCCCATTCTGTGGGTTCTTTCTTTCCTTGTTGATTGTTTCCTTTGCTGTACAGAAACTTTTTACCTTGATGTGATCCCATTTGTCTTCTTTTGCTTTGGTTACCTGTGCTTTGGGGGTATTATTTAAGAAAGTGTTGTCCAGACCAATGTTCTGAAGCATTTCCCCAACATTTTCTTTTAGTAGACTCATAGTTTCAGGTCTTAGATTTAAGTCTTTAATCTATTTTGATTTGATTTTTGTATATGGTGAGATACGAGTCAAGTTTCATTCTTCTGCATATGGATATCCATTTTTCCCAGCGCCATTTATTGAAGAGACTGTCCTTTCTGCAATGTATGTTCTTGGTAATTTTGTCAAAGATAAGTTCCCTATAGATGTGTGGATTTATTTCTGGGTTCTCTTTTCTGTTCCATTGGTTTATGTGTTTTTATGCCAGTACCATGTTGTTTTGGTTACCACACCTCTATAGAAGAATTTGAATTCAGGTAATGTGATGCCTCTAGTTTTGTTCTTTTTGCTCAGGATGACTGTGGCTATTCTGAGTCTTTCATGGTTCCATATAAATTTTAGAATTTTTAAAAAATTTTCTGTGAAGAATGTCATTGGTATTTTAATGGTGATTACATTTAATCAATAGATTGCTTTGGATAGTATAGACATTTTAACAATATCGATTCTTCCAATTGAAGAGCATGGGATATCTTTCCATTTTTTTGTATGTCATCTTTAATTTCTTGCATCAATGTTTTATAGCTTTCATTACAGAGATATTTCACTTCTTTGGTATAGTTTATTCTGAGGTATTTTATTTTATTTGTAGCTACTGTATATGGTATTACTTTCTTGTTTCTTTTTAAGATTGTTTACTGTTGGCATATAGAATGCTACTAATTTTTGTATATTAATTTTGTATCCTGCAAGCTTACTAAATTTATTAATCAGTTCTAAAAGTTTTCTTGTGGAGTCTTAAGGTTTCTCTATATATAAATCATATCATCTCTAAAACAAGGATAATTCGACTTCTTCATTCCCAACTCGGATGACCTGTATTTATTTCTTTTGTCTGATTGCTCCAGCTAGAACTTCCAGTACTATCTTGAATAACAGCGGTGAAAGTGGGCATCCTTGCCTTGCTCCAGATCTTAGAGGAAAGGCTTTAATTTTTCCTCCCTTCAGCATGTTACCCACTGTGGGTATATGGCTTTTGTCATATATGGCTTTTGTCACAATGAGGTAAGTTCCTTCTGTACAGTTTGTTGACAGTTTTTTTTTTATCATAAAGGGATGTTGAAGTTATTCAAATGCTTTTTTAAGCATAATTTGAAATGGTCCTATGGTTTTTGTGCATTGTTCTGTTGATATGATGTATCACATTGATTGATTTGCATATGTTAATCCATCCTTGTATCCCTGGGATGAATTTTACTTTGCCATGATGAATAATATTTTTCGTATGCTGTTGAATTCAGTTTGCTAGTATTTTGTTGGAGATTTTTGCACTATGTTCATCAGAGATATTGGCCTATAATTTTCTTTTTATTGTGTCTTTGTCTGGTATTGGTATCAGGGTGGCACAGGGTTTGTACAATGAGTTTAGGAGTATTCCCTCCTCTATTTTTAAGAATATTTTAAGTAGGGTTGGTGTTAGCTCTTTGAATGCTTGGTAGAATTTAGCAGTGAAGTCATCAGGTTCTGGGCTTTTGTTTGATAGGAAACATTTCATTACTGCTTCTCTCTCACTGTTTGTCATTGATTTTTTCAGGTTTTGGATTTCTTTCTGGTTAAATCTTAGTATGTTGTATATGTCTATGAATTTATCCATTTCTTCTAGGTTTTCCAATTCATTAGCATATAGTTGCTCATAGTAGTCTCTAATGATCCATTGGATTTCTGCACTATCAGTTGTAATATCTCCTTGTTCATCTCTGATTTACTTGGGTCTTCTCTCTTTTATTGTTAGTCTGGTGAAAAATGTGTCGATTTTGTTTATATTTTCAAAAAACCAACTTTTTGTTTTATTGATCTTTTTGTAATTTTTTTGTTTGAATTTCATTTATTTCTGCTCTGATATTTATTATTTCTTTTCTTGTACTAATTTTGGCTTTGGTTTGCTCTTGTTTTTCTAGTTTTTTGAGGTACATCATTAGGTTGTTTATTTGAAGCTTTTCTACTTTTTTGATGTAGTAGGTACTTATTGCTATAGACTTTCCTCTTAGTACTGCATATTCTGTATCCCATAAGTTTTGATATGTTGTATTTTCATTTTCATTTGTTTTGAGACATTTTATAATTTCCTTCTTAATCTCTTCATTGACCCACTGGTCATTCAGGAACATATTGTTTAATTTCCACGTGTTTGTATAGTTTCCAATATTTCTCTTGTTATTGATTTCTTGTTTTATTCTATTTTAGTCAGATAAAATATGTGCTGTGATTTCAATTTTTTTTTAATTTTTAAAGACTTTTTTTGTGGCTTAACATATGGTCTGTCCTTGAGAACATGCATGAGTTGAGGAGAGTAAAGTGTATTCTGCAGCTTTCAAATGAAACACTCTGTAAATGTTTATTAGGTCCATTTGGTCTGCAGTGCAGGTTAAGGAAATGTTTCTTCATTGATTTTCTGTCTGGATAATCTGTCTATTGTTGAAAGTGGAGTGCTGAGGTCTCTAGTGATTATTGTATTGGAGCTTATCTCTCTCTTTATCTCGACAATATTTGCTTTATATATTTGGGTGCTCATGCATTTAGAATTTATATGTCATCTTGCTGAATTGACCCCTTTATCATTATATAAAGAATTTCTTTTGTCTCTTTTTAAATTTTTGTCTTGAAATCTATTTTATCTAATAGAAGTATAACTACTCCTGCACCTTTTTTGGTTTCCATTTGGGTGGAATATCTTTTTCTATCCCTTTATTTTCAGTCTATGTGCATCTTTATAGGTGACGTGTGTTCACAGTCTTCTTCACAGTCTGGCCTTGTTTGAACCTATACTTCTTGAGAAGGCTTTCCAGATATTCAAAGGGAAGTGAGTGTTGTGATCTAAGTCTTTGGTCACTGCATTCATATCAGCACGGGGGGTGCCCCAAGCTCAGTAATGCTGTGACTCTTGCAGACTCCTGGTGGTGCCACCTTGGTGGACTTGGGTAAGACATGGGGTAATTCTCTGGAATACCAGGCAGTCTCTCACTGTCTTTCCTCACTGTCTGTGCTGGGATGCTGGATTTGGGGAGGAGTGATGTGGGCACTACTTCATGGCCACTGCAGGTAGAACTGCACCAGGCCAAACCTGGAGCCAGCCCAGTCTCACCCAAAGCCCGTGGCAACTGTTGCCTGGCTGTCTCTGATGTTTAGTCAAAGCCCAGCGACTCTTCAGTCAGTAGGTGGTTAGTTCTGCTAGGACTGAGTTCTTCCCTTTAGGGCACCATGTTTCTTTATGGACCAGGGTGTGTCCAGAAATGCCTTCCAGGAACTAAGGCCTGGACGCAGGGGCTTCAAGAGTTGGCTTGGTGCTTTATTTTACTGTGGCTGAGCTTGTACTCAAGTTGCAAAACTAAGTCCTCTGAACTTTTCCCTTTCCTTTTCCAAGGAGGAAGACTATCCCTAATCCTCACTTTCTATAGTTGTGGAAGGGGTGACACAGACCCTGGCTTGGCTGATGCTGCTAGTGTCTCAATGGGTCATGTGCACCCCAAGTCCACTGGCTCTGAGCCAGCATAGCCACAGGAGTTGCCCAAGGATTACAGCCTTTGTGGCATGATTGCCTTTTGAATTTAGTCCAGGCACCAGGCTTCCTTTTTAAAGCCAGTTGTGGGGCTAACAGGAAATCGACTTTTGGGGCAGAGGATTTATCTCTGGCTAGGCTGGTCTAAATGCTCAATCCATGGGCACTGGCAGAATTCTGCCTTGTGCTGTGTTCCCACATGCCAAGGTGTCCCTGAGTTTTACTGTAAAGTCCCACAATCACTTCATCTTCCTTACCTTGGGCAAAAAATTCTCTCTCTATTGTGGGTGCTGGCTCAGCACTTCCAGGGGATATAGGAGTGTGGCATAGGCAATGCAAGATTGTCTTTTCTCCCCACTTCAGTCATTCTTTTTTTGATAAAATGTTATGCTCACCTGATTTTTGGTACTTCTGAAGATACTTGCTTGTGTGCATAATTGTTAAATTTAGTGTTCATGCGGAGGGATGATTGCTGGAGGTTTCTATTTAGCCATCTTGCTCTACCCCCTCTTCTATAATTCTTATTTCTGATGCTATTCATGAAGCCTCATTTGATATTTATAGCCTCCATTCTCCAGTACTCAGTTCATGTTATTTTACCTGTGCCAGCACCTCAGATGAATGGAGCTCTTTACCTGCTGAGGTGATCCGGAGTGATGAGTCCATGGTGGTCCTGTCTTTGTTGTGTTGCTAGTTTCCATTGACCAGAACTCTTAGGTAAGGAAGTACCAAAAGGTGACCCAGTTAATTCTCTGAGTTCCAGAAACAGACCTCCTTGTCCATATCATGTAACAGGATCCCAATTTCATCTTGGCAATTGGGATCAATCACTTCAGTCAACGAGTGATCCCCTTCTCTTTTTTGTTTGTTCAATTACATGAGGAGCCAAAAATAGCCAAGAGGAAGTCCCAAGTTAAATTTCAACAGACCATGACTGTGTTCCCTGATGGAGGCACTTCTTTCTTAAGAAACATTATGCCAAACCTGATTAACCAGTGGTTTTTGAAACTGAAAGTAAAGATTTTTCCAATGAGCTATTTTGTTAATAGGAAGAGGACTTTTTCTCATGTCCATATTTTGGTTTCTTGTTCCATAAATTCTGGTGATAGAAGAAATTGCTCCACTTATTGAGAGCTAATTTATGTCATGTAACACGTCCTGTAAGACAAACTTTAACCTTGGGGATTGTTTTCCACGTGGTGAGTTAATTGAGCCCTTAGTTAGCCATGACATTGTTACGTCAAGCCAGCGGTTCTTGGATTAAGGGTCCCATGGGAAGATCAGTAAAATTTGTGGCTATGAGCACATTGTCCCATTTTCTTCACATTAAAATGAATTTCCTTCTTAGAGATATTGTTTGGGGTCCTCTGATGCAGACAAAGTTAATAAAGGAGACCCTCTTAGGGGCAGAGCAGAGCAGAGTAAAGTAGAGAGTGTATCTGTCAGAGTAAATTGAAAGTATTCTAGCACAAAAGGAAACTTTACTGGTTGGAAGGAAGAGGAAGAAGAAAGATACTTAATTAAAAGATTATTAGAAAAAATAATTTGCTAAGGGAAAAAAAACATCATCAGTAAGACAATGTTTTGGGAAAATCCCAGGACAGGAAAAACCAGCCCCCATACTGAGATGGAGCTGAGAGGGGAGATGAAAGAATGATTCAGACAAGACCAGCTTGGTGAGTTAGATGAGTTTATTAGAGGTTACTTACCAGGGCATTGGCTCCTGGGTAGCACAGGAACTTCTTCCACAATAGCTTTCTTATTAGCAAAATCAGCATCTTCCACCATACGTGAGGTTGCCTTAAATCTCTTCCCAATGAGTGATTCAGAGCTTTTACATTGTATCATTGCTTGTTCACAGTGAAACCAATCAGCCTTTCATAAAACCATCCTCACATGCCTTCATACAACCCATGTTATGCTAATGATATTACAGTTGGATACTAGGCAGGGATTTTAGTATTACAATTAGCTAAAGGGCACTATAGGAGAGCTAACCCAGTTCTAAAGCAATCAGGGCAGGACTAAGACAGCCGCTTCAAGGCAAGAAAATGCTAAGGAATCCAAGAAAGTGCTGGGCACTTTTCCTGTGCCCAGTAATTATCATGGTACTTGCTTAATCTACTTTGTAACAATTTTACTGAACACTCCAGGCTACCACAGTGTTTCTGTTATGTGGTGGGGAACTTTTATTTTTCCCTCAGAAAAATTCTTTTGAGTTTGTTCTCCTAAAATTATCAGAAAAAAAGACAATATGGGTTCCATTTAAAGGCAAATCTTAACAGAGGAAAAATAATAATAGGTCAACTTTCCTGAACTTCTAGCATATCATGCTAGTATTAATAACTCACATCTAACAGAAGAACATTATGGTCTTTGCCATAAAAATAATTCTGTTTGATTGTTGTGATCAAAGGATGTAGTCCAAGAAGTTTTCTTCAACTATTAAAAGAATTTGTCACCATCTCTGCCCAAAGTATCATGTAAACAAAAATGAAAAGCTCCTGCCCAACAGTCTGTTAGATAAGCAGACAAGCAAACCAACATACTAATACAAAATGATCATCACTATGCACAAATTGTGGTGTGACCAAAGAAGAAAAAGTGAGCTCAAAGTGACAAGATAAGATGGGAGAAAAGTCACAGTGTGTTCAGGGAAAGCATCACATAATATTTGACTCTTGGGAGAAATAAAAGTACTATTCAAACAATAGAGGGAAAAAGTCATTACAAGCAGAGATGGGTTAAATGCAGTTATACTGAGGCATGAAATGTTTAGGCTGGTAGTTCAGCATGACGATCATAGGTCATGTGAAAAGGGATGAAGGAGGGGCTGCAGCCATGGAGGAGGTTTATGACAGGAGGCCTATGTTAGCTATTTTCATTGCTCCTTTCATTACTATGTGCAAATGACTGGCATCTGATTGTTCTTAGAATCTATATTTTACTCTGTCACCCAGGCTGGAGTGGAATCGTATGACCACAGATCATTGTATCCTCAATCTCTTGGGCTCAAGCAATCCTCTTGCCTCAGTCTCATGAGTAGCTGGAACTACAGGTGCACATCACCACACTCAGCTGTTTTTTTAAGAAAATGTTTTCGTAGAGATGAGGTCTTGCTATGTTGCCCAGGCTGGTCTTGAACTCCTGACCTTAAGCAATCCTTCCACCTTGGCCTCCCAAAGTGCTGGATTACAGACATGATCCATTGCACCTGGCCTAAATATTATTAGAAGAACCGTTAAATTTGACAAAAGCTCAATTGTACTATATTCTTAAATAATATACATTTATCTATGGCTTATTAATTGCTCATTAAAGTTATTATTATATTATTTCTCAAATGAATTAAAATGATTTCATATATATAGAAAAAATTAAAGTATCCAATATTAGACTGGCTTATTATTTGTTAATAATAACATCTAAAATAACATGTACAACAACAAAGATTTGAGGCAGAGAAAATTTGAAACATGGTACAAGAGTTTCAATCTATTTCTAGATTTTTTTTATGTAAGTGCTTAAGGATATATGGGTATTATTATGAAATTATGGGAGCATTTGTGGTATTAGAAACATTTAATGTAATCAATTTCTTATCATAATTTCCTTATTTTCATTTCACTTAAGTTTTTTTTTTGAGACAGAGTCTCACTCTGTTGTCCGGTGCTGTGGCGTCAGACTAGCTCACAGCAACCTCAAACTCCTGGGCTCAAGTGCTTCTTGTGCCTCAGCCTCCCAAGTAGCTGGGACTACAGGCACGCTCCACCATGCCCAGGTAATTTTTAGTAGAGACAGGGTCTCGTTCTTTCTCAGGCTGGTCTCGAACTCTTCAGCTAAGCGATCCTTCCGCCTCGACCTCCCAGATTGCTATGATTACAGGCATGAGCCACCACACCCGGCCCTCACTTAAGTTTTAAAGAGGTAAAGAAAAATATGCTTTATGTCTAGAATATCATTGACTATGAGAAAAGCAACTAGGCAGCTAAAATGAAAATGGTATTTGAAGTTCTAATACTTTGCATTTATCTTTGACATATTTAACCTACTCATATAACTTACCTATTATGAATCTTAGTTTTAATTAATACATTAGTAGGTATAGTGGTGCTTTCTGGCTTCTATATATAAAATCAGATTATGTGGCAGAGATGAACATTTGACAATTTATACGAAACACTTTGTTAAGTTTTAAAGAATTTCACTCCATTGTTTCAAAACTTCCATTGACTCCTCGCTATCTTTGAGCTCAATACTTAGGGTCACTGAAGACAAAATTAAAACGTGTCATTTTTGGAGGCACATGTGAAAACTGTCCTTAGTTTTTCATGTTTTCATTACAAAAGAGAATGAGTGGAGTCCCCAGGGCATGGAAGCTGGGACATTTAGCCATGTTTACATTCTTAAAGAGAGCTCCAGAACAAACAGTTCAAGTGTACAGATGACATATTCCTAAACTTTTCTTGGCAAGGTTGCAGAAATGTTTTTAGCAACTGAAATATTATTTAGTTTTTATTTTTTATAACACCACTGGTGGCAAAATATGCCTACATAACTGTTGCTTTCTTCCTGTTTCAATTTCTTATGTGTGAAAGTATATTTTGAAAAGACACAGAGCATGTTTTAATCTATAAAAAAAAAAATACAAATTACTCTAGTCTGAGAGCTGTGGATTGAGGTTTTTTTTTTCTTTTTCTCTTTTGCCTGACATCTAGTGCCTGAACTGATAGAGCCCGAAACATTTTAATATACAGCAGTGTGCATATTTACACACACACACACACACACACACACACAGCGCGATCACAGGCATTCACAGATTTGCATACATAGTTAATTCACTTCACTTGCAAATGATTAAGTAAAAATAAAAGAGGGAACAAAACTTAAGTATGAAATCAGAAGCCCCTTCAGAATTTAGATACCTTATACAAGCAATTTATGTTCTTTTGTTCCTCCTAATATCTGCTGCTTGTTTATTTTAGTGATTTTAAAGGGGGTGCCAATGTGACATCAGCTTCTTTCTATGAAGCTTTTTTCTTTTCAATAACTGCTTTTTACTCCATGCTATGCCTGCCACCCAATCTGGAATCATTTCTGGAAAAAGTTGAGATATTTATTTTAAAAAGAAAAAAGTTGAGATAAGGATTTCCCCAGGAGATATTGGATTATAAATTTACCTTGAAAAAAAAAGTATTATATAACTATTTAAAAATACTCATATAATTTATAGCACCATAATATTAATGTTAGCAAAGTATTATTCATCCATTGTTTTGCCTGAGAATACTTGTGTATCTCAATAATATGCAAAATTATAACCTCTCAAATTTATACGAAATGATTATTTTAAATAAAATCTCTGAATTGTATTCCTTTTCTGATTAAAATTTCAAGCCTTAAGTTTACTCCTTTCCTGATTAAAAAAGATGACAAAATAGATCAATTTAATGAAACCACAAATAACCAACATTAATTAAATAATCATAAACATTAGCTGACAAGAGAGTAATTTTTAGAAATACACATGGGAAAGTTGCATATAAAAACAAATAAAAACATGTCCACTTAAAATTCTTTTGACGTTCAGGGCACTACAACAATGTCAGGTTAAAACTTGAATATGCTTCAGTATCTTTAATGGTGCTGTAATACATTAATAGAGTACAAGTAGTTTCAATACTATTCATATTAATTTAATAAAATGATAGCAGTGATTGATGAAGAAAAGAGACCTGAGAAATATTAATAACACTCTATTATAATATTTCTTCTGGGACCACTGGAATACCTATGGGCTTACAGGGCTGTCCTTTTGCTCCCAGTGCAGAATTTGTGAATTCAATTTCAGCTTCACCAGTGCTTGTGAAAGAGAATGGAAGAGTTGGGGGAGTGAAGGACAGTGTGTGCCTGTTCGTGTGTGTATCATCTCCTTGTATGTGCTGTACTTTACAGAAAGAGTACAGTATAAGGACAGCTACTCCTTCCTGCTCCTACACTGCTGTCTCTGGAGTAGTAGGAGGGCTGGCAACAGTGAGGAGTATCTGGACATGCTTCAGTGACTTCTGGAACATTCAGCCTTAGTGCTTTCAGTTTCACAGTTCCAGGAGTGAAACAAGGACTTTGAAATATCTGGCAGCCCTTTGGATAACTTATGTAATAAAATCATTTTTTCTCTTTCAGGAAGAAAATGTTTAATGAGGTTTATGTCAATTATTTTTTGTCAATGCAAACTTGAGCTTCCACACAACTCTTGGCGGCTAATGTGGCCCAAGAATTGTGTGAAACCATGCCACACTGCCTTGAGCTGTGCTCACGCCCATTCGGTCTCTGGACCTACGCTAGGAACTTTTGTCTCTTAGGCAGGCCAAGGGAATACGTTTATTTCCACCCTGCACAGAGGGCAAACCTTTACTTCTCTGATATGTGCTGGATCCATCAGAGATCATTTGAGCATTTATTTTAAAAGCCCAGCTTTTTCTTTTTTTTTGAGACAGAGTGTCTCTTGTACAGGCTAGAGTACCCTGGTGTTGGCCTAGCTCACAGCAACCTCAAACTCCTGGGCTCAAGCGATCCTCCTCCCTCAGCCTCCAGAGTAGCTGGGACTACCATTGCAGACCACAACACCTGGCTAATTTTTTCTATTTTTAGTAGAGATGGGGTCTTACTCTTACTCAGGCTGGTCTTAAACTCCTGACTTTAAGCAATCCTTTCGCCTCAGCCACCCACAGTGCTAGGATTATAGGAGTGAACCACTGCACCGGCAAAGGGTCAACTTTTTAAAGAACCACAAAGATTAAATAGATGTGGACTTTGCAGTTACTTAAAAGCAGTATTGCCCCTTAAGTGTGATTAGATGATGTTGATTAGATGCATAATTAATTAGATGTATGTTGTGTTCTTACATGTACATCTTACATGACTGACATAATATAATTAAGAGACGAGATGAAGCCATTTCTTTTATAATTTCTGTAGCAATCTAAGGTCAGAAAAAATGCTATTTCTTACATAAAACTATTCTAATTATCTTTAGCTATAATCTAAACAGATAAAATTCTTTTATATTTCAAAATTTTTTCAATTCATAATTTACTTTTAAACTAAGATTTAATATATCTAAATATGACGTTAAGTGTACAAAAATAATAAAAATATTAAGAGCCAACAACGTATAGAACTTAATACATAGTAGATATTTTTGAGGTAATTTTACTTATACCGATTTGTTAAATCATCACAACAAACACATGAGGTTAGCGCTACTGTTATCTATAGTTTACCGATGAGCAGTTGAACCATGGAAAAATAATGTAAATTTCCTAAATAGCACAATTAATGAGCTACAGAGCTGCAGTTCCAATCCAGATTGTCTAGTACCAGTGTTGATGTTTTTAATTACTGTTAACAATGTTTCATTACGCAGTGAAGGCTAACATAAAGCACAAAATCCAGTTTTTGGCAAAAAATAAATAATAAATAAAGTCATTAATATTGGTTTTGTCTAGTTTTGGCCTTTGAATAATTTAGTAGCTATATCAGACACACACACACATACACACACGCACCCTGAAGATCTGTTGTATCTACTGTGGTGCTCTAAATGTATAGTAAGCAATTTAGTCAAGCATCTCTAAATGCATAGGAAAATAAATGTAGAAAGTAAGACATACTCTAAAATACTTGATATTTGAAAAAGTTGGTTAATAATGTTATATTAATAAAAAGTAAAATAAATGTGTTTTTCACTTATTTGTTAATTAATAACTAAAATAACCTGATTCCTATGTGAGTTGCGTGCATTTATTTTTAACTTTACAAGTTGTTCAAACACAGCATCAGCTGTTCAGAATTTTCCTTGTCTATTGATATTTTTGTCGGCTGCACTGTAGTAATCAATCAAAACTTGATCCCCATTTTTTAACAGAAGAATAAATAATTGCTTTCTTCAGAAGCCCAAAATAAGTTGATACTCTCTCATATCTCAAGCTTAATTTTAGCCTCAAACACAGCTAGAAATGTCTAAAACTATCCCATTTTAGAAATTAAGACCAAAAGATTTCAAAGTTAATCATCTGTGGTGTTTTATTTGTATGTGATACACACCAGGCCATTTTCTACATCTCCTGGGGATATCATCTTAGTTGTGCATTTCTTTTTAAAGAAGGAATTTCCCCTTTGTTTTCACAGGAATAAAGAGTTTCCAAGATAAATTCTTAGCTGACAAACAGCTAGGTATAATAGAGGCACATATCTGGAAACAAATGTAGCATTCAGAATTTAATTGCTATTTTAAATAATTTTGCATTTTCTAGACAAAAATCTTTAAAATCTTATGAACAATTATGTATACAAGAGAATAACTATGTACATGAAAAATAAGGAAGAAAAATAAAATTAAATACCTGTGTACTCAACCTCTAACCTAAAAAAAAAAATAAATTCTTATCAGAACTTTTAAATCACACCTCAAATCCCTTTCCTGCCTCCATAAATATTAGCATAGTTTGTAGAGAACACCATCTGTGTTCTGCGATAATTTTGCTTTAGCTTTCCTGTGTGGATTTTTCCACAAATGTATTGTCTCATTTTTTTGCATTGTCAGCTTTACATAAATTCAGTATATTCTGTGATTTGCTACCATGGTTCAACAGTTGTGGTTTTAAAATTCAGTTATATTTTTACATATGAACGGAGTTCATTTATTTTCACTGCCATATAGTATTTGTTGTGTGGTTATGCCACACTTGATTTATTCTATTTTTGTTGAAATACAATGTAATATTTCTAGTTATTGGATTTTATAAAATAAGATTGATGGCAAAGTTTCTCTGAGTACAAATGTACAAGAATTTCTTGAGGATATGCCCTTGTACCTAGCAGTGAAACTGTTTCATCATGGCATATAATCAATCCAATTTAGTAAATGCCAATTACTTTTTTAGAAATGATTTTAATAATTTATACTTACATAAGCTGTGGATGGCAGTTCTTGTTGCTCCACATTCTTGTCAAAACTTGGTAGTAAACCGGGCACAGTGGCACATGCCTGTAGTTCCAGATATTTATGAGGGAAGCTGCGGTGTAAGGATCACATGAGCTCAGGAGTTTCAGATCCAATTGGCCTGGGCAACATAGGGAGACCTCTTCCCTAAGAAAAAAAAAGAAAAGGAAAGAAAAGAAAAGAAAAACAAGAAAACTGGTGTCAAAAGATTTCTAAATCTTTTTGTTAAACTGGTAAATGATAACATAGTTACCTTTTGAGATTTCAGTTTTACTTACTTGATTAGTAGTGAGATTAAGCATTGTTATATGTTTATTGGTAAGAATTTAATCACTCATTGCAGTCAAATATTTCCCATTAAAGATTGACCTGGTAGTCAAAGGCTCACTTCAGGGTATTGGGTTAGGTCCTGAGGTCACTCAATCAACATGAAGTCCCTGACCACAAACAAAAAAGTTTAGGGCCAGGTGCCATCAGGCTGATCCTGCACAAAGGTGATCAGAGTCGACATAGTGCTGGCTGTGACAGCCATGGGGAACAATCAAAGATGAAGCCGAGGGGATCTGAAGTGGTGCATGCAAGGTATCTAATTATATGACATCTTTTGTGTGTGCTGGAAGAACATATCTAGGAATATGCCACAATTGGGTCACATTAGAGGTCATTTAAAGACACTCCCTAGTATGTCTATCCTCCCATGACACATCACTGCCAGGCACTGGATTTTATCCCAACTGTTCCTGTGTTGGCACTAGTGCCACATCTGCACTGGGAATACAAATGTACAACCACTGCCACCTCCTCCTCCAAACCTGATGCATCCTCTGCCACTGGTACTGGCTAGATAAATGCAAGCTCAGCACAGAATCTGCTTCTTCATCATTCTACTCCAAATTTAAATCTCATATGGGTACATTTGATGAGAGTTGACACATCCTCTGTGTTCTAGAAGCATCATGCCTGGGAGCATGTGTTTTGAATTATTTATCTGGGAGGTGGGACTCCCTACATACAGAATGGTTATCCAAAAACGATATGCAAACACAGGTGTAAGAAATGCCCACCTCAAGGCTTCTGGGAGAATTATTCTTCACTCCTAAGACAAAGCCCCTAGAAGCCTCTGTCTTTCTTGAAAGCATGAATAAAACAGTGTGTGGCCTTAATATTTGCTGGTGGCCAGCCTGTAAAAGTGAGAGGATTGATTGGTCTTAGGAGAAAACAGCCAGTGTGGTCAGCAGAGAGCAGAATGGATGTTATGGTCTATCCACCGGGTCAACCAAGTCTGAGGCCCACATTGACTCTAGATTTTCAGGTATAGAAGCCAAGATATTTTTCCACCACTTTGAGATGCTTTTTATTCTCTTTGCTGACAAAATAATCCCAAATTATACAACTATCAGCTATTTTTATTTATTTTTATATGAAAAATCACCTCACCCTTTAAGGTTATTGGGGGAAAAAACTTTCCATTTAATTTGGGATGTAATTGCATAAGGCTTCATATTTTTATCAATTACTTGTTTTCCTGTGTTAATTTTGATAATGTAATTAAAAAATACCAACAACTTGTTTAATTCTTTTTAAAGTTAATTCACAGAGACTAACTCATTTTACACTCGCCACAGTTGAGTGATGCAGGAAGTTCACATTTTACTTTATTCACTTTTAGACTTGAAGAAACTGTGGCTTAGAAAATTAACACACCTTTCTGAGTTGACATGGTTAACAAGTTAATAAATTGTGTTGAGAAGCTAGGTCTTCTGAGATCTAGTCAAGAAGCCAATTTGGCACAAATTATTCAGATAATCCATATATAAGCCACATAAACTAATAAATTACATATTCATTAAACAAACTGTATTGAGGAAATTTAATTATATCTGCAATGGAAAGCTGCCTTCTTGCAGGGGAAATGTCTCTCCTGAGCCAAGGTCCATGCTTGCATCATATCATGGGCATTATCTGAGTTCTGAAGTTAAGATATGATTTCGCCTGACTCCAACTTCTTATCTGCATCCTTTACTCATACTATGTAGACCACTAAATGTTATTCATTTTTATTGAAGTCTTTATTTCTTGTCATTTCTAGATTCAAATTGCTCTTTTCCCTTGGTATCACATCAGGGAAGAATTAACAACATATTTTTAAATACTGAAACATTTTCAAGCAAACCTACAAACATGATTTCTCATACAAAAGCCTTATTCATTCATTATTTCAACCAACCAATCAACAAATAGTCATTTATTTTATGCCATATGTCAGATAGTCTCTAAAGATTTCAGTGAATGAGATTGTGGAAATCCTTACCTTTATATAAAATCTGTATTCTTTTGATGGATACAAACAACTAATTTGGACTGTAAGATTGCAGTACAGTCTGTACAATTGCAGTACTGACTGTACAATTAATACAAATCATCAGGAACCGTGCTTCATGAAATGGGAACATACTCACTGAGTCTAGACTGGCTGAGAGGAGTGATAGGTAGAATTAGCATGTGAAGGAGGCTCTGGGAGCAGGGATAGTTTTCCAGGCAGTGTGGCTAAAGCCTTGAAGAATAGAGAACCAAGGTATACTTGAAACATCTAAACAGCAAGGCATATAATGTAACAGTGAGAATTAGGGTTTTGGATTTAGACTTTTGGGAGTTCAAATCAGTGCTTCCTCATTTACTAACTGGTATGGCATTGTCTGACCTGGGAAATATTCCTTCCCTTTTCAAATGCTGAATTTGTGAAGAGAGAAAGAAATTAGTTCTGCTTTGAAAATCTTTAGTAGGAATTAAAGGTGGCTTGTTACATAAAGTACATGGACAGTATCTAGCACATACCAAGCTCTTGATGAGTGCTCTCAAGTTCACTGGGGCTAAGCTGTAGGGAGTCCATGTGAGGAACCCATCATGGCCTTGTAGGTCACGTCCAGACGTTGGACTTTATCTTAAGAGCCATGTGAAGTATCTGAATGGCCGTAAACCAAGAAGTTACATAATCAGATTTTCATTTTGGAAAAAATTAATATTGGGATGCAGTCACACAGAGCATAAAAATGAAAAGTATTCTATTTTGTAAGGAATTATGAAGATAAAACTGAATAAAAAAACAAATAGGTAAATGCCAGCAAGAAAAACCAATATTGTTTAGAAATGTATACATTACCTGTTTTTTTGCTACACATAGAAAATTCCTGGCAGCCAAATAGTAACTTTAGAGACCCACGCATATCAGAGAATATCTCTGGACCACCAAACTATTACATAACTTATTCATAATTCTAAGAAAAACATATTACCATTCCAGTTGTTGACATAGCCACATGTGCAGAAAAATAAATATCACTTTCCTAGGAAATGGTCAGAAATCTTGATTACACTTAAATTCAGTTTTATAACATTTGTGATTTTTACATACTTAGCTATTGCCTGTTCCTTATTATGTTCTGTGATTGCATTCAATAAATGTTTGTTGAAACAAAGTTTATGTGGAAATAATTTTACTTTTATATTTATTGTTACATTTTATCGATTTTAATTATGTGTTACCTTACCACATAATATAAAATTGTATATTCCATGTTGGATTATTTGTTCTTTTCTATTTCACTGTGTCATATATGTACCAAATATATATTGTTGACATTGCATTTCTTATGTGCCCACATCATAGTTCTCTGGGTTGAAAATAGTACATATTGTTTTTCTTCTACAATATATTAACTGTGAGTGTTTTTCAAGAGAATGGTTCAATGACCAATTATATAAGAAAAGCCTACAGAAGGGGGAGTCCCTATTATAAATGCAGATTCTTGGTTTCTACCCCAAATTTACTGAATCAATGGTCTGGGGATTGGGTCCAAGAACCTTCGTTTAAAAAAAAGTTTGTTTAGTGGTTTCTTATGTAAATTCAAATTAGAAAACCACTTCGGATTGTGTGCACAACTCTTTTCTGTTGAATTGAATAGAACTGGACCATCTCATTGTTGTCCTATCCATATGTTTCAATTGGCTGATAAAACAATAATCATGATGGAGTATTTTGATTTTTGCTAAGCTAATAAAAAACAATTTCATAAAATGTAGGTGGACATGCTGGTGATATTTAGACTAATTAAATATTAATAACTTCTACCATGTCAAATAAATGAAAATTTGAATGTTATCACCTTGAAAGGCATGCTCAGATGGTGCTATGCATTGAATGTTTATGTCCTCATAAATTCATATGCTGAAGTCCTAATCCACAATGTGATGATATTTTGAGATTGTGCTTTTGGGAGATAATTAGGTCATGAGAGTAGAGTTCTTGTGAATGGTATTAGTGCCTTTAAAAGAAGAAAGAGGAGAGAGATGATCTCTGTATCTCTACCATGTGAGGATATAGCAAGAAGGCAGGCATCTAAACCAAAAAGAGAGCCCTCACCAGGAACCAAATTGGCCAGCACCTTCATCTTGGGTTCTTCAAACTTCAGAACTATGAGAATAAATGTCTGTAGTTTAAGCCACACAGTCTATGGCATTTGTTATAGCAGCTCAAAGAGACTGAGACAAATGATATGTATTTGGACCTACCTAATTTATTTTTTTGTGTGTGATTTTTTAGAATGAATGATGACTTATAATATTTTCATATGGCCCCAAGCTAGGAGGTAGAGCTAATATGTAAGAATCAATATTCAAAATTATATCAATTGGCTTAAACAAGATCAAATATATGAAATTTAAACTTCAAATGTAAATCCCTACATTAGATTGTACATTGATCATATACATTTGAGATATGGAAAGAGGTGGACTAAAAATAATTTATTTGTAAAAGTCAGATGACTTTTAGTTGATTGTAAATTGCATATGAATCAATAAAGTGAAGTAATTACCCAAAATGGAGAAATTGCTTTCACTTTAATTATAATGTTTCATGAACAATAGTAGATATATAAATTATTGTAATGCCAACATAATTACATAATTTTAATCATTGTTTATACTCTTCCAGGCCCTGATTTCAAATATGTATAATTCAAATTGTTTAATTAAAATGTATACATCCTTGTTTAAATGTAGATTTTTCTATTTAAATCATATCATTCCAATATAATATCATATCATTGTTTAAGTGTAGCTTTTCCTATTTAATATCATATCATTTAATATCATAATATGATCTTAAGCTTCATTAATTTTAGCATTATACTTAAGGCAAGAAAAACTATAGCACAGTCTTGTGCCACAAACAGTTCTGGCACAAAGAAATGTCTGGAGATGAGCTACCAAATCGCATAGAGTTTGCGAACATGGGACAACATCCTTTCTGGAATTATGAAAGTTATTTCTATGTGATTGAAGGTTTATTTTGTGGAAGAGGAATTACTAAGTATCTTTTAAAATTTTCCTTATTTGTTTCTAGAGAGCAAAAGTAGGATCAATTTAATTTAATTCAACCAACTCTCATCGATCTTCTATTATAATCCAGGCATTAGGCTTGAACTTTAGGGCTAATTGGACATTGGAGAACACAATATCTGCCCTAATAAATCTCATGGTCTAGTTGAGAAACAAACATCAATCTCCTTATTAACTCCCTTTAAAGCTCCTATGGTGAAGTTCCAAATTTTAATATCTTTAGTTTCTTTTTATGCTGTGCTAATATATGATTAATGTATACTACTTTACATATTATATTGTAGTGCCTAGTTTTATTAATATAATTAAATAAATCTTATTGGTAATAATGATCCTCCAGAGATGTTCACATAGATTCACATGTTCCAGAGACAAAGAAAATTTAGAACAAAATTACCAAAATTGGCATTAATATTTGTACAAGATAAGATTTCCAAAGGGGTTAATTAAATAATGAATTTAGTGTATTGATTGATAAATAGGAAAATTGAATTGAGCAGTCTGGCCATTAATGACAAAACATATTTTTACTAATGATGATTGAATAAAGAATGTACTCCTGCTTAGTAATAGCTATAATTTTATCTTTTGAAAGAGATACAAAAATATACGTATTTACTTTATGACTACTGCATGACTACTGTTAGTGTTCTTATCTTTTATGCTCAGTTTTACAAGCAGTCTGATTCAATGACAACATAGGTAAAATTTGTATTTCATGTATAGATTTGACTTTGCATAAAATTTCAGTGTGATATCATTTCAACCAGACGTTCAAAATTAGAGCATGATCCTGTATTGCATAGAGACTTTTGGCAATTATAAAAATGCTGAAGATGTGTAAGATATTGTTTTAAAAAGTTAGTTCTCAAAAATATTATTAAATCCTCATAATCATATAAGTTATGTCATATCTCCTTTTTAGAAAAAAACTACTGCTTCAGTTTTTGATCATTTATGCAATATATTCATTTTTTGACATTTTGGTGAGAAATGTAATAATTTTATACACAATGTAATTTACTTGCATTATTTTCATAAAATATTAATAACAAGGTAAACATTGTATCATCTCATAATTTATTTCTTACAATTTTCATCTTTGATCTTTCTTTAAATTGATAGACATGCTGATGGAATTCAGTAATATTAACATATTTATCATAGATGTGAAAGTTCAATTAGTGAGCTAAAACAATAAAGTATAGTTTTCTAAATCAACAAAGTAAAATTCATAGCAAGATAAGTTTTACTCAGTTTTGAAATTTTCTCAAAATATATTTTCTAAATATACTTTTGAATTGCATTACTTTCTGGTAACTTTACTTGCCAGAGTTGTGGATCTACAAATGCACCATAGAATGTGAGTTAGTCAGCTTAAACTGTCAGTAAAAAAGTGAAAGAGAAACATGAAGCTACTTTTAAAGATTATTGTATTAAAGTATACAACATTTGCTGGGAAACATTCTTCTCTTAGTTCTTATATTCACTACCAAGGGAAAAAGTAACAGCCAGAAGTAATTAATCAAAGAAACGCAGTTTGAAATTATGTAAAGAGTATAAAAAAATCACTAGCATTTTACTTCAATTGATCACTTACTCTAAGCTTTTCATGGTACCCAGCACTGTAAAAGAATGTACTCCTTTAATCTTTACAACAGCCAGGTAATGACCATTATTATGTTCATTTAAATGAGGAATCTGAGACTAAGTACTTCCCTCAGTGTCAAGCAGTTAGGAAGTGGTATCAACACATTGGCCTTTCTGACTCCAGAGAATAAATTCTCCACGTTACTTTCTTATACATAGTAGCCCTCAGGCAACTGGATGCTAAGAAGTAGCATCTGAGAGGTATTTGGCTTTTAACAAGCCTTCAATGAATAACTTCTGTGCATTATATATCAAACCAGGAGACGATCCTCCTCCTCCTCCTCTTCCTTCTCCTCTTCTTCTGCTCCTCCTCCTCCTTCTCTCCTCACCCTGTCACCCCTATCCACCATGGATCATCAGGACAGGTTGGAAGAGAAAACCATAGTCAACTCTCTGAAGCAGGAAGTGCCTGAAAGCCAACCATTTTTTAAAAAATTTAATCTTCTTGATATAAAAACACTATAGTTTTAGTTAGGAATATGTTATGTTGAAAGTAACAGAAAATTGACTCCTGTGGTTTAAACAAATTAAACTTATTTTCTTCTCATCACTGGAAGGAGGTCAACTCTCCATCTGTAATGATTGGTGCCTCAACAGTTCGTGGACACAGATGGCTGCTTTTAAGGAAGAAGCAAACAGAAAGTGATGGTGACTTCCAAGACTGTCATAGTTCCTTAGAAACAAATAGCTTTTCGAGAACTTCACATAGTTCTGTTGACATTCGCACACGGCAAGAGAAGTTGGGAAACAGGATGGATTGCAATGTTAGGCTTAGACCAGTGTTTTTCAGGGGAGACACTTTGGGTGATTTGGATGAAAAAGTTCAGTATGCAAGATCGTTGCACGTCCTGCTCACCAAAAGATAGTAGCTCTTCCCAATCATTTTGACAGCAAAAATACATCCACAGTATTCCATTCACTTCCTAGCTGTGTGGAATTCTCCCATTTATGACCCACTAGATTACATGAATTGTTAAACATTACCTAAGGGTGGGGACTTTGCTTGCCTGAATCAAATAAAGGTTTGCAAAGACAAGAAAAGAAGGAAATATGCATGGGGAAGGCAACATTATCTGCCACATTTACAAATTCATCAGACTGTGTAGTTTTCTAATTCAAGTTATAAATTTAAAATTGTAGCATTTTAAAGCATTTTGTAAGGTTTAGCTATTTAGCATGATATAGATTCCTGACTGTTTTTCTCTGTCTCCCTCTCACCTTCCTCCCTCTCTTTATGTTTTTCTCTTACTCAAACAAAATCATTCCCATTTAGTTTTGAGGAAAATAGTCCAAAATAGTTTATTTCTGTTTTTTTTTTCCATTTTCTGGAAGTATACATGAATTATAAATCATCTTTACTGTAATTAGAACTTTCTTTTATTTTCTTATATATTTTTATTGATGATCTGTTGTTATCATGAAATGAATACTTGGTGTTAAATTTTGCAGTCTGCCCTCAGATATGCTTTAGGGCTGTTATTCTTCCCTTTCTCCCTCTCCTTTCCTCTCTGAACATCAGGTCCTAAGACACTGTGTGAAGCAGAAGAACATAGAAATCACAAGGGAGTTGAGGGGAGTTGTAGTGGTCCAGGATCAGGTGTCAAAGGATAGCATCTGATGGGTGGCTTCCCCTGCACCAGGTGTCAAAGCTGATCATGGGCCTCGCAAGGGTATCACAGCCCAGCTCATGGCAAAGTGTCATGGCAGAGTGAACAGTACTGTCCTGCAGAGAGTCACTTCTGGAGGAGTCAGAGCCCTAAGCTGTAGCAGAGTGCCATGTAGACGGAGTGACCATTGAGTGAATGCAAAGTCTGACCAAAGTGGAGAGAGAACCTGGCCTCCAGTGTCAGAATACGAGATGCCAAGTTAAATTTGAACTTCAGATAAACAACAAATCCTTTTTATTTATTTATTTATTTTAGTATCAGTACATATATAAACATATGTATAGTATAACTATTTCTTGGGGCATCCTTATACAAAAAATGATTTGATGTTTATCTGAAATTCAAATTTAACTTATCATCCTGTATTTTATCTGGCAACTATTCTACAAAGGGATGAGGGACTTCCATGTGGCAGGTAGCCCAGGCTTCCAGAGCTGGGTGAGGAGTAAACCTTCAAGGGGAAGGATCGTGGCAGAGACAGGAGATTGGCTGTATACATGGCATTTTATCACACAAGTAAATATTTAAACACAATGAGAGCCAGGTTTCTCATTGATGGAGAAGAGATTTGCATTTATGAAATGAAAGAAAACTAGAACAAACTGTGTGAGGTTAGATTGGAATTAGTTATTGGTATGAACTTATAGTTTTTAAGATTTATAGCTAGATATGGAAATAAATATATGTAAATGTATGTGTCTGTGTGTGTGCATGTGTGTTTGTGCATATATTCACTAGCTGTGTTCCACTTGGAAGAAGTGGAGCAACATTACTCCAATAACAATGAGCACATCTTACATTCAGATTTCAGCTTCCCCACTGAAAGGATCCAGGGTTTCTTGGAGAAATGACTGATTGCAGGGGTGGAGCAGGGAAAACATTAGATAAGCCAGGAATACCTTGTTGAGACAGAAAAATTAGGAATATGGGAAGAGAAAGAGAAAGCACCCCAAAAGAGCTACTACTGGCCCAAAAAGGGGATCATCTGAAGATCAAAATAAAAAAATCATAGTATGGAATTATAACCCATTTAATACAAATTAGAAACCATGAAGTAGTATAGATATAAATAAGTAAATAAATAAATGGAAAGTTTGATGAGGAACAGGATGTTTACTTCTCACAAAATGCTAATTACAAAGGGATCAAGAATATAGTGGAGAGGCCTGGAGGGCATAGCTTTAGTTAAGTGAGAAAGGTAATGGGAAGTTAGTAATGAGACAAATCAAAATTGTGCTCAATCTGATAGAATAAAAGGAGAACCCATCAGCACTTCTGTGTTATGTCTGCAGGAATCTAAATTTAAGAAAACTTGAATCTAAAATTTAGAAAACAACAGAAAAATACACATTGAGAAAAATTCAGCAAAAGCTCATGCTTGTAATCTTCAAAAGTTCAGGATCATGAATGTCAACAAGACTGAGGAACTGTCTCAGACAGAAGGGACTAAGAAATATGGCAACAAAATGCAACAGGTGCTTCTGAATGGGATTTTTTGCTGTAGGAGACATTATTGAGACAATCGATAAAACCTGAATTGAGTTTTAGAATGAAATGGTATTAATGTATTAAAATTGATGTCCTGGTTTTTTTTTTTTTT
>VBSM01000272.1:99323382-99344351 GCA_008086735.1 Cheirogaleus medius | reverse complement strand
CAAAAATGAAAAAAAATTATATTTAAAACCAAAAGAAGATGGATCATTGTCTAAAATACCCTTAGGAAAATGAGAAAAAGGCTGACCTAAGAACACTATGAAAATCTTCTGTTTCCGTCATTTGCCCACTTTTTAAGGAAATTGTTTGTTTTTTCCTTGCTGATTTGCTTGGGTTTTTGTAGCTTCTTGTTATTAGCCCTTTATCAGATGTATAGCTTGTGAATATTTTCTCCCATTCTGTAGGTTGTCCATTTGCTCTGTTGATTATTTTGTTAGCTGTGAAAAAGCTTTTTAATTTAATCAAATCCCCTATTTATTTTTGTTGTTGCTGTGATTGCCATTGGGGTCTTCTTCATCAATTTTTTGCCTAAGCTGATATCTAGAAGAGTTTTTCCAGCATTTTCTTCTAGAATTCTTATGGTTTCATGCCTTATACTTAAGTCTTCTAAATCTTGAATCAATTTTTGTGAGTGGTGAGAGACATGGGTCCTGTTTCAATCTTCTGCATGTGGCTATCCTATTTTCCCAGCACTATTTATTGAATAGGGTTTATTTCCCCCAGTGTATATTGTTGTCTTTGTCAAAGATCAGTTGGCTATATGTGAATAGTTTTATATCTAGGTTCTCTGTTCTGTTCCATTGAACTATGTCTCTATTTTCATGTCAATCCCATGCTGTTTTAGCTACTATAGCCTTGTAGTATAATTTGAAGTCTGGTAATATGATGTCTCCAGATTTGTTGTTTTTGCTTAAGGTTGCTTTGGCTATTCAGCCTCTTCTCTGGTTCCATATGAAATATGGAATTTTTTCTAGATCTGTGAAATATGATGTTGGTATTTTGATGGGGATTGCATTGAATCTGTAAATCACTTTGGGAAGTATGGACATTTTACCAATATTGATTTTACTGACTCATGATCATAATATGTTTTTCCACTTGATTGTGTCACCTGCGATTTCTTTCCTCAGTATTTCATAGTTCTCTTCGTAGAGATCTTTCACCTCCTTGGTTAAGCATATTCCTAGGTATTTTATTCTCTTGTGGCTACTGTGAATGGTTTTGGCACTTTGATTTGGCTCTCAGCTTGACTATTATTTATGTATAGGAAGGCTACTGATTTGTGTACCTTCATTTTGTAATTTGAGACTTTGTTGAATTTATCAATTCCAGGAGCCTCTTGTTGGAGTCTTTGGGGTTTTCTAGAAATAAGATCATATGGTCAACAAAAAGCAATAGTTTGACCTCCTACTTCCTGATTTGGATACTCTTTATTTCTTTCTCTTGCCTGCTCATCATCACCAATCATCAAGGAAATCCAAATGAAAATTGAAATGAGATACCATCTTACTCCAGTTAGAACAGCTTTTATTAAAAATTCTAAAAACTTAGATGCTGGCATAGAGGCAGAGGGAAAGGAATGCTTATACACTGTTGGTGGGACTGCACATTAGTACAGCCTCTATGGAAAACAGAATGGAAATTCCTCAAAGAACTAAAAGTAGACCTACCATTTGATCCAGCAATCCCACTACTGGGTATTTACCTAAAGGAAAGTAGATCATTTTATCAAAAAGATTCCTGCACTCGAATGTTCATTGCAGCACAACTCACAATTGCAAATATATGGAATCAACACAAGTGCCCATTAATTCATGAATGGATTAACAAAATGTGGTATATGTATACTATGGAATACTACTTAGCCATAAATAAGGATGAATTAAATCCTTTTGCCACAATTTGGATGGAAATGAAGAACC
Organism: Cheirogaleus medius; assembly: GCA_008086735.1. Taxonomy (NCBI): domain Eukaryota; kingdom Metazoa; phylum Chordata; class Mammalia; order Primates; family Cheirogaleidae; genus Cheirogaleus; species Cheirogaleus medius. The sequence goes on along the minus strand of VBSM01000272.1, from coordinate 99,342,590 downwards.
TTATCCTAAGTGAAGTATCTACAGAATGGAAAAACAAACACCACATGTACTTGCTATTAAACTGGAACTAAACAATGAGCACACATGTGCACAGAAGGAAGTAAAACTCAGTGGAAATCAAGCAAAGGGGAGGAGGAGGAAGGAATGGGCCAAAACCTACTTAATGTGTACAATGAACATTATCTGGGTGATGGGCACAGTTATAACCCTGACTCAAGCATAACAAAAGCAATCCATGTAACCAAAGACATTTGTACCCCCATAATATTTTGAAATTAAAAAAAAAAAGAGAACATCACAAGAGCCAAATTGCCATTCAAACATGAAGTCAACAAGCATCTCCAATATACTAAGAATATCGTCTGGCATTCAGTAAGTAGTTGTTCTGGGCTAACACCTTTTCCATCCGCTTTACAGGTATTATCTCACATGGTCCTCACAATAATCTTACGAAAGGGAGTGCGATTATTATCCCTATTTTACAGTTGAAAAAATCGAAGCAATTGCCCATGATAGAGCTGGGATTTGAACCCAGCTAGTTTGGCTGAAGAAACTGCATTCTTCCCCACTACACCACAGACTTTCAAGAACCTGAAGTGATTTAGGGAATAATGAACAAAGGAGCCCTTTTGAAAAAGTCAACAAACATTCTAACAAATCTAAAAGGTGTTAAAATTCAATCAGTAAAAAGAAGAATTATGGTTGCAGAACAGAATTCCCCTTGACAAAATTAAATGATAATATGATAGTGTATATATTAGTACAACTAATAAAAATAGGGAATAGGGTGGGGAGGAGGTGGGAAGGATGTAATAGTTATATTCTGCTTATCTATTGCTTAAGGGATAAATTGGATTCTGCTCAAATTGAAACATGTCATTAAAATTAAGACTCCCATTTATTAACATTATACATAGTCTTTTTTTCTTAAAGAGTTTCATAGGAATTAATTTCTCTTGATGTGAAAAATATTTATCTGAAGTTCAGAATTTAATTAGTTTCAATATAACTTATTTTGTTAAATTCAAGTAGGATTAAATAATTTAAATCAGTCTAATATGTATAATCTATTAATATATAATACAATCTCAGTGTTATAATGTTATTTATTTCTACTTATTTATCCAGCTGTCTACCTGAATTGTGAGATGTCTGGCATGATGCTCCCATCATGTAATAACTGCTCTAGATACTCATGGCAATCAGTATTGAATATCCTTACCAGTACAGTAATCCCTTCTTTGCTTCTTTGCTTGCTGATTTTTGGCATGAGAGTGGACAGGGAATTCAGTGGATTTCTCTTTGTCAGCTAGTGTTTTTCTGCTTAAACATAGAGAACTGGAGTCTGAAATCTAGCATAGCCTAAAGTTGCAGAAATGTGAGAAGTGCAAAATCTGCAAGCAGTTCAATGGAAAAGATGGTGAGTGGGGCCAATCCTATAACTGCCTTTTGGATATTGGACTCATGTAGTCTAGCATTTGGGGGCACAACATCCTATATTGGTTCAGTGTCCATAGTATCTCCTTGACCAAAGTGTCCACCTGCACAAGAAAGGCACAATTGAGGCCTGTCCTAAAGGCAGCCCCCGTCCCAGGGAGAGGGGCACAGCTGGTGGTGTTAGCAGAAAAACTGATAAAGGTGGAGCCAATGGATTTATAACTGCAAGAATAGCACTTGTCATTACTGGGTTCTCTGCAGCTGGAAAACATAACAAGCCACGGAGGTTGCAGGGAACAGGCAGGAGCAAGAGGATGTGATGGCAGAGGAAGGAACATGTCAATGAGGTCCTTATGAGGCAACTTGCATGGATGCTCTGAAGCAACTTTGAGGTCTCCTTGATGAGGACAGCTGGCTCAACTTGCTTCAGGGGTGAATCCTTTGGCTGAAATTTAATTATGTTTTTCTGACCTCTTTTCAGATTCTTGACAGTCCCTCTAAAAATAATTCCTATTTATTTAGTACCTTGCTGTTTCTCTGCAGCTGGAATCTGCTCCTTCTCACCATCTTGGCCCCTGAAATCTATGAAACTGATACTATTTACTATTTTGATCATAAATGCCACAGACATGTTGTGTCTTCATTTCAGCAAAGCATTTGATGAGATCTTTTTGGTATTTTTTTTTTCACAATCTCTAACACTAAATCTTAGTGTGTCTTGTAATTTTTTATGAACGTATTTTCCACTCATCTCAAGGTGACTTTAATCTTTGTGATAGAGAAGATAAGTTTCATCCATTCCCCGACTGGTCCTGATACCATCTGTAACTATTCCTAGACTCAAGTCTGAGCTGAAATACAATGAATGTTTAGTCTAGTTTTATTAATAGTAGTTATTCCTTTTTAAGAATGACGTACCATCATATAATGGAGTTGACATAAAATGTTTTGAGTACTGTTGATATCTTCCTAATGACATTTTTAAATTCTAAGGTAATAATGCAGGAAGATAATTAATTAGGCTAACATTATATTCTATTGGGAGAAAGATCTTCAAGAGATTCTGATTGTGCACCATTCCTAGTAGGCATTGCTACTGCATGTGCAATCACTGGATATAGCTTCAAAGTGAAGCATCTAGGTCTAGAACTGGTCATTGTCATTTTCTTTTTTGTATCAATTTTCAGAATTGGTAAACAAAGTCAGAGATTCCTCTTAAATTTTGATGGCCTTTCTCTGTCTCCCATGATGTGCCTGAATAGGTAGAAGGACTCCAGCCATCTCTTCCTTTCTCATGCAGGTACATCTAAGCCTTTTGGTTTTAAAATCTAAAACACAAATGTTTTAATATGAGGGAGGTATTTAGGAGGTCTCTTTTGGACTTAAAGCCTAAACCAGAGGCTTCAATTTACATTTTAGCCAGTTCTATTAGTTGGAGAATACAGTAACCAACAAAATTATAACTTTAATTTCTGTTCTATTTTGTATGCTAGATAAGCCACTTAATAATCAGGTAGGAGGTATTTTTGGCAGTGACATAGGATTTCAGGTTTCCTAGCCTCCTGACTGCAAAATGATTATGCTATCATCAGAATCTATCCTTGACCTCTAAAATGCCTTCAAACATTTAATGAAAAGTTCTGTAAACAGCTATTTATAGGCCTATATCTATGTTAGCCTTTGTGACCTAAGAGCAGAGATCATGCATTTCATTTCTTATCTCAATCAGCTGGTATTGTGCTTGCACATAGAAGGTATTTTTCTAGTGAATCATAACCTAATTCCAAGTATGTCACTTTAAAAACATATCTTTCAGGTATTTAGAGTTTCTTTAATGAAAATGTTTAATTTATGATATCTTAAAAGGTATGCACCAATTTTAGAGATGAGAAAATTGAGGCCCTAAGAAGTTAAGAGGTTTGTCTCAGTTTTCATGGTGAGGAAATGGCAGAGATGAAATTCAAACAGCTCTTGGCATAGCATTACTGCCTCTAAGCTAGGCAAAAGGTATAAGAAGATTTCCAGTTCTTGTCCTTGATTAGCCAACATTATCTCATGTGACTCAAGATCAGTTCTTTTGGCTCTGGGAAGCTAATTGGACATTCTTGGTGATGAAATATTTTGGTTTATTGACTGTTATGCAAACCTAACCAACTAAAAGTATTCTTATGAATAATAAGTGTCTCCTTCATTATGTTGTTTATTTATAAAAGTCTTGGAGTAAAATGAGGGAGGGAAAAGGGAGACAGGAAATTAAAAAGTCCAAAAAGAGGAAAAGCAGGAACATTTGAGAAAAAGAAACTGAATTTCAGCTTTGTATTGTGAATATTTACAAACACATTATACTATATTAGTAAGAAATTTCTGTATCCTCAGGCTGGTCATTTCTACATAACATGTACTTAAAATTTTCTCAGTGAATGCTTATGATGTGCAAGCTCAGCCGGTGCTTTCTAGGGCTTTCCCCTCTTCTATGAAGATTGCCTAGGACCAAGGGTGCACATTTCTGGGTAACACAGAACACAGCACAAATGAGCCATGGCCACCTTGCTCCATTTGAGATCATGTACTACAACAACCTTTATCTAGTGATAATAGAACTAAGACTGTTCCCTGTCTTCCCATTTCTACCTATTTCTGTCCTTTTACTCTGGGAGTCTAGGTAATTATAAGCTACAGTCTGCCCTATCTTCCAGAGCTACAATGTGATGAAGTCCTGTTCATTGCTTTACATCTTCAAATGCATGGACTTGTGAATTGATGGTATTTCTGTTCCTCTAAAGAAACACTACATAGTTGAAATCTCTCCAGAGCTAGAAACGATAGCAAAAAAGGAAACAATCTTGTCCTGGAATATACTACATTTGTCTAGGGGGCAGAAACAGGGAAATATGTGCCAAAGCAAAACTCTTATTTTCCTTGTCACATCCCTGAGGAAGATATTTACTAGTGGTTAGTTAGATTATAGAAATTCCAGGACATCAGGAAGACCTCCAAAATTCTCGATTCTAAAATACTTCTGGTCAGTAGCTGAGGGATTAATTCTTTTCATTCAATTGATATCTCATTGGTTTTCCAATCACTTACATCTTATTGTAAATATGCTGAACAGATTCTCTAAAGCCAGAGAATTTGCTCAGAAAATAGCTCTTGTATAATGAGGAACACATGACACTTTAAATACATTTTGGATGGGAAGAAGTTGGAAATAGAAGGCTTAGAATCTAATTTAATGTGTAACAGCTGAACCCTTAGCTATAGGACAGCTCAGCCAGGGCTCTGATTAGTATCTAATTTAATGTCAGACGTATGAATGATGAAAAATGATGTAATTACTTCATATATCTTGTAATGCCTGACTTGTAAACAGATTTGGAAATTTTGGACCATCCCTAAGCATTTTAAAAGGTCCTTATATAGAACTCCTTATTTATTTTGTATTTTTAAGTAGATATAGAAGTCAATTGAAGAAATAAATGAGAACACATATAACCTTAAATATGCTACATTATTGACTTTAAGTGAAAAGTTATTTTCTAAAAAAATGATACAAATCTTTTCTTCAAAACAACAAAAACTTTAAAACAATTAAATGATTTTATTTGAGCTATAATGACAAAATAACATATTCTAGCTTTCTTACTAGGAATATCTAATAATTATAGTTTGTTACACATAGGAGGTTCTGTTTTATGAAGTCAAAATAAGGAAAATGCTTCCATAATTTCTTTTCTGTTCCCTTAGTAACAAGCTATCTTATATTGAAACTTCATCTTGTACGGAACATAGCCGACTACTAACATAAAAACATAAATATTTCACCCAAAGATGTGATTACCTGTAGGCTGCCTATGTAATATAGTCATAAAAAATTATGACATTATATGAGCATTATAAATTAACACAGTCTTTAAATATAAGTAATATAGTCATCTGGCTTTTGTTAATAATTTTGATAACCACTAAATGGAAATAAAATAAGATTACAAAAGTGCAAATGGTATATAATTTGAAGAGAAGATAAGAAACAGAATTTCTTTTTCCCTTTAGTAGGCGAGCAGCCAGACTCTCGAAAGACAAGCCCATGGGAGACAAATTAGCTCATGAAGTTCAGATGCTCCTGGAAATTTTCCACAGTACCACTTGGCCAGTGCCTGGACAAGGTACCTTACCCTATCTCCAAATGTCCTCCTCCCAACGGCACATTCATCTTGCCTTTCCTGGGGCAGACTGAAGTCTGGGCTTTCATGTTTATGATCACAAAGTGTATTTTGGCCAGCAGAATGAGAGAATGAGTTGTGTTTTCAGTAAACTCATCCATTACCTTGACATCAGAGTGACTAAATTGATAGTACCTGAAGAAAGTAAACCAACTTCAAAAGAGGAACGGACATAAAATATGGCTATACCATTCGAGGTCTACCTGTAACAAAAAATGAAAATCAAATCATCCAGCCATTACCTAGCAAAATAATGGTTAGTAAAATATATATAATTTTAGTGTCATCGTATAAAATAATGGAAGAGATACCTTCTTTTTTTAGTTTTGTTTTGATACCAATAGGACTCTCTTTTAAAAAATCTGTGAATCTCATTAGTAGAAGCATGAAAATAAATGGAAAGATATTTACAGGAGATTTAAAAAGCTGTTATAGGGCTTAAAGAACTTATAGATTTTTTGGGGAAAAAACTGACCAAAAACCTCTGAAATATTAACTTCAATCAAACAGATAAATGAATAAAATTAGTTTAGTTAAGAGTTTTGGTTCTGAAGTAAGTGGAGAAAAATTTAGTTATGAAAATATTTATTGATGAAATACTTATGTATTTTAAATCATGCTCTGTCTAAACTTCTTAAACATGGAAATATTTTAGAATATGAGAATTTCCATAAAATATTAATGAAACACCATAACGCTCTTTTAGTATTAGAATTTTTTTTTTCAAATTCATACCCAAATTAGGGAAATCATGGTTACCACTTTGAACTTAGAAAACTACTCTTTTTTTTATAAGTCATTACATATAGTTGAACTCTATATGTCAAATGCATATTTACAGAAATGTTCACTTTGTGGACAAAATAAAGAACAAGTATGATGTATTTTTTTTCCTGACACAAATAACTACTTCTTTATGACAGATGCGACCATTTCTTGTATCTTATTTCTGTGTCTTCTCTCTCATTTTGCATTATTTTTTCTTGTATTTCTGTTAAAATTACATTTTATTTTTTAAGTATTGGGATATTTATCATACATGTCTGTTCTGATCCAGGGCAGAGATACAGATGCTCATAAGGTGTCTCATAACAGAGAAGTTACAATGGATTTTTCCAAGGTGCTAATGGCAGCTTCTGGAATAACCACTAAGGGCATTATGAGAGGGAGGGAATCAAGGGTAAGGCAGGCTCTAGATCTATTATTTATGTACATGTCCTGGAGGTTCTGATTCATGGGCAGAAAAGCAATGAAATACAAACCTTAGGGGTTGGGGAAGGGAGAAAGAGAGAACCAGATGGATGAAGGTTCAAGCACAGGTTAGAAAATGACAATTCTGAATTTGAAGTAAAAATGCATTTATGTAATATTGAGTGAAATCCATCTGGTATATTTAACTGCAAACATTAACACTGAAAAAAATCTGTAATGGTATTCAAAACACCTATTTGTTTCCTTCCAAATCAAGCAAATCAAATAGTACCTCCAACAGCCAGCAAATAAGGAATAGCACATGTCTGTTTTTAGAGAAGCATATTTCCACTGAGTTAGTCCCTTGCCAATACAGGGTCCTATTACTTTTCATTCTGGTTTAAGGCATCTGCAAGCAGATACTTCATGTCATCCAGAAGACTGTGTGACAATATTTTTCTCAAAGCCTTGGTTTAATTGGATTAGTTGCTATTTACACGCATATTCCGCTTTTTTTACATTCCATTTTCTTTCAGAAAATTTATTTCTATATAAAACATACTAAGTTATTCTTTGGTATGATACCTGATAGGAAATTTGAGTCATGTTGAATGCGGCACAGAGTCTCACACAGGATTTCCACCCTGAAAGTGACAATCTCAGTTCAGGTCTTCAGTCTCTCCTGCCTTGTCTATTGTAATTACTGGGTGTAATTTCCACCCAGTCCTTCCCCACCCCTTCACTGGCCGCCATACTGATTCTTCAAAATGTAAGTATAATCATGTCACTCATCTTCAGAAAGTTCTTCAGCAATTGCTTATAACCCACAGTATAATAGAAAAACTTAGAGTGGCATAGAGGGCACTTTAGGTCTGGGCCCTGCCTACCTCTTCAGCTTTATCTGTGTCCACCTGTCTTCATCCTCTCTGCTCTGGCTGAACTAAGAGGTTTGGCATCTCACAAAGACATCATAACATGCTCCCTTCTTGGCTGGGGCAGCTTTTTCTACTTGCTGCCAATGAACTCCTACTCTCCTTTCTAGTTCAAATGTTAACTCTCCCTATTTACTGAAAATATTGTTAAACATTCCTCTTTCCCTTCTCTGGCACCTTGCATGCAACTCAGAACACCAGGCATTATTGTTTTGAATTTCTTCTAATCCAGCATTTCCATATAGAGGTTCTTCGATAATTGCTTGCTGAAAGAAAGAACGAATGAAAAGCAAATAAGTGCATAGCAAATATGAAGAACATCAGGATGTTTCATCGCTATCTTGCGTGAAGCTGCTGGAAACCTTTGGGATCGCACATAATATAACTGATATCTGCATATGGCTAGAAATTTTACAAACAGATCATTGTCCTACAAAGGAAAGTCCTCTGAAGGAGATCGTCTATGGAAGGTACACTCTAGTTTGAAAGCATTTTAAAATATAATTCATCTAACTTCTGTATTGTATTAATGAGAAAAATCAAGCCCTGTAAGGTGAAGAAACATAGCTGTATCACAGCTGAAATTAAAGGGAGGGCAAAACTAAATCAAAGTATACAGATACTGAGTCAGGTAACTTTCATAATATAATGAGGTCTTTGAAAACAAACAAAAAATGGAAAAAAAAAACCCTTACAAATGGTTCTTATATTATTTTTATTCACCTGACATTTATTTAGTCATTAAATATTCTTAAATATCTACTATCACTCTGTCCAGGACACCTTGCAATTATGGATATTATGGTGTTATGGATACAAAAACAAATAGCATATGGATTCTGCACTCCAGTGTTCATGTTTCACCTCTTATCTGTCTCTTTTCTCTCTCCCTTCCATTGTCCTTTCTTTCTGCCTAAGAAGAATCTACAGAGCTCTAAAATGGGCCTTCAGCTGCTAAATCCTCTGAGGGAATTGACTGATGGAAAATCAAATAAACAAAAGAAAAGGGAATCCTTAGAGCTAGGTTGTGGATCAGATTTGGCTCCAAGTTTTGAGGTCTTAATAAGTCACTTCACTTTTCTGAGCTTTGGTTCATACCTCTAAGTAATCACAGTGACCTGTACATGCTTCTGCTCTGCCACAGGCTACTTTGAGAAGAAATGGTGGACACACTTCATTTCAAGCATTTGCTTTAGCATCAAGGAAAAAAAAAAGAAAGCTGGGTTTGAATCTCAGCTCTGTTACTTATTAGTTGTGTAACTGTCTCTTCATGTTCAAAATAAGGTTGTATTTTCCACCTTATCAATGTTAGGATTAGCAATATCATAAGTAAAGACATTTAGGACAGTCTCAATGAATATAAATCTTATTATTTTCAGGAACGTTTGGGAACATTTTATCAGTCCTAAAGTTCTGTAGGCACCGTAGAAATTATTTCTCCACAGAGGCATGTTCTCTAATGGCTGCCATTTATGAGATGACTGACCAAGTCTCCTCAGCCTTTACACTGGCAACATTATGATTTTCTTCCACAATTCCTCCACTTTCCTACAAAGATCAGCAATAATGCTGGGTGCAGAGCAATGGGCTAGGAGCCTGTGTGAAATGAGGACTACTCTGGAGTACATTGTCATGTTCAAAAAATAAAGAATGAGTCAGACCATGCCTAATTCCACAGGAAAGAGATTAGTTGCAGCAGAAAACATGTGGAGTTAATTTGGTTAGAAAGGAAATATTAACATCTTGAATTCCATACACGGACTCCTACTCCTTGGAGTTTGTTGGATTATTTACAGAGCCCCATTATAACCCTGCATAAATGTAGTAGGTACATTATAAAGGGACAAATCAAGGATGACTATTGTTACAGTGAATGTTTGTGTTTTATAGATATTCTAAACCTTACCCCACATATGCAGCCTTTACTGATATGGGGCCTAGGGATTTTGAAGGAATTGAAATAAGAAGTAATATTTACATAATGTTCTCTCAAGTTCCATTTTGGCTAAATTTTGAAACATGATTTTAAAATAATGTATACTTGGAAGGAGTCAGAATAGTATGCTTGTTTCTACAGTATGGAAGTCATCTGCAGTTTGCATAACATGAATCTTTCATTAATTTAGTGTCCCAATTGAATGGTAATTTTTTGTCATTCAGAACTCAAAGTTGCTTTGAAGTTTGTTTTTGTGATAGTTCCTGAAATTACTATGAATTTTCATAGTTATGTAGATTCCGGTCTTCATCATTTTTACTTTCCTTTGTATTTGATAAAATAGGAAAAGAATTTTTTTCTGTCTGATTCTATCTCTAGACTTATACCCTAAGCGTCTGTTTTACTCTGCCTTGTGCCTTGGGACTTTTCTTTCTCTCCAGCCTTAAGCAAAAGGTATCCTTCTTCAGGTTCCATCTTCAGTGTTTTGTTTGTTTGTTTGTTTTTAAATAAAGAACCTTCTGGAAATGCTTGTCAAAGGGTCTTTAAGGACACAATACTGGAACAGATAAATGAATCAGGACATTTAAAACTTTAAAGATAACCAAATAAGGACCATTATGCACTAATTTAGCTCATCTAGAGAAAGAGTTACATAAACAGAATATTAATTAATTTATATTATTTTTCCCACAGTTTTCTGCATATCTGAAAATCCTGGCCTTTTCTTCCTTTTTTTTGGTAAAGACTGGGGTCTTGCTATGCTGCCCAGGTTGGCCTGGAACTCTTAGAACTCCTGGCCTCAAGTGATCCTCCCACCTCAGCACACCAAAGTGCTGGGATTACAGACATGAGCCACCACACTCACCTTTTCTTATAATAGATCCAAAGTACTAAAATCTTCTTTTGCTTGAATTCTTTTTGATTCTTCAAGAATTTTATATTTTTAAAATGGTATTTTGCAAACACTTTTAAATTAATTCTATTACAATCAAGAAATACGTCTTTTTAAAACATTAAAACTTTAGACTCAAATTCCTTTTTTCTTAAATTTCTGAAGCTTAAAATTGAAAGATTGTGGAAAAGTATATTAATTTGCATTGTACAGTGGTATATGTTTGTGTGTATATATGTTAAATACAGCTATATATACACACACTATATGTACATATACACATACGTATATATTAATGATATAGAAATTCTCACAATCCAGAATAAATAGTTCTAAATCCATAATTATGTCAATCACAATAAGCTTTTTTCCATCTAGATTCTCAAATAATATAATACTTTAAAAATGCTTACTTTTTATTAGTACTATGAAACAGGCAATACACTGTGTCCTTCCCACATATCAACTCATTCATTCTTCCCAAGAATCCTAAATCATATGAACTATTATCCCTATTAATCCAGAGATGAGGGACAAAGTAACTCAAGGTCATAGTTTTTGAGAGGGAAAATAGGAATTATATCAACTCTTTCATCTTAACCACTACAATTGATCATTTTCAAAATGACATTAACTCTCTTACTGTAATCAAAGAGACATAATGGAAAACACTTAGAAATTCAAATATAAGAACAATAAGCGCATGTAGTTTACATCAATAATACATAAGGAACAGTAAAATATAGCTATCGTTCATTCTAAGCAAATGATGGAAAATATAATTTCATGAAACAGAAATATGGGGATGGGGTTAATAATTTTACAAATGGAATCACTAGCAGTGTTTTTTGAACAACAATTAGGATCTAGGAAGAAAAATAAAACTACTTTAGGTTTTACAAACCCAGCTTATTTAATACAGGAGTTGGTCAGAATACCTGAGAGCAATGCCAACCAGAAATTAGCAACAGCAGGAAGCTATTATCACCTTCTGACCCCAAGGACAGTGAGAGCAGGTGTTGTTTCCGGAGTCCAGAAGTCATGGCTGCCTCCCAGGTCCTGGAGGAGGGAGGATGGGCTGCAGGATGCAGCTGGAGCCACAGAAGAACCAGCTACAATCAGAGACACCACAGCAAGCAGAGAGAAAGGGATATACCCTGTTTTCTCCCTTCTCTAGCATTCTAATCCTTGGCTCCAGCCTCCCACTTCAGATCTCACCTGGAGGACAGAAGGCAAGGGCTTCTTAAGCAATGTAATTTCCTATAAAGCACAGCAAAACTTAAGAAGGCCAGGATGTAGATCTAGGAGAATACAGTTCAGTTTTCCTCCCTCCTCCCCAGACAACCAAAATGTTACTGGGTGATTTTGGATAAATCAATCATCAAACTACTGTGAAACTGTTTTTTTATGTAGAAAATAAAAATATTATATGCTTTTCCTGCCTCACAGGATTATTGAGAGAGGAAAATGAGTATGAATGCTCCGACTATATGGCAAAGCCCATATAAATGTAATCTTTTACTATGTTTGCTCTTGCTCTATTGATTGATGAGCTGTAGCAACAATTTTGATTGGGGAAAGCTTTTATTGATGATTTTATACCAATTGTGGAAAGATATAATTGTCTCTGATTAATGCTAGAATTAAAGAATATATATATGTTCTCATATATTTATGTACTTATATCTATATATTATATATTTGAGATCTAACATGATGTGATAGTTTTATTGAATGTAATATACTGATTTAACATTCTTATTTTGAGAGAAATTGAAGTTCCTTGTAAATAATGTGTGAATTTTGATGTCGCAAGTTGAACCATCTTTGATAACATATTAATAACTGTAGATATACTTTCTGGACAATTTATACTGGGAATATGTAGGCAATACTAAAAAATGCATTAGAAGTTGCAGTCTATACATTGAAACTGTCAATTTAGGATCTATTGAGAACTTGAAATGTATTTTTACATAAAATCACTAGCTTTTCTGATTCACAATGAATTATAAATACAGTTTGTACTTAACTTAGAATCTAATGTCGTGAAGTAACTTTTCTCTTTTAAACACAAATATATTTACACATACAAAAGCACTTTTAAAACAAAGAAACAGATCATAGTGCCCTTATAATAATTTACCTAGTACCAAACCCTGACTCTTAGGGAAGAGCCAAAATGTCAATTTTGCAGCTGACTCGAGTAGAAGCCAAAGTGATACCTTTTTCACCAAAGATTCATGTTGGCAGGAAGGGTGTAGTTGGGCTGAGATGTCCTAGTGGTGGGCAAGCCAGGGAACCCGAAAAACCAAATAAGAAGAAAACACAGTTCAAGCATACTATAGTAACAGATGAGAAAATGAGGCCAGGGCAAAGTGTTCACAGAAGGAAGCAGTTGAACAGGAACAATACGACACACTGAAATGGTGACAAATGGGGGAAGAGAGAGAAAGGTTGAAGAAGAAGTGGAGTCTTCAAGTAAGGAGAAATGAGTGAAGATTGAAATTCCACCATAGGGACTTAAGATAGACAAACCTCTACCTGCAGACACCTTTTTTTTTAATCTACAGCAGCCTGTTGCTGGTGTTTGTCTCCAGGTAGCAGTATTGGGGGTAATTTCTGTCTTCTTTTAGTTTTTTTTTCAAATTTTTTTTACTATAAGCAAACATTACTTATGTTTGTTGAGAAACTTTTGCAAATTTTGAGTTACTATATATACTTTTACATATGTAATTAAAAATTATATGTGCATTTATAAATTGCAGGAAATAGGCTGGGCATGGTGGCTTATGACTGTAATCCTAGCGCTTTGGAAGGCCAAGGTGGAGAATTGCTTGAGGCCACGAGTTCGAGACCAGCCTGGGCAATATAGTGAGACCCCATCTCTATAAAAAATATTAAAACATTAGCCTGTGGTACGTGCTCATAGTCCCAGCTATCCAGGAGGCTGAAGTGAAAGGACCCCTTGAGCTTAGGAGTTCAAGGTTGCAGTGAGCTATAATCACACTACTGTGGCACTCTAGCCTGGGTGACAGAGTGAGACCCCACAAAAAACACCAACAACAAAAATAAAACATTAGGAAGTAGAACAAAGCACTTAACACGGTCTTCTCTAAATGGTGGAGTTTTTTTTTTTACTTTTCTTCAATTTTCTATAATGTTTAGGGCATTTATTTCCTCTATAATAGAAAAAAGAAACTAAAATTTTATAAAAGAAAGTGATGTAACTAAGATAAAGTTATGTGATATTGAGGAAGCCTTTTCACTGAGCTACTAACACATAATGAGGGGTTAAAATTCTTACTCCTCTGTGAGCTGGATTTTGCTGAATAATACAACAAGTCTCTCTTGGTCATGAAGGTTACCACATTATAACCAAGTAGAAGAATAAGCCTTTCTCGGACCAATTATACCTGGAAGTTCTCTTTTTATATGAATATATGAAATGAAAGTTTAAAAAATTCTCATTAGCCCCAAAATAAACCCATTACCTATTAGTAGTAACTCCCCATTTCTCATTCACCCTGACACCCTCAGTCTTAGACAACCACCAATCTACTTTTTATATCTACAGAATTGGATACTCTGGATATTTCATATAAATGGAATCATACAATTGATGGTTTTTCATGACTGGCTTCTTTCACTTAGCATGTTTTTCCAGTTCACACATGTTGCAGCATGCATCAGTACTTCCTTTCTTTTTATTGCTGAATATCATTCTATCACATGGACATATCGCATTTTGTTTATTCATCAGTTGATGAGCATTTCGGTCATTTCTACTAATTGACTATTGTAAATAATGTTGCTATTTATATTAGTGCACATGTTTCATGGACATGTATTTTTATTTCTCTCATACATACTTATGAGTAGAATTGCTGGGTCACGTGGTCGCCAAGTTTAGCATTTGGAGGAAATGTCAAACTGTTTCCCAAAGCGACTGCGCCATTTTGTATTCCCACCAGCAATGTATGGTTGTTCCAGTTTCCCATATTCTTGCTAACGCTTGTTATTGCCTGTCATTTTACTATAGCCATCCCACTTGGTCATGGTGTATAATTCTTTTTATATATTGTGAGATTCAATTTGCTAGTAGTGTTTTGAGAATTTTTGCATCTATATTTTAAAAGTTATAGGCTGTAGTTTCCCTCTAATGTCTTCTTTTGGTTTTTACATCAGAGTAATATTTTGTGCCTCAAATGAATTAGGAAGTGAGTTTTTATATCCTTTACATATTTTGGCTGATATATATGATTTGCAAGTATTTATTCCATTATGTCTGTGGTTTTTCTTTTTATTTTCCTATTCTTTTGCAGCAAAGAAGTTTTCCATATTGATGAACTTCAAACTAGCATTTTTTTTGTTCCTGTGGTCTTAGTGTCATAGTCGAGAAAACTTTGCTTTACCCAAGATCATGAAAATGTATGCCCATGTTTTCTTCTAAGAATTTTATAGTTTCAGCTTTTACATTTAGATATGATTCATTGGACATAATTTTTGGATGTGATGTAACGAAGCTGCCAGACTTCATTCTTTTACATGTGGCTATCCAGTTATTCCAACACCATTTGATAAAATGACTATTATTTTCCCTATTCAATTGTGTTGGCACCTTTGTTTAAAATAAGTTGACTATAAATTTTAAGACTTGATATCTGGACTCTTAATTAGATTCTATTAATGCATTTGTCTATCCTTATGCCACTACTATAGTGTCTTGATTACTGTAGCTTTGCAGTATGTTTTTGAATTGGAAAAGGGAAAGTCCAACCAAGTCCAACTTGGTTCTTTTTCAAGACTGTCTGACTAGTTTTTTAATTTCCATATGAAATTTAGGATTAGCTTGTCAATTTCTGCAAAAAAGCCAACTGTGATTTTGATAGACATTTCACTGAGTCTATAGATCAATCTGGAGAGTTGCCATTTTTACAATATTGGCTTCTGACATACGAACATGAGTTTTTCAAATCATTTAGACCTTTGTCAATTTCCTTCAATAATATTCAGTAGTTTTAACAATATACATTTTGAACTTATTTTTCACATTTGTTCCTAAGAATTTTATTCCTTTTGATACTATAGTAAGTAAAATTATTTTTGTAATTTTATCTTGTATTGCTCATTTCTGGTGTATAGAAATATAATTCATCTTTCTATATTGATTTAAAATTTTATACTATTTAAATGTTATTGTTTTCTTAATTTAATTTTTTTTGTTCATTGACAGTATGTAGACATAAAATTTACTTTGTTTATTGCTCTTATATTCTGAAATCTTGCTAAACTCATTTCTTAGTTCTAAAAGTATTTTAGTGAATTTCTACATATACACCTTTTTTTTTTACAAAGGGCTATGAAGGCAGAGACTGAGAGTATATACAAATGCCTATTTTCTCTTCTCTGCCTCATGCCATGTCTAAACCAGGTTTTTCAGCACTTTTACATTAAATGTGGCCATAAGACTGAATTCCAGCCAATGGAATATGGATAGAAGTGACATTTACTACTTTTAGCTGGGATCTACAGTTTTCTAAGTCATTTGGTAATGCACCACCTCCTTTTTCCACAGTCAATGATGAGGATTTGGTAAAGGATTCTGAGGTCTGAGACAATGGCAGATGGTGCACTCATTAGGGAGGCAAAATCTAGACTGACTGTGTGGAGTAGATCCTTCTACTGTGCTGTGGACTGAATAATGTCTTCTCCAATTTTATATGTTGAATCCCCCCGTCTTCTCTCTCCCCTCCCCCCCTCCATGTCAGCAAGCCCATATTTTGAGACAGGGCTTCAGGTGGTAATTAGGATTAAATGAAGCCTAAGGTTGGGGTCCAAATCTGATAGAATTGGTGGCCTTATGAGAAAAGGAAGAAAGATACCCCTCCTTTTTCTCTCCACCCTTAAGGACACAGCAAAAAGATAGCTGCCCACAAGCCAGGAAGAGAGCTCTCATTAGAAACTAAATTGACCAGATCCTTGGTCTTGTACTTCTAACGTCCAGAATTGTAAGAAATTAAATTTCTATTGCTTGAGCCACATAGTCTATGGTACTTATTATGGCCCCCTGAGCTCACTAATACTCACTCTTGTAGTGCCGATCTGCTTTATACCCAGTAATAAAGATAAATTGTATGAAGCCAAAAGAATTGGAGTTGTTTGCTAAAGCAGTTAGCCTGCTCTGACTAATATGGTAACAGAAGAAAATATGTGGAAGATAATAGTATTATAAAAGATACATGATAGCTGGTACAGATTTTAGTATTTTAACAATGAAAATAACTCAGTGAAGTAAGAGATTTACCCTAGGATTTAAACATGCAAAATATTACCACTTGGTAATATTGTCACTCCTTGACAAAGAAGATAGTTATTATGTTACCTCATAAAACTCTGAAAGGACAAAAAAAAGTTTTTAAATTTAGAAATTCTTCTAGAAGAATGCCCTAATTATTTGTAGGGCTGAATCAGATTTAGAAATTTTGGGCACAGAAAAGCACCACCTTTCTTTGTTTTTTAACAATTCTCAAAAAATTTTAAAGTATTGTTTGACTCTAAAAATTTAGAGTATCTTTTGAAAAGAAAGGGAATATCCTAGCAAATATACTACTGGCATGGGGACTGAGATTAAATCAGAAAAGTTTGGCTGAGGTATTGCACACAAATTTTAAAATTAAAAGTCCATGCCTAATTAGAAAAGTCCATTTAAACCATGACTGCAATATTGAGTAGGAAATTTTTCTTCATTTCTCGAGTAAAAGAGTATGTTTTCAATGGTTTATTTTCAAGAGGAGTAATATGTGTGACATATTTGAGCCATTACATATCTGTTGAGATTTTCAAGTTGACATTTGGTAGAGAAAGACTTGGGTTAGTTTATTTGTCACAATAGGGTAGGCTAGGCTGCAGCAAATATGCCCCAAATCTTAGTTGTTCAAATGTTTGGTAGGCAGAATAATGCCTCCCCTCAAAGATGTCTACATCCTAATCCCTCAAACCTGTGTATGTGTTACTACAACAAAAGGGAATTTGGAGAGGTGATTAAGTTAAGAATCTTGAGATGGTGAGTGAGGTTATCCTGTCATATCTGGAGAGACCCAATGTAATCATAGGGGTCCTTAAAGAGGGAGGTAGAGGGGAGGTCAAAGCCAAGAAGGAGAAGTGGTGATGGGAGCAGAGGTTGGAGAGATGTGGCCATGAATGAAGAAGTGTACACAGCCTCTAGAAGCTGGAAAAAGCAAGGAACCTATTGTCCCCTGAAGTCTTCAGAGAGAGTCCAGATGGACTGACATCTTGATTTTAGCCCCAAGAGAACTATTTGTGCCTCTGGTCTCCAAAACTGTTGAATAATAATGTTTTTTTGTAATTTTCCAATTCATTAAATTTATGGTAATTTGTTATAGCAGCAATGGGAAACAGATATAAGAAGTTTACTCTTATTAACATCATAACACAATCACAAGTCTTGCTGCTTTTCTCCCTGTGATTACTCATTTCATAAAATTAATCTGCATCCCTTTACCTTTTGTGTCATACTTTGTAATTTGATCTTTGTCATGAATTTTTCCTACTTTCTGGAATATTTTCTGAAGTTAGTCCTCAGAGTCATTTAAAACAATTTTTCTAGTATCACTTATGTTGACATCCAAATATAGATGTTAAATATATTATTAGCATTTAATTTGAAGTGAGTATATATATTAATAATAGTGATGCTTATTTGGCATCATTGTAAATAATTAGTGATACCAATGAATATTTCATAGTTTTTATATGAATATAAAATCAGATAATGTATGTAAAGTGTTCAAAGCAAACCTTAAAACTCAGAAATGGCTGTTGATGCAAACCCTTTGCACTCAGGATTTTTCTAAATCCTAAATTTTTTCTAGGAATAGTGATACTAAGATAAATAGGACACCATTCTTGTCTTTGGAGTGCATAGTTGCATCAGAAGAAATGTCTATTTAAAGAGACAGTTATGGGACATAATATGCATTGTTGGAGAAGAGTTTTGTGCTACTTATATTCATTACCCCAAAACTAATCTTTGTTGAGTTTATAGTACGACGGTAAATATGCCCTAGGTTTTTCAAAACTCTTTAGTTGGAAAGTTTATTCCCTAAATTCAGCATTCAAAAGCCACTGAAGAGTTTCCATTTAAGTAAGAACATATAACTTCAAATTCATTGTTATAATTTGAGAACCATTTTCATGTTCAACCTCCAGTTTCATTATTTCAACATTTGTGGGTCTTTGGATTTTGCCAAAACTTTAAAGCATTGTTATTTTTACTAATTATGCTTTAATATAATTGGCAAGCTACAATGTCTAGTTTAGCATATCTGAAATTAAGTGACTCTGACTCACTGATCTTAATGAATGTGCCAATTTTTTCTCTGAAGCATATGGATAAATATTGAAACATGATTTCAAAAGAGTGATCTAACAATCACCTCTTGAGAAGGCTTTTGTTTCTGACACATCCTGTTTTCTCATATGGTATATATTACGGAATTTAAAACTATTATTGTAATAATTATTACCACTTGTGACCAAGGGGGTATTTATATAATAAACATGTTAGGTTTTTTTTT
>VBSM01000272.1:99297547-99320305 GCA_008086735.1 Cheirogaleus medius | reverse complement strand
GACTTCCAGCACTATGTTGAATAGAAGTGGAGATAGTGGGAAACCTTGTCTTGTCCTAGTTCTAACTGGGAATGCTTTCAATTTTTCCCCATTAATTATGATATTGGCTGTGGGTTTGTTACATATGGCTTGTATCATTTTTAGGTAAGCCCCGTCTATGCTTGTTTTGTTGAGCGTTCTTATCATAAAAGGGTGTTGAATTTTGTCAAATGCTTTTTCTGTGTCTATTGGGAGGACCATATGGTTTTTGTTTTTGCTTCTGTTTATATGGTGAATTACATTTATAGATTTGTGTATGATGAACCGTCCCTGCATCCCTGGGATGAAGCCCACTTGGTTGTGATGGATTATTTTCTTGACAAGCACCTGGATTCGGTTGCCTAGGATTTTGGTGAGAATTTTTGTATCTATATTCATAAGGAATATTGATCTGTAGCTTTCTTTTTTTGTTGCATCCTTTCCTGGTTTTGGTATCAGGGTTATGTTCGTTTAAAGAATAAAATAAGTTTCAACAAAATAATCCTTCCAGATTGACTGGCACACATAAAACATTAGTAAGCCATAAGGGCTAAATCGATGGCTACTATATTCATGATTTAGCTCTAACTTCCCCTGCCTGACTGGTACCACTACCACATGAGCCTGGTTGGCAATAGTTTATGGGAGTAGAGTATGCCAATCTTTTATAGACTTTTGACAACAGTGCTCTGTGTTTCTGTTTGAAGTGGAATTTGTGAATAGTTGCATGGCTTGAGAGTATTTTTTAATTCTTTCTGCTTAACAGCCCATCATGTCAAAGAAGACCAAGAGAACAGTGAAGGAAGAAAACAGATTTTTTAAATGAGGATTGGGAATTGCAATATTATCTCATTTCTGCAAAAGATAAGATGATTTTCTTGCCTTGTAATACTGCAATATCAACAATAAAGAAATTCAGTGCTCATCAGCATTATAACACTCATAAGGACTGCAAATCAATTAGAGGGAGAGGCAGGAAAGGTCATATTGCAGAAATTAAAAGATGAAAAAAAAAGACAATTCTTTCAAGCAGCAATAAGATCTGGAAATACTGCCACTGAAGCAACTCATAAAGTAACTTATCCCCATAATATGATGAAATTTAAAAAAAAGTAACTTATATACTCAGAGAAAAAAGGGAAGCCATTCAGTGATGTAGAAATTGTGAAAGAATGCATTGTCAAAGTTGTAGGATGTTTAGACCTAGATAATGTTTTAAAGTACAAACAACTGCCTCTTTCAAGGAGAACCATAACTGATCAGCAGCATTAATTAGTCTTCAACTTAACAGAACAACTTCCTGTAATACTTCAAAAGGAAAATATATATTGTTCAATCACTTTGGGGGAATTAACTAATACTACTGACTTGGTGCAGGTTTTACACTCCAATTGAGTCATAACAGAAGATTTTCTTTGCTATGAAGCATTACTTCCTTTGGGCACTCTTGTGAACAGAACAAAGAGGATAGATATCTTCAACAACTTTCAAGATAAATGTCATGGAGTTGGACTGATAGGTAAATTTAGTGAGTGTGTGTACAGACAGTGCACCTTCCATGACAGGAAAACATGAAGGGTGTATTGCACAGATAAAAAATGTATTAACTAATCCAGATGCTCTCATTTCTTTTCATTGTATGTTGCATCAGCAAAATCTTTGTGCTGAAGGTACTATTTTAAGTGACACTTTGCAACAAGTTATAAGTATTATTAACTGTATTTGTGAAAATTGCAACACAGTATCTTCAGTTTGGTAACATGCTAAAATTGAAAGGTGAGATATTCACTTTGGATTTGCTTTATCATTCTAAAATGTATTGGCTATTGCAGAAACAGGCATTAGCCAAAATTTTATCTTTGTGAGAATAGATACATTTTATGAACAATGGAATCAGCAATGTGAATTATTGAAAGAAGATTTCTATAGGAAAGCATCATTTCTGTGTGATATCATGTCAAATCAAAATGAGTTGAATATTTATTTGCAAGGTAAAATTAAGTCTATATATGCTATGTGGCAAAAAAAAAAATCCAAGCATTTTGAAAAAAAGCTATCTTTTTTCAAAACGCTGTTTCTTCAAAAGGAAGTTTCAGATTAACATTTTCCCCAGTTAGCAAAAGTCACTGATGATCGGGATGATATATGTGAATCATCTGGAAAATATGTAGCTGTTCTAGACCTATTAATTGCAGAATACAACAAAAACTTCCCATACTTTGAGAATCATGACATTACACTCTAATTAGCATTTCAGCCTCATCTAGTTGATATCATCAAGGCACTTAAAGACCTACAGATGGAATTGATTGAGTTCTCAGTAGAAGACATTTCAAAGTCATTGTTTGATGCTAAGAAAGATCCAATCCAAATACGGAAAAATGCGGTAGAATACCCACACCTTTGGCAACATGCCTGAGAAATGCTTGCTTTTTTTCAACCACTTATTGCTGTGAATCTACATTCTCCTACCTAACGCAAATCAAGAAGCCTTTATGGTCACAAATGACTGATACTCACCTGGAGAATCAACTGAAATGGCAGACCTCCATGCTGCAACAAAATATTCAAATGAATTCCAATGAAAACAGACAGAACAAAGTCATTAAAAGGTTAGTTATCTTTAAAATTAAGAAATAGTTTTCATTTTTTGAAATCATTAAATACATACTAGTTAGATTTTTACAAAATGTACATTTTTAAGTATACCTAATTGAACTTTCTTGAATGTGGCCTTATTGGATTATAGCTAAATTAATGCAGCCTTCCAACATGAAAAAGTTTCCCACCCTGGTTTAGATATTTCATATATTTGTATATTTAACTTTCTAGGTAACTACTAAACTCTTTTTCCAAAGATGTATGCTATTCACATTCTCGCCAGTAATGTATGAGAAATCTAGTTGTTTCACATCCTTACTCACATTGTGGTATTGTCAATCTTTTTAATTTTAGGCATCTTAATAGGTTTGTAGTGTTATCTCATTTAGGTTTATTTTTAATTTTAATTATTATGTGTACATTATAGTTGTGTGTATTTATAGGATACATGTGATTTTTTGTACAGGCATACAATGTGAATTAGTCAAATTGAGGTAATTGAGGTGTCCTTCACCTCAAGCATTTATATTTTTTGTGTTAGGAATATTCCAATTTCACTCTTTTAGTTACTTTGGAATATACCATATCTTATTATTTACTATAGTCACTTTGTTGTGCTATCAAATATTGTTCATTCTATCTATCTAATGATATTTTTTGCACCCATTAGGCATCCCCACTTTATCCTCCCACTCCCCGCTATCCTTCCCAGCTTCTGGTCAACATTATTTTACTCTCTGTCTTCAGAAGATCCATTGTTTTACTGTTTAACTTTCACTTATGAATGAGAACATGCAAGATTTGTCTTTCTGTTCTCAGCTAATCTCACTTAACATAGTACTCTCCAGTTCCATCTATGTTGTTGCAAATGACCATACCTCTAAAAAAATAGAAAAAATTAGCCAGCATAGTGGCACAAGGCTGTATCCCAGCTCCTCGGGAGGCTGAGGAAGGAGGATCGCTTGAGCCCAGGAGTTTGAGGTTGCTGTGAGCTAGGCTGATGCCACGGCACTCTAGCACCAGTGACAGAGTGAGACCCTGTCTCAAAAAAAAAATGGTTCTTTTTGTGGGGGGAAATTTTAATGCTTTTATGTATAAAACCAGCTATATCATACAAACATACATGCACACACATACACACACACATATATATAATATAAACAGATATACATTATACCTTTGTATTAAAATTTCATAGAGGAGGTAGTATTAAAAATGTCTAAGAAGTGGAATGATTAAGAATGAAGTTGAGAAATACTGTCCAAAACGTGTAGACTTTGTCCAGTTCACTTCTCTCATCTTTACTGCTACTCTCTTTGACAAGGTTACTATTATTTTCTACCTTGACTCTGGTAATAATTAATATTCCTGTTATATTCTCTCTTCATCCAGTCTCGTTGCTTTCCAATCTCTTCTGCACATGCAATCAGAGTAAGGTTTTAGCATCTGATCATCTCACTTACAGCTTAAAATCTTTCCATAACTTCCCATTGCTATGAGGCTATAAAACAAAGTCTTACCAGACTTATATGGCATATTATGGTTTTTTGTGCAATTTCTGCAGCCTCATATCACATTAAAATGACTCTTACTTTCTCCAGTCAGGCCACACTGTCCTTCCTTTAGCATGATGCTTGTGCTATGCTCCCTGTACTACAGTAGTGATAGTGCTTACATCTCCTCCCATCCTGCAGATCTCAACTGCATAATTCCTTCCTCTAACATATGTCAGATTCTATAACACCTTTGAAATCATATGCACTCCCTTCAGAGCAATAATATTATGTTCCAATCTTCACTAAACTATAAGCTTCATGAGAGCAAGAATGATGTCTTTATTTTCCTTACTTTATATTCCCAGCACTTAGCCCAGTGCTAGACACATAGTAGGCATGCAACAAATATTTTTTGGCATAAACAAATGAATGAATAAATGAGTCCATCTGCTGCACTTTATTCTTGTGTCCCTTTAATATCTTTCTGGTGCTGTTGGAATAAAATCAAATGTATTTTCAAGTTTTCCATGATCTTGGCTCCTGTCTACCATTTCAACTTTAATTATGGCATTCTTTGTGCTTACTTTTTGCTTTTTATTTATATGCCTCTTTTTGGCACAGATGTACCATATACCATCTTACCATAGGAATTTTGCTCATGTTCTTTTTATTGCTTCTAACCTTCCTGTAAATGTGAGCCATATGAATAACTTATAATCTTGGCCCTGTGCTTACATGGCCCCTCTCAGAGAGGCATTTCTTTATCACCCGATCATAAGAAGTCTCATCCATCCTCATCATTCTGTAGCTCTATAACCTGTTCCTTTTATTCATGTATTTACTTTTTTCCAGAAAGTGATGTTGTTTAGTAGGGAGCTGACTAGATAGGTTTAAATACCAAGCAGGAGACCTGACATAGTGCTCAGTGGAGGACAAAAGAAGTCCAATATCTAAATGACACTTGGAGGAAAAATCACTCACAAATAAGATAAGGAAAGGTCAATTTAAGAAAAGATAAAGCAAAATAATATAATCTTGTAACATTTTTTAATAGAGTCATTCATAGGATGGAAGCTTAATATTATATCATAGAACATAATGAACACACTAAGGTACCACCAACCTTCAGGTGAATTATACTCCCTGACTAGATATTATTATCTTGTCTTTTAGAATTGCTTATATGATTGTGTTTGTCATGCTTACCATTTCATTTTTCCATCAGATAATCTCTGAAAATGGGGCTGTCTCCACCTGGACACAGTTTATGCAGACATCAAATACTTTTAGAGGTGAAATTTGCATTATTGCCTTGATGCCAAAAATATACAAGTAATTTTCTTTTTTTAAATTTTTATTTAATTTTTATTTTTTCCAGCATATTGTGGGGGTACAAATGTTAAAGTTACGTATATTGCCTTTGCCCTCTCTTCCCCCTCCAGTCAGAGGTTCAAGCGTGTCCATCCCCCAGTTGGTGCGCATTGCATTCGTTATGTATGTATATACCCATCCCCACACACCTGTCCGGCACCCGATAAATGTTATTCCTATATGTCCACTTAGGTGTTGATCAGTTAATACCAATTTGCTGGTGAGTACATGTGGTGCTTGTTTTTCCATTCTTGGGATACTTGACTTAATAGAATGGGTTCCAGCTCTAGCCAGGAAAATACAAGAGGTGCTATATCACCGTTGTTTCTTATAGCTGAATAGTACTCCATTGTATACATATACCACATTTTATTAATCCACTCATGTATTGATGGGCACCTGGGTTGTTTCCACATCTTTGCAATTGTGAACTGTGCTGCTATAAACATTCGAGTGCAGGTGTCTTTTTCATAGAGTGACTTTTGTTCTTTTGGGTAGATGCCCAGTAATGAGATTGCTGGATCAAATGGTAAATTGACTTGTATCACTTTAAGGTATCTCCATGTTGCTTTCCACAGAGGCTGAACTAGTTTGCAGTCCCACCAGCAATGTAGGAGTGTTCCTATCTCTCCACATTCATGCCAACATGTATTGTTTTGGGACTTGATAATAAGGGCCATTCTTACTGGAGATAACTGATATCTCATTGTGGTTTTGATTTGCATTTTCCGGATGATTAGAGATGTTGAGCATTTTTTCTTATGGTTTGTTGGCCATTATTATGTCTTCATTTGGAAAGTTTCTGTTCATGTCCTTTGCCCACTTTTTGATAGGGTTGTTTGATTTTTCCTTGCTGATTTTCCTGAGTTCTAAATAGATTCTAGTTATCAGCCCTTTGTCGGATGTGTAGCTTGCGAAAATTTTCTCCCATTCTGTGGGTTGTTTGTTTGCTCTCTTGACAGATTCTTTGGCTATGCAGAAGCTTTTCAATTTGATCAAGTCCCATTTATTTATTTTTGTTGCTGCTGTGATTGTCTTTGGGGTCTTCTTCATAAATTCTTTGCCTAGGCCAATGTCTAGAAGGGTATTTCCAATGTTTTCCTCTAGAATTCTAATAGTTTCACACCTAAGGTTCAAGTCTGTTACCCAGCGTGAGTTGGTTTTTGTGAGAGGTGAAAGGTGTGCGTCCTGTTTCAGTCTTCTACATGTGGCTATCCAGTTTTCCCAGCACCATTTATTGAATAAGGATTCTTTTCCCCAGTGTATATTTTTGTCTGCTTTGTCAAAGATTAGATGACTTTACGAAGATGGTTTTATATCTGCTTTCTCTGTTCTGTTCCACTGGTCAATGTCCCTGTTCTTGTGCCAGTCCCAAGCTATTGTAATTACTAAAGCCTTGTAGTATAGTTTGAGTCTGGTAAATTGATACCTCCCATTTTGTTTTTATTGCCTAGGATTGCTTTTGCTATACGGGGTCTTCTCTTGTTCCATATGAAGCATAAAATTATTTTTTTCTGTATCTGTGAAAAATGATGATGGTATTTTAATAGGGATTGCATTGACTCTGTAGGTCACTTTGGGTAGTATAGACATTTTAACAATGTTGATTCTGCTGACCCATGAGCATGGTATGGTCTTCCACCTGTTTACATCCTCTGCTATTTCCTTCTTCAGTGTTACATAGTTCTTCCTGTAGAGATCTTTTACCTCCTTAGTTAAATGTTTTCCTAGGTACCTTATTTTCTTTGTTGCTGTTTTGAAGGGAATTGAGTCTTTGATTTGATTCTCACTTTGACTGTTGTTGGTGTATATGAATGCCTCTGATTTCTGTGTATTGATATTGTATCCTGAGACTATACTGAATTCATTTATCAATTCAAACGGTCTCTTGGTTGAATCCTTGGTGTTTTCTAGTCTAGAGGCAAATTTTAAAAGGGTGTAATATTCTTTTGTAAAAATTTTAAATGTCATAAGTATTTAAATTAACATTTGTTAATGAATGGAAGTTCAACAATATTTATTAATTGAAGTTCAACAATAGAGTAGTGAAATGTGAATTATCTCAATCTCATGGTACCTTTTTTCTTTTTATGTTCATATCCTTCATGAAGTTAGTGAGAATCAATTTCTTCTTTTATTTGACCAATTAGAATTTTGAGAATTGGATCTTGAATAAAATGTTTTTCATGATGAAACCAAAGGCAGATACCATTTTCTGCAATTTAAATGAGCTGATCTGGTAGCTGGTATATTCATTGATTTTTTTCTCTTTCTTTTTACATCAATAATACAGTATCAGTTATAGCTCTGCATTTTAAGGGAAATAAGTTAATTGTAGAATTCTAGCTGTAAATTTCAGGAGTTCAATATCTTTCTATGAGCTTTAAAACCACTTGATAAGTTAAGGCTTAAATCCTGTCATTAACACTAATAGCATGCAGCTTCTCAGAAACAAAATTGCC
Organism: Cheirogaleus medius; assembly: GCA_008086735.1. Lineage (NCBI taxonomy): Eukaryota > Metazoa > Chordata > Mammalia > Primates > Cheirogaleidae > Cheirogaleus > Cheirogaleus medius. Next base: position 99,312,357 of record VBSM01000272.1, on the reverse strand, counting down.
TAGATATTTTTGGCTGCATGAGGTTTTGTGTGTGCTTATTACTACAAATAACATCACAGACATAAGAGTTTGAGTTTCATTTTGAACGAGCAATAAGACTTAAACATAAGAAACACAATATCTTTAGTAAATGAGCTAGAGAAAAACAACATCAGCATTAAATTAGTTTGAAAACCAGGTTTGCATTTAAATATTTGGAAATCAAAATTGTGGAAATAATAACTATGCCAGGGTAAGCTGTAACAGGTCTTTGTGTTTGTTTTTCTCACAAAAATTACAAAGTGCTAAGTAGAGTTAAAGGACAAAGACATGTTAAAGTAGTAAAAAAAATTAGAAAATTCACATGTATTAATATCACAAAAGGAAATGTGGCCTTAATCTTCAATAATTTACTCCCTAATATGTGTCTTTTTAATTTATTTTATTACCTAGAGCCAGATTTTTTTTGTAATTTGTCTGTGTTTTGCCATTCTCTACATTTCTTCTTAGCAGAGGTAATGAATATTTCTAGAACATTAGCATTCCAAGAATATTGATTTTGAAATAAAAATAAGGTTAGTTAATCCTCCTAGCTTCACTTAACTTTGAGGCAAAGAAACTTGAAACTTTCCAACTGTGGTAACTTCTAGACCACTATTCTCCAGAATTTTGTATGGTCTCCAAAATGAAGGGCCAAGAATTTTCCTTCTATTTTACATATCAGGGTAAATACCTTAGGTGATAAACTCTCTGAAAATAGTTGCAGAGTCATTGAACCCACTGGATTTCCTAAGCCTCCTGGCTTGGTGACTTTCTTGGTTATGGTACATTTTCAATCCTGTGCATTTGTAGTGCTGGCCAGTTAAATCTATGATCTTGTTTTCTCCCTCATTGTTGAAAGATTGGAATGAGGTACATAATTAATGGATACTCAACGTTTTCCCCTAAAACTGGAGGGTGTATGTTGAACAATGCTAAGCCATTGACCCTCCATGAAGAGTTGTGTTTTCTAGAAAGGAAAATTGTGGTTAATAAAGCCTCATTGTCCTGAAATTTATATAAACTCACAAGAATGTTATCTAAGGATAATTCTCATGCTTCATAGAGTCTGTATCATTTCATTGGAGAAAAGGAAGGGCTTTATTAGTGATGCATTGCAAAAACAAAATAATATTTATATAATCAAGCATAGCTAATTCTAATAATAAATGTGAATTAAAATTTCAACTAAATTTTTCAGGGAAGACAAGTGTGTCCATGACACTAAATTTGTGTGAAACAAAAGAAAATCTGTCAATGTGTTCTACTGCTATTAACAAACAGAAACACGTCTTAACGTTTTAAGGACACTTTAAGTTAAAATGTGCCTGAAGTTGTCATCATTTTCAACATTCACTGTCTTTTTAAAAAATAATTTTAATTTTTTTCTGTCTTCCCACATAAATGTCTTGCAAAGCTGTTATAACAGTTTTGCATAGTAGTACTCTAATGGCCGTAAAGAATTCCACACTATGCATTAACCACACAGAAGCTTTAACTTGTATCTAAAGTAACACATTGAATAAAGCAATAAAAATAAGGGTTTTTTGTTTGTTCGTTTTCATTTCATTTCACAGCATACTTGGAAGGAAACATTACGTCATAATTATACAAAGTTTAATATTCAGTCTTTAGCATCCATTGATTTTTCTGCATTTTTAAAATTACATATTCTTATAATGCTCATACTTTATAATAAGGGGAAGTTCTCTACACCGAACAGCTCCTACAATATAACACATGTGATTTAGGAAAATCATTTACTCCTTAACTTGTGAAAGTCATCTGTAGCTTCCAAATATAACACTCTGATAATTAACAGATAATAATACACAAACACACATTGTTTACTTTCCAACCACTTGAATCAGTTTATTTTTTCATTAGTAAAATGCCAATGTGCATCTCGTCTGCCAATTCCCCATCTCTGGAAAATATCTGTGTTGGGCCAACTTCACCTCACAAAACTTTAACAAGAAGTTGCAGAACTTGGCTGCCTTGAAATACTTCTGTGCTCTCTGGTGTCTTTTGTGGACTATCTGCTTTTGATACTTTTCTTGAAGACAGAACATGGCTATAAATAACCAAACTTTTAAAGCGTATTAACACATTTTAGTATTGCCCTTGGAATTTTCTGAAAATAGTCACAGCCTACCACCAAGTTATACATACAAGGACTGAACGGGAATTTAATATTGTATCTTATTCTTTTTAAGTGACAGATATATTGGAGAAGCAAATGATATGAAAATTTCAGCCTGCATTTAGAAGCCTGAAATCAGAGTTGCTGCTATCACCATCACACAGGAAAGCTCATGGGAAAGTTTTCATTTGATGACAACAATGCAACAAACTGTAACATCCTTTCTAGCTGAGATCCTTTTGTGGTATGTTTATCAGTTTAACAATATAACTGAAGTAATCTAATCTTGACACCTTCAATGCCATTCTTTCTAATAAAATTAGTTATTATTACTAATACTGATATGTTAGTCTATTTGTTGGTCTTACATTTCTTCTGAAGATTTGAAGTTGAATTACCTATTTAAGTTATGGGGCACTGTTTTTATTTAAAATAAGGAGATTTGCTTAGGAGAGGGAATAACCCACCTGCCCTAGTTCCACTCTTCCTCATGGAGCTTGGTGCTCAGAAGGAATATGATTTCTCTCTTTTAATTCATAAAATATCTTAGTAGAAATAATCACAACTGTCCCTCAAGCCCTTCAATGGCTGCTTATGTTTCTCTTATTAAAATTAAAACTCAGCATGGTTTTTTTTGGGAGGGGGAGGAGAGGTAAACTTTGCATAAGCATAAAGTTAGCCTGTTGACTGCTGGACTAGAAATTTTTTCCCCTTGGGGCCATGGTGTTTTATTACAAAAATAGGATAAAAACTTTGAAAGCAAAATGATCTATCCTAATTTAATGAAAAATTTAATTAAAAACAAAACTTATTGACTTCTATTTATTTAATCCATGTTTTTAGAATTCATTTGCCAATATTAATTGTGGCAATAGGAATATCAACAAGTAAAATTTTCACAAACCAACTGCAGGGTTTTGCCCAGATTTTGCTTCATGAGGCCCCGGACTCAAAACTAGTGTGAGTTCAGTACAACTTACATGACAGTTAATGTGTTAAATTGCTGTTTTGCTACAACATTCTCACCCTGCAGTATAAAATTATACTTTCCCTGCCCCTAGAAAAAAGAAAATATTCTGAACAGGCAGTGGTCCATGCCCATGCTTTTAGAAAGACTGGATTAATGATTCCATAGAAGAGTGTGCTTATGGTCCTGCAATCTTCATTCTCCTCATTTTCTTTTTAGTAGCAGAATCCCAACGTGTTAAGCAGAACACACATCCACTCAGCTTAAGACTATATTTATTAGTCTTTCTTGCGTGTAGTTTCAATCATATGATTAAGTTCTGGCTGCTGACTTATAAATAAAAATGATGTATGCAAATGAATTGTTGTGTTCCTAAAAATTAGCTTCTTACCCCATTTTTTCTTCCTTCCTTCCTGGTGGTGTGAGGCCATCTTTGAAGAGGTAGACAAGTACCACACACTAAGGGGTGACAGAACAACCAAACTGAAGGAATTATGATCTAGGTAATGAACAGCTCTTTTAGATCCCTGTATGGTTAGTCTACATTGTAACTTACACTGCCAACTTTTTAATTGTGAAAAATTTCAAACACAAAGAAAAGCATGGGGAAAACATAATAAACAGCCTTGTATTAACCACACAGAATTAATAAAAGTTAACTTAATGATGAAATAAAACACTATAAATATTTTATCATTCTTCTCTTCTTAGAAATAAATGCTATTTTTTGTTTGTTTGTTTTAGAGACAAGGTCTTGCTCTGTCACCCAGGCAGTGCAGTGGCAAGATCATAGCTCACTGCAACCTCAAACCCCTGGGCTCAAGCAGTCCTCCTGCCTCAGCCTCCCAAGTAGCTGGTACTACAGGAACACACCACTATGTACATCTATTTTTTTTTCATTATTTTTCATAGAGACAGAGTCTAGCCACGTTACCCAGTCTGGTCTCGAACTCCTGGCCTCAAGTGATCCTCCCACCTCGGCCTCCCAAAGCTCTGGGATTGCAGGACTGAGCCACCACGCCTGGTCACTATTCTGAATTTGTTGTATATCTTTCCCACTGTGTTTTTGTGCATGTACTACAAATGCATATAACCAAAAAAACAGTATTTTTATTACATTAAAAAGTTTTATATGAAGTGTATCATATTATAAATTAGATCTTACAACTTTCCTTTCTTCAACCACTGGTGTGTTTAATTTTTTAATTTTTTTATCATGTTTTGGATATATTTTGAATCTCTCTTCCATACTTTTGTGTTTATTTACTTACCTTGATTTTCTTTGCTTTTTATAAACACTATCATTTTTTGTGGTTATCTATTAATATGATTGAATTTTATCCTAGCATATATCCTTTCTATAATGATTTGCAAATTATACCTTCTATATCGATTCTTTTAGAGGTTAATTATAAAATACATGCATTATTAATCAACTAATAATTTTAAACTAATAATAGATTTTAAAATTTCCATTTTACTCTTGAATGATGTGACAAAACAATTAAGTATGAATTTTTACACCTTCTTCATTTCATGTTTATGATCAATACTTATTTAGATTCACCAAAAGGCTTCCTTGATTTCTTCCTCACTATTAGTTCTTACAGTCTACATCTTCTTGAGTTACATTTATCTTTTGCCTAGGTACACACTTTTGTACTTCTCTCAGTGGCTCAATTGTAGTCAAAGTTCGGTCACAAGAGGGAATGCAATATGTTCACAATGCAATTTCTCCCTAAAATACACACACATAGACACACACACACCCCAACTAAAAGTATGACAACACCTGTAGAGTAAAACGGCCTTTACCAATGTTAAAAATGGTTCTTGAAATTAAATATTTCCTAGAAAATCTAGATGACTAGGTTTTTGATAATTTTTTGTTGAAAGATTATAAGATTTATGAAGAAGTTAATTTCAGAAACTTAAATGCATATAAAACAAATTTATCACATTAAATAGAAAAGAATTCTTAAGAGTATGTTTATGATAATGGAAATTTATCCCTAATAAGAGATCAACAAGGGAAGAATGGAGAATGAAACCTACAACAAATTTAATTAAAAGAAAAATTTTCTGTGTCTTGTGTTTTCAAAACACTAAGCTAACCTAAAATTAGTAGCATTTACCTAAATTTCCACACTGCAGTTTAATTTCATTTATTGTTCTATTTGACTATACAATCATTTCATTTTGATATAAATCCTTACCCTCTAAGTGAATCCTCACTCTACCTGTGTCTGAAATGCAGAAATATGTACCACTGTTGTGATGTCAGATTGTGTAATTATTTGTGCTTAATCTTCTGTATTGTAAAGGGCTTCTTATTAATCTACTACTCTGCATTTAGTTGAATTGAAATTAATGCAGTTTTGATTTAAACTTATTCAAACAATTATTTCTTTTTTGTAATAATTATGTAGATACAAAGAGGTTTAAGTGTCATTTTTAGCTTTAAGTTTGCAATCCAGACAGAGTAAGATTATATTAATACTTAGGATGAAGGATATACTCTTGTGTTAAATGAACAACACAAAAGGACTTTATCTTCACATTTTCTTTAGCACATACAAGTGGATGGGTACTGTTATATGTATCTATTTATCTTATTAAAGCTGCTGAGTTCATGCATTTTGAAATTTATGAACATTCGGAGTCTGTTCCATCAATGACTTTTAGTCATGTCTTTGTGTAAATCAAGTAACAGTTTATGTAAGCCAGAAACCTGGAAATCAAACTGACCACTCTCTGTCTTTTACCACTCATATCTGAGTGTTTCATATGCCAGGTCTACTTTAGAATGCATATGAGATGTGTCTTAAAAAATTTAATCTGATATGACCTGCACAGGAAATTGAACATTATCTTCTTCCAATTCATTTTTAGACATATGGAGGGATTCCTCCACAGACTTTGTACTTCTAGGGTACCCTGTATTTCTTCCTGAATCTATTCTTCATGCTATTTAAAATGCTACCTTAATTACGTCTCTTTCTTGCTCTCAGGACATCGCACTTTGTCTCAAGAGATCTTTTATCATGCTGGATTTCAATCACCTGTTTACTCCACTATCTTTCCAGGCAAAATGTCTATTCTTTGGCAAACAGTTTATGCCCTAGAGTCAGCACGCTGGCTTCCAGATCTTAGGTCTCAAAAAAACAATTTTGAATTATTTAATGTACCGATTGCTTGGAAATTATAGATTCTATGCATAACATTTTCTTGTGTAGAATGTAGCAAATCTTTGTGATTTTCTTTCTTGCTCTGATACTCACAAAGTTCTACTATGTCCCTGCAATGCCAGAGTCTTCTGCCTCAGCCAAGGTTGTAATAAAGCTGCCTGGTGCTTTATCATTTTACATAATTTTATGGCAAGGCAACTCAGTTGGTTTTTAGTAAATTTCCCTACCAGTTATTAGGGTAACCAAAGGTTGAGCTTAGAAGCAAATTCAAGCAATAGACACTGTATTGTATCTAGAATTTCTCTTACCCTTGAATACTGAGGTTTTCCTATCAAGATGGATTTAAGTAGGCTCTTAGCAGTTAGGATATGGATTTTCCTGGAGCCCTTTCATGTTAACAGGGTTGTGATGGGCTTTCCCTTCGATTCAAGAATGAGGGCAGTAATTCAAGTTCATCTTAGGTTAGATCTGAATCTCTTAGTTTTAGGTACTCATACTATGCAGAAACTCTGGCCTTAATGTTTTAGGAAGAGATGAAATAGTTTATTAGCATGGTGCTGAATAGAGAATTATTTTTGTTTTCTTAATTTTTTCCTTTTGCCTTTTAATTTTTTTCTCCTTTTGTGCAAAAGGCCAACACAGATAAAATCTAAACCTTTACCCATATAAAAACATCAGATGATATACAAAGTATATCATAATTTAACTTTTATAATTTAAATGATGAAATATTTCAAAGATTTGCAAATAACAACATGTTATAGTGCATAGCAATATATAATGGCTAATAGTATAAACCATATAGTAACACTGAGTATGAATTCTGTATGTATGTGTCATTTATTCACTGGTAACCTCTGGCAAGTTAAAGAATCTCTCCAAACTCTGATTTACTCATCTGTAAAATGGACATCACTATAGTATCTTTGCTCTTGTGTGATTGTGAGGATTAAATGAATTATAGAACAATGAATCATTCCTAGTTAGTTCAATATATGTGTTAAATAAACAAGTGATAGCCATGTACCTGCCACCTCTCCTAATGTATCCTACTTTCACATATTTGTTGTAGATTTTCTGAATATAAAACATTACAAATATTGTGTTAGTTATTAATTGCTGCGTGACAAATTTCTCCCAAAATTAGTGGCTTAAAGTCATAAACATACTATCTCACACAGTTTCTGTGGCTCAGGAATTTGGGAGTAGCTTAGGGGGGTGCTTCTGGTTTGAGGTCCCTCACAAGGTTATAGTAAAAGTTGCTATCATCTGAGACTTTCACTGGGGTTGGGGAATCCCAAGGTTGGGGAGTCCCAAGGTTGCTTAGTCACATGGCTATGACAGGAGGTCTCAGCTCCTCACCACATGAACCTCTACACAGGGCTGCTTGGGTGTCCTCACACATCAGTTGGTTTCATCCACAAGCAAGTGGTCTGAGAGAGAGAGAACAAGATGAAAACTCAAAAATTTTTTTGGCTTACCTTTCTGTGTCATATCTGTCATTTCTATCTTGTTTTATTCATTAGGAATCACTAAATACAGTCCACCCTCAAGGGGAGAAAACCCCAGCTCTGTCTCTTGACTAGACAAGTATCAAACAATTTGTGAACGCTTTTTTAACTGCCACAGATACAATTGAGCTTCCTATTCCACCTCTCACCTTTCCTTTCCTTTTCCTCTTTCTCTAGCATCACTGCCTCAGCTCCATCTCAGATCATCAGGCATTAGATTCTCATAAGGAGTATGAAACCTAGATCCCTCGCATGTGCAGTTTACAGAGGAGTTCACACTCCTATGAGAATCTAATGCTTCTGCTCATCTGACAGGAGGTGGAGCTTATGTGGTGAAGCAAGTGATGAGGAGCAGCTGTAAATACAGATGAAGCTTCACTTGCTCACCTGCTGCTCACCTCCTGCTGTGTGGCCTGGTTCCTAACAGGACAGGGACTGGCACTGTTCCACAGCCTGGGGATTGGGGACCACGGTTCTAGGGGGCACAGCTACAAGATCATCAGAGCACTGGTAGGTGTTGTGTATATTTAGTGTTAGAGAGACACACACATATACTTATATGTACATATACACACTCCTTTGTAATATAAACACTTCCCTATCAATTTTGTATGGTCCTTGTAGCAAGTAGTTCAGGAATGCTGGGAGAGTGTGAAATAATTCTGAAGAAAATATTCCTAAAATAGTAACCACTGGGAACTTATGGGAAGGGTGAGCCTATTGAGGTTCTTCTCTATAAAGTGTGGATAACAAGATATAATTTTCCTATCATTTGGAGGATTAACAATCATGCATGCAAAACACCAAGCAGAAAGCCTGATAGGTGGGGTGTTGATAATTGCTAAGTATTAGTGGTGATGCTCTTTTATTTTCAGAATGGAGAGAAATTATGAAGAACACATAATTTTTCAAATGGTGCAAATACTCTCTTATCAAATAAGATATTAGGTTCAATTGCTACTTATATCTGACCCTCTTAGAATGTGTTATTTGACAATTGTCTTGCCTGAATTTTCACATCTTAATGATAGAAAAGAATGTTGCATAGAGATGACAGGATATGCATTCAACGGTTTTGAATACAAAGTGAGATTTCATCTTATGCTAGTACTATTTGGGGGCCTGACTCACTGGAGTCCAGCTGCAGGGCTTAGGTGTGTTAAGGGATGGAGTTGAAGGAGAGGAGCAAAGATGCATCAGAGGTCAGCTGTGGTTTGGCTGAGCACCTCCTCAGAGCTCTAGTACAGTTGACCCTTGAAAAGTATAGGGGTTAGGGGCACCAACTGTCCCCCCTCCACAGTCAAGAAAACACATACAACTTTTGACTTCCCTCAAACTTAACTGCTAATAGCTTATCGTTGACTGGAAGCCTTACTGATAACATAAACTGTAGATTAACACGTCCTTTGCATGTTATATGCATCATTATACTGTATTCTTATAACAAAGTAAGCTAGACAAAATATGTTATCAAGAAACTCAAAAACAAGAGAAAATACATTTACTATTCATTAAGTGGACGTGGATCAGCATAAAATTCTTCATCCTCATCATCTTCACTTTGAGTAGGCTGAGGAGGAGAAGAAGAGGGGCTCATCTTATTGTCTCAGAGGTGTCATAGGTGGAAGAAAATCCATGTATAAGTGGACCTGCGTAATCCAAACCCATGTTGTTCAAAGATTAACTGTGCTTAGTCTCTATTGTATAAGTTGCGAGGCTTTATGTGTCCTAACTTAAAAAATGAAATCAATTTGGAGCCAAAGTTGTACAGCATGTAACTGTTTAGGAAAATTGTGTTTAGGGCTGAGTCATTTGGCTCACTTAGCTTGTTACCTTTAATTATACATTTTTATCATTTTTTCCCCTCTCTGTTTTAGGTTTTGCAGTCTTCCTTTGATTGCTTCTTTCTTTACCATCATTTCTATCATTTTAACCGTTTACGGGTTTTAAATAAAGGTTTTCTTTGAGTGTAATCATTTATGAATCTGGCAATATGCCACTTGAAACTACAAAAATAATAATAAAATAAAAATCTCAAATGATTAAGATAGGTTTCCTTTCAGCTTTCTGTAGATAAAAGGAAGATGTTTGGGCATTCTTTTGAAAATAACAGATATCAAACTCCTACAAAACATTTTTTTGTTGGCTAATTATAAATGGATGAGAAACATATGGATTAACTTTCCATCAAAAACACATATTTAAAAATTCAAGCAAAATTTGTTTGGCAAATGTCTTTTTGAATTTTGCCAATTTCAAAATATTTGAAAATAATTTGAGTGTTTATTTGAACATTAAAAGTCATAGAATATTCATTTTCTTTACAAATTTGAGAAAAAAAAACATTTAAAAAAACCATAAAGTGATTTCTACAGAAATATTATTAAGCAAATAATGTTGTCATCTTGATTGCTTCGTGGATTATTTCAAATGTAATTACCTGTAGGAAAAGAACAGCATGTTCTGAAATCTAAGGGCAGGCTGGAAAATTTAGGAAAATATTATGAAACAAAGATATGAAACTATGCTGCTTACTCTCAAATATTAATATAAAAAAGAATAACCTTCTAACTTATTTAAAAATGCATTTTATGTTACCAATAGCATTTATTGAACTTAATATAGGAAAATAAAATGTACTCTATATTATCAGTTTCAAACAGTAATTCACCAATTTGGCTTTGCCTCTGGTACAATTAAACAAAATTATATTGGAACTTGATTGGAACTAGTGGTGACTGTATCAGTCAGGGCTCTTTGGTTTAATGATAGAAACCTCACTTCACCAGTCTTAGATAAAAACATCACATGAATTAAAAATAAAAGGATATATTAGATCACACAACTGAGAATTCCAAGTCTTGAGCTGATTTTTGTTATGGCAGGATCCAGGGTTTTATTTTCTCTTATTTCCCTTCTGTTTGTCGGCTCTTTTCTCAAGCATATTTCACAAAATGGCTATGAGAAGCTCCTGGCTCCTATGTTCCCATGATAATAACATGCAGGGAAAAGAAACACCTCCTTTTGCATGGTTCTTGCAAAGAACCTATGATAAGCCTGGTGTTCATCACAAGGACCAAGGGTTGTGCCATCCACCCAAGTGCACTGGGGGTGAGGGTCACTGGTTTCACCATAGATAGAGCTAATAATTCCAAAATAAATGAGAAAGGATACTGGCCAAATACCTCAGAAATTCAGAGGGAAGAAGATTTAATTCTCTTCTAATCCTGTCTACTTACAATTTCTGCAATCATTTGTATAATTTACCATTTTGATGCAGTGCATGATCTTAGATGCTTTTTTAAAATGTGAAAAAAAAAATAAAGATTCCATTTTCTCTGTCTGGCTAATTGCATTTTCCTTCAAAACATCCTGGTATATTTGAATTGAAAAGAGGTAGGGGAAGTGAAACCCTCACTCTTGGAACTTTTTTTAGTTGTTTTTATTTTCCTTTGAGATTGTTTTTATGGTTCTCTTCCCTCCTCTTTCCCCCTCAATCCGACAATGGGGCTTGTGCAGGAAGCCTGGTCCTGGGTGATCAATCAAGGGAGACCCCCTGCCTTGGAAGACCTGGGGCTGGGACAGGCAGGCAGAGGTCTCAGAGAAGGACGATGTGGATAGAGTGACAGAAATCTCTTCTAGAGCTTTTTGGGGGATTTTTGTTTCTTTGTTTTCTGTACTACTGTCATCATCAGAGTGGTAAGATTTAAGAGCTAAGATCAACAAGATGAAGGAAAGCCCAGGAGAAAGAGGCTTCAGTAAATAATCAGGTCAACCTCTAGAATATGTCAAAAGTTTTGTGGACTCTTGTTCTATTCATAAGATTAAAAAACAGACTTCATAGAGTTTTGGACAAAACTCTGGTGTCTTAATCCATTAAGGTAGTTATAACAAAATGCTATAAATTGGGTGGCTTATAAACAACAGAAATTTATTTCTCACAGTTTTGGAGGTTGGGAAGACCAGGATCAGGGTGCTGGCAGATTCAGTGTCTGGTGAGAACTCAATTTCTGGCTTGGAAAAGACTTCTACCTGAGTTCATGAGCTCCCTTGAGTGTCTTTTATAAGGGACATTCATGAGGGTTCCACCCTTATGACCTAGTGACCTCCCAAAGGCCTTACCTCCCAATACCATCACTCCTGGGGGTTAGAATTTCAACATATGAATTTCGAGGAGACACAAACATTGACACAAAGTTAGTTATAATGTCTGTCCTCTGTTTATTCTTTCACACCACTTCTGGGATTAGAATAAGGCTGATGGAGGGTTCTGAGCTCATACTTGCCCTAGCTGTATCCTAGCTGTATCCTCTTTGATGATAGAATGATTAGTCATAAGTTACCCTCTATGTGGTTTTATAAAAGAAGATCTTCATGAAAAGAACTCCGAACAGATGACAAGGTAATGAGACTTGGTTTCTGTGTTACCATGTTCCATGACTGTGATTGTTAAAACTGATATTCCTACATTCTTTTTCCACTTGGAGAAGGGAGATACCAAATCTCAAAACATGAGTGTTTTATTGGTCTTGAGTATTTGTGTACACTTCAAAAATTAGGTCACAGGGAAATGGTAAGGAAAAAAATAAAGCACAATTGAAATTTCTAATAAACATACTAAGCTATCAAAATTATTTTCATTGTAATCAAATTAGGGGGTTAAAAATTTAGTATTATTTGAAAACAAATGATCAAAATTATATATTAAAAATGAGGTAACTAGAGCTATTATATTTGAGATAAAAACAAAAGGCAGGGATACTCTTAAGTATAAAGAACTTTTTTTTTTTTGAGAGACAGAGTCTTGTTTTGTTTCTCAGGCTGGACTGCAGTGGTGTCATCACAGCTCACTGTAACCTCAAACTTCTGGACTCAAGTGATGCACCTGCCTCAGTCTCCCGAGTAGCTGAGACCACAGGTGTATGCCACCAGGCCTGTGTACTTTTTAAAATTTTTTTTAGAGACAGGGTCTCTCTATGTTGCTTGGGCTGGTCTTGAACTCCTGTCCTCAGATGCCCCAAATGATCCTCCCACTTCAGCCTTCCAAAGTGCTAGTATTGCAAGTGTGAGACACTGCGACCAGTCTTAAGAATTTTTTTCAAGTATTAAAAAATCAGAGTGATATTAACTATTTAATTTGCTTTGTGGCTTCTTGAACAATTTAAAAGGGAATATTTTTTATGGGAATAAATACATCAGTGGTTATTCTTTTTTAATTAAAATTTAAAGGGTATTTTCAGAAATATTTGTCATATTTTTAAAGAATTCTACTTGTGTAATATTAAGTATTTTAATCCTCTGTGCTTATATTACATTCCATTTTTGACAAACTAAGCAAACAATGTCTTTGTTAGTGATACTTAATCTACACATCCTGTTTATGTTTTTATGTGAATAGTTCTCATAGAGTTAAGCAGTATTTTTGCAATTCCTGTTTTAGTTTATGAGTGTCTTAGTAAATATTTACTATGCCTAAATAGTCATAGTAATAATAATTGCAGTTTTTGCATCACCATTTTCACCTACACTTCATGAAGATCTTGTTGATAGAAATGTATCAACAGTTAATTACTATTTGTTAGTATAACGTTTATCGTTCTAGTATAGTACACAGGTACATAATAAGGCAAATGATGGCTATAATAATACTAGCTAACATTTCTCCAACACTTTTTTGGGTGACAATTATTATTTTAAATGTTCTACATGTATGAGCACATTTAATCTTCAAGGGATCCTACGAATAAGTGTGATTATTATCCACATTTTACGATGAAAAAAATTAGCACAAAAAGTTTAAGTAACAGCCAAATGTTATGCTACTGAGTAAAATACCACCATTTTCTTTGATATGCTTTATTTTCTAAAGCTTTTTTGAACATGGAGCACAGTAGGTTAATTTACATTAGCATCACCAAAAACACCTGAGTAATGCATGAAGCTATGTAGGATGTTACCATGGCTATAATGTTACTAGGTAATAGGAATTTTTCAACTTTGTTATTATTTTATGGGACCACTATTGTATATGCAGTGCAGAGTTGACCAAAACATTGTTATATGGCATATAGCTGTGTTAAATTTTTCCACAAATATATACATAAGTTGTTTGTGAAGCTTAGAATTGCAGCATCATTTAATTAAGAACCCATAATCACTCAATAGACATTTATTAGACGTCTCCTCTTTGTCCTGTGCTATCTTCGGATAAAGCCCACATTATGAAGTCACCATATTTTGCTGTAGATTGGGAAAGAATTTCCTCTAAAGTAGATGAAAGAATTTTGTTTAATGTTTTATTTTCTTCTTTGTCTTCCACTGTTCCTTTATATTTATGTAGTATATTTTTGCTGACGGTCACTCTTCTTTGCTGATATTATAACTCTTAGGTAATAAAAAGTTCTTTGAATGGCTATTGAGATAATGAGTTCCACATAATAGTAAAGAAAAAAACGACTAGTTTGAAAATAGGGCTTTTCCACTGTCCTGGTTCAGACCTGCTTTAGAGAGGGCAGCTAGCAGAGTCTGTGTGGCTGTTTTTTCCTTCCCTCCTTTGTAATTCTACTTACTTTCTCTATTCTTAGCAATAGAGGTTTCTTCCCCCATGAAGGCTGGAATACAGGGAGTGAGAGGAGGGACTAGTGTCATACTCCTTTGAGCCTGAAAACAGTTTGAAGCTGACCTCTCTCCTGTGGACTCTTTCTTTTCTTCTTCCATCCCTCACCCTTGAAGTGAAAGCTGCTTCTTTCTCTGGCTCCTCACTTGCTTCTTTCTCAGCCCTTGCACATCCGAGAGCGGTTCTAGGTTTTCTCTACTCAATTCTGTTTGCCAGATGGGCAGCCCTCTTTGGCATGCGCACGCATGCGCGCGCGCGCACACACACGCGCGCATGCACACACATGCGCACACACACACGCACGCATGCACATGCGCACACACATACACACACACACACACACACACACACACACTCCTTCCGAACT